>JBBMOL010000378.1:0-402399 GCA_037954665.1 Laguncularia racemosa
AAATTGGATATATGCAATGCGATTTTTTTTATTTTTTTTTGCATTTTTTGAAATTTCAAAAAATTGTAAAAATTATTTATTATTTATTATTGCCATTTCTGAAATCATTTTTCAAAATTGATGTTTTTTCCTATTTATTTTTATTTTTTGAATATTTTTAATTATTTATGCTAAATTAGGAAAAAATTGGAAAAAATTGAAAAAAATTGGAAATCGATTATTATTGATTATTACTCATTCCTAGGGCAAAAATGGGGTGTTTACAGGTACCATCTAAGATATAGTTTACAGGCCGTTGTTGGAGGGAATCACATTTGAGTACCAGAACCCAAGCCTGCTAGTAGCCGAGAAGTTTGCTAAGTTGGTAGAGATCAAAGCCCTATGGGAAGCCCGAATCGAGAGCCCCAACGTAGACCTTAGAGACTTGGAAGGTGAGGTAGGCAAGCATCGAGCCATTATGGATTTTGTGATCCACTAACTATATCAAACGAGAGAAAGGGCATACCAAGTCCCAGATGTCACCCAACCCAAGCCAAACAAAGTGCGTCCAAAACTGAGAACCTACTTGGAACAAGTTAAGGCCTGGATGGAAGTATACTTTGAAGTTGCAGACTATAAAAAGGATGTCTGCAAGGGCAAATTCAAAGGGTCCGATAAAAGAAACAAGGCCTTGGAAGCTCAGCTAGAGAAGACCCAAGCTAGAGTCAAAGAGTTGGAAGCTATCATCAGCGGAAAACCGACGCCTATGCAATAAAAGAAGAAGAGGACTAGGAACTAGATTATCATTGTACTTTTACTTTTCCATGTTCCAAGTATCAAACTCCAAGTTTCCAATATTAATAAAAATAAAGTTT
This sequence comes from Laguncularia racemosa, assembly GCA_037954665.1. Classification (NCBI taxonomy): domain Eukaryota; kingdom Viridiplantae; phylum Streptophyta; class Magnoliopsida; order Myrtales; family Combretaceae; genus Laguncularia; species Laguncularia racemosa. Next base: position 855 of record JBBMOL010000378.1, read on the forward strand.
CAGTATTATATCATTAATCAATTGTTGGCCCTTTTTTTATTTTTAGCATCTGTGTGATACATGCATCAAACTAAGAAAATGTGTACCAGGTGTCAAAGATAGCTCCTAAACAATCGAACCCCCCAAGGAGCCCAATTCACACCCGCTCAAAGACCAAAATGGAAAATAGTGGCAATAACAGCGACAACCGCAACAACACCAATGCTGATGCCTCCTCGGACCCTAAGATTGTATCCCTAGAACAAACAGTCCAGCAATTGGCTGTATAAGTCCACCTCTTGGCTGAGAGTATCGACCTCCTTCGCACCACCCAACTAACTCAAGAAGAGCATTTAGGGGCTAGAAAAGGGAAGGCAGTAAAGGGTCAACCCCTAGAGTATGAGGAGATCAACTCCCACTTCAACCCAACATTCGAGTATGAACCGAAAGTCGACCTCGGTCTAACCTCGGACGATATAAAAAGGGAAATGGAAGATAGGTAAAAGGAGATGGAAAGAAAACTTTTCCAACAACTGGCTGACAAGATGAAGACACTGGAGGGGCCTGACGGTTTTGAGCAGGCAGGAATCATTAGCCTACTAGTATATGGGGAAGAGGTATACCCAGAGAAGTTCAAGACCTTAGAGTTTGAAAAATATGACAATACTGGATGTCCCAAGATACATACAAGGCTATATGTGCGAAAGATGAGCAAATATGCCCAATATGACCAACTCATGATCCAAACCTTCCAGGACAGTCTGGTATGCACACTTGGACTTCAACCTAATCAACACTTGTGAAAGACTCGCCTGAGTATTCTATGACCAATACAAATTCAGCATCGAAGTTGCCCCTTCGATAATGGATCTAGGAAGTCTTCGCAAGAAACACACTGAGTCTTTCAAGGAGTATGCCCAGCGCTAGAGAGCTCAAGCTGTTAGGGTAACAACCCTTATCTCTGAAAAAGAGTTGACATTCATCTTCGTCAATACTCTGGATAAAACTTACTTCTCGCATCTAGTAGGCCAGACGTCTTCCAGTTTCACATAAGTAGTGGCAGTAGGATACCGAATCGAGAATGCCATCATGTTAGGGAGACTCCAAATAGTAGACCCTCCCAGGATTACATCAGCGCAAAGGCCCATAGGAGGCAACAAGGTCAAGGAATCTACCGTTAGCATGGTTAACTCTGGTAGAGTAGACAAGGTTGGGTCCCGCGTGGCATTTCAAATCGCGAATGCCCCAATCCAACAGTCACCAATGAATCACACCCAAGCTACTAGGGTCACAAGACAATTCACTCCGATACCGATCCCGTTCAGCCAGGTTTTTGCTCGGCTACGAGTAGATAATTTGATCAGCTTTGAGATCCTAAGTGACTGGTACAAGCCAAGGAATTTTGACCTAAGCCTCAAGTGTGATTACCATATGGGCCAAGAGGGGCATTCCATAGACAAATGTTGAAGACTCCAAAATAAGATTCAAGATCTGATTGATGCCGGAATAATGCAGTTGGACTTTGTCAACACACCGGCACCCAATGTCAACACTAATTCGCTGCCTAACCACAAGCCCACCGTCAATGTGATCACATCCAAAGAGCCGGACTCCAAATCAAAAGAATCCCCAAAACAAGAAAAAACAACAGTGTAGCAAGAAAGTCACTCCCGTTAAATCTCAGATAAAACCCCTAAATCACAGATCAAGAGGAGATGGTTAGCTAGAGACCCAACAATCGGTACCTTAGGCGAATCACATGGGAAATTTGAGTATCTAGTGAATTACTCTTTCACCTGAACCGAGTATGGGCTACTTAGTGGATGGGGGCCTGAGTTTGAAAAAGAAGACAACTTACCAAAAGAAAAGAAGAGTCTGTGAACATGATTAAATCGGACCAAAAATTGATAGTCATAAAGTGCTACGAAGGATAACCTACTGAGGTGCAAATCCCAAAAAAGAGATATGTATTCAATATCCCAATACCCTCAGAGAGGTATAAGGCGATGCCTTTCAACTATGAGGCCCTCGAGTAGGAGAGACCTCCCATCATAGGAGGAATCACCCACTTTAGGAGAATTTATGACCCTAAATACAAGATTTCAATCGAAGACCCTAACACTAAGGTAGAGAAAAAGGAAGAAGAGGGGCTCTCTACATTCATAAAGATGGTCAAGGTCAGCGAATACAAGATCATGGAATAACTCAATAAGATTCTAGCCTAGATATCACTTATGGGCCCCCTCACAACGTTTGAGCCTCATAGAGAAGCACTCTTCAAAGTACTCAAACAGATCAAGGTACCAAAGGGCATCGCAATAGAGAAATTGAGCCATGTGGCAGATTTAATCTTCACCATGGATCAGATATCTTTCTCTCCCGAAGAGTTCGGAGAAGATGGAGACCAACACATAAAACCATTGTTCATAGTGGTGAAATGCAATAACACAATTATCTCCAGAGTACTTATAGACAACGGATTTTCTCTCAACGTATACCCTTTGGCCACCCTTAACCTACTAGGGATTGACGCAAGCAACATCAAGCCAAGCTCGACAGTGGTTAGGGCCTTCGATGGGTCCAAGAGAGAAATAGTGGGGGAAATCAGCTTGCCTGTGGAGATTGGTCCATAGACGTTCCACATCTCCTTCTAAGTTCTCGACATTCTTAGGTCTTTCAATTTACTATTGGGAAAGCCGTAGATACATACCGCTGGAGTCATACCCTCAAGTTTACATCAGAAGGTCAAGTTCATAGCAAATGGATAGATCATCACCGTACTAGGAGAGTAGAACTATGCTATCTATAAAGAGACCGCCATACCATACATCGGTGAAGATGGTTCCGAAGATTTTGAGCTCCAAATATTCATTGAAGTGAGTATGGTAACCAGCAAGGAGGGCCATCAGTTCAAGGAGGGACAACAAGGGACGTTTGGGCTAGGGTACATTCCTACATCCTAAGAAAAGGCACAAGCAAGAGGTATTAGAGGCAGAAGGAAAAAGAAGCTAAGCAATACTTGGATGCATTTTCCACCCCTCCAACAATCATTCATGTGAGCAACTACCATTCAAGAGCCAAGGATAAGTAAAACTGACTTTAGCAATGAAGGCTCAGCCTCTCGCAAGTCTAACCAGCATCCAACTCTTAGCAGTTGGTTCTGTTATCCTATTGATAGCACTAGGTCGGCTTAAGGATAGGAAACAATTATTAAACAAATTTCTATTGTGATTATTTTTCAGATTCAATAAATCGCAGCTTATTTCTTTTGCTTATACATACATGTTCTCACTTCACTTTACCTATAGATTCCCTACTGTCGAACATCGGGGACATTTCGCGTAGGTAAGTAATGAAAACATCAATATTGTTTCCAACACTGCTGTGTCAGCTATTGGAGGCGATGTCCTTGACCACAAAATAATACAAGAAAATTGGCAAAAACATGAACAAAGTAAAATTTTAATCAACGAGCCAATGGAAATAGTAAATTTAGGGAGCATCGAGGAAGCCAAAAGCCTCAAGATTGGGGCCAATTTAAGTGACGAGCATAAGCGTAAGATAACCGAGCTGTTGACTAAATATGCAGATGTATTTGCTTAATCATATGGCGACATGCCAGGACTCGACCAGTCAATAGTAGTTCACAAGCTTCTTACGAGAGAAGATGTCAAACCTAAAAAACAAAAATTGAGATGATTTAGGCCTGACATCTTACTAAAAATTAAAGAGGAAGTCAAAAAGCTACTAGAAGTGGGATTCATTGAGGTGTTAGATTACCCGAAATGGGTAGCAAATATAGTCCCCGTTCTAAAAAAGAACGGGAAGTGCGAGTATGCGTAGACTTCCAAGACTTAAATCAAGCTATGCCAAAAGACAACTTCCCTCTACCTCACATCGACGTCCTGGTAGATAATACCACGGGGAACCATCTCTTCTCATTCATGGACGGTTTCTCAGGATATAATCAGATAAAAATGGGGGAAGAAGATAAAACTAAAACAATCTTTATCACAACATAGGGAACTTTCTGTTACAAAGTTATGCCCAATGCCGGAGCAACGTATCAGAGAGCCATGGTCGCGATACTTCATGAAATGATGCATCAAGAAGTTGAAGTATACGTCGATGATATGATAGCCAAGTCCAAGGGAGAAGAAAGCCATGTAGCTATCCTGAGGAAATTGTTCAAGCGACTAAGAAAGTTTTAGCTTAAGTTAAATCCTGAAAAGTGTACTTTTGGGGTGATCATTGTGAACTGTATATATAAAAAGTAGTGAATTCTCTAGCAAGTATACTAGGTCGGAATCAAGTAATATATAAGTGAGTAGAGTGTCGATCCCTCGAGGACTAAAGAGATTACTAAACCTATAATAACTTTTACTAATATCTAGGCAATTCAAAGAAAGATCCTTTTAACTAATTAATTAAAAAATGAAATAAAATCTACTCAAATAAGAACTATGAGAATATTATAAAATAAACCTTTTAATTGAGAAGGCGGGAATTAAGAATTCACCCTAGACATGCTAATCAAATTGCCATCATGTTATTTAGAGTAACCTATGCATGGTTATTCAAATGGGTTTATAACCATAAACCTTCAATTAATTAGTCAACTTCCGTATCTCTAATTAACAAAGGATTCTAAATTACATCCATACACTTCCCAGTGCTATGATTGCCTAATGCCCTAATGCAATTACCCTTAATTCCTTAGTGGATAATTAATTAGAACATTGCTTTAAACTCCAGATAAACCATAATTCAACTAATTAACGCAGCTTCCGCTTTGTTATATTAATCCAATTAAACAAATTCTATCTCAACTCTCGTATTGATAAAATTTCTAACAATTAAAACTTTTAAGAATTTCAATTGAAATTATAGGAATTGCAATTATGAATAATCCACAAATACCTTAATCTAATAACATAACTATAATTATCTCTTTAGCAATCTAGGGTTTCATTCTTCTTCCCTTTAAAACCTTGGTCACTTGGGTGATGAGCCTGGGATGTGCCGAATCAGTGATCTTACTATAGCGATAAGGGTAGAGAAGCAAAAGTTCAATACACGAACTTATTTTATAGTAAAAAAAAAGAGAGAGAGAGAGAGAGAAAAGTAGAGTTTTAGTGAATACTCATCAATAAGTTACATTGGACTTATAATAAAAAGGGAGAAAATCTAGGAAAGGAATTGATACCATATGCTTTCATTTTATGTTGACCTGTTTAAAGAAGTGATGGGAAGGATCATATGCTTGCTAATTGCCAATGAAGTTTAAATGGGTGTTTTTCCTTTAAGACTGAATATCTACTTTTGGAATAAGAATTCTTAGTTTAAACGCTTGGATTAAAGTTTGTTTTCTCTATATTAGTTGGTTAATTTTGAGTATAGTACTCTAATCACATATTCCCAGTTTGGTTTGAGTGGTGGGCATCATAAAGTAGTGAGTCAGAAGTAGAGATGACGGATGTTCAAGTTTGTATGATAATGAAAAATTTTGTACTTTCTATGATGGATTTCTTTCTGGTTTTATTTTACTTGAGGACAAGCAAAAGTTTAAGTGTGGGGGAGTTGATAAAGGCATATTTTACTCATAATTCATTAAGCAATTTGCAAGTATTCATTATTGATTTTAGAGAAATCACAAGGAAATGGTACTTAATCATGTTTAGTTTTATATTTCAGATGTTAGAGGACTTTGAGTTCAAAGCTTAATCAATTTGGAGAGATTGCATACAAATTGAAGCATGAAAAGATTGAAGGATGGCAAAGGAAAAATCAAGGCTGCCGGCCTTTAAAAGGCTAGCCTACTTTGGAGCTCCGCTGGCCATTTAAGTCGGCAAAATGACATTCAAAGTCGCCGGCCTTTATGGCCTGCTTTCCATGCAACACCGCAGGCCTTTATGGCCGACTTAAATGAAGGTTGTCGGCCTTTGGCCGGCTTTGAGCCGGCCTTGGGCCGGTCTTGTTTTAATTGCATCTCCTCGCCTCCCCTTGCATATATATAGGTCCTAGGTCGATTTGTAGGGGATCTTTGGTCAATGTTTCTTGTTCTTAAAGTAGTTTTAACCTAGTTTTAAAGGAGAATTGTGGAGATCAAATCTTGGAGAAAACTTTGTGATCTTGGTGGAGATTATCATCCTTTGTGAAGGATTTGTGGAGTTTCTTGCAATTAAGGTTTTATTTGTATTGTTGAATTGGTGATTTCTGAACTTTATCTCTTATATGCAATTCAAGTATTTGATCCAACTATTGAATATGATTTCTTTTGCACGAATCTCCTTGAATCATAATCATGTCTTTATCTCCATGAATTGCTAAGTCTTTTCCTTGGGAAATTGGATGAAACCCTAGAATGTTAAAAGGATAATTGTAGCCATGTTATATGATTGGGAATTACTAGGATTATTCATGATTGCAATTCCTTTTATTTCAATTATAACTGGTCTTTGATTATAATTGTTAGAAATCCTTTTGATACAGGAGTTGATTAGGATTTGTTAGGAATTCTTAATTAGATTGATTGTCAATACGGGAGTTGCAATAATTGGTTTAATTAGAGTTTATGGAGGGCACAATGCAATGTTTCTTGTTAATTAATCACTAAGGGATTAGGCTTAATTGATTTAGGGCATTAGTTGTTTATAGCATCGGGAGGTTTATGAACATAACTTTGATTCCTTGGTTAATTGGAGACGCGAAAGCCGACTAATTGATTTAAGTTTAACTTCCCTAAAAAGGATTTTCTAAACTCACTTGAATAACCTTATAACCACTAGTTGATATAACATGGTAGCAGTTTGATTAATGAATCTAAGGTGAATTCTAATTTCCCTCGTTCATAAATGATAGATTCTTTATAAAATTCTCCTTGTTTGCTTAGACATTTCAAAACCCCTTTTTAATCACCTAGATATTGATAAGAATTACCATAGGTCTAGTACTCTATTGATTCCTCGAGGGATTGACAACCTCACTTTTCACCACTCTATTACTTAATACGACTAGTGCACTTGCTGCTATTGTGCTTTTATTTTATATACATTCTGAGTGTATCAAGTTTTTTTTTTTTTAATATTATAGTATCCTCTCCAGATAAAAAAAAAATAGTTCAAGATAGGGAAGTTATTAAACAATCCATAACAGAACAAGCATCTTATTATCATCATATAAACATCAGTCTATAATTACTCCTCTACACTAAATTAGACAATGTCCCCATTGTCTATCTGATATGCACAAAAGGAGAGTAAACACTGACAAAAGTAAATTGAGAAAAACGAAACTTCCCTGAAATAAAAGTGCTTCGGAACATCTGAAAAATTGAAGCAAGTGAGTTCAAATGCGAGTTCTAAATCCTTAGCGCACCGAATCTTTATTTGCAGAAAAAGAATCCAAATAAAAGTGCAGTTCAAGCTCGGGTCAATCCATCACTCATCATCATCCTCCTCCTCCTCTTCATCATCATACTCTTCCTCCTCCTCATCTCCTAAATCGACCTCTTCAGAACTAGAGCTTTCTTCTTGTATCTCAGCTGGAGGCTCTATTTGCTGCTCTCTAACACTTGTGGAGCACCTGGGTGTAATCTTCATGCGAGGTCTACCAATAGACAAACTTGGGATGATAGCCAAAGGCTAATCTGTAGTAGGGGGTGAATGTGTAGTCGAAGGTGGTTGAGGTGCAATGTCTTCATCTGAACTTCCCCCACACGGGGGAATAAAGATACCCAATGCATCTCCAATTTTTGTGAAGCAAGAGGACATATACTTTTTCATACTCTTGATTGCATTTCCTTGAACTCGCTGTTCCTGTTTTATTTCCTCAATATCGTCCTTGAATTGTGCAAGAGAGGAAGAAAGACCTCTCCTCTCATTTATAGGAACTTCCATTATGTGAGGACCTTGTTCTTCAACCGGGACCGGACCAAATCCCCATTGCTTAAGGACCCCCTCACTCATGAGTGTTGAAGAACCAACTTTATCAATGGGTGGTTGAGTCAGGAACACCCCCATATTCTTTAGCAATCTTGTAATCCAAGCTCCCATAAATATCCCCTATCGGCTTCTCTCACACTGATATCTGAAACATTTGACTGCTATTAAACCAACATTCAAACGCCAGTTTTGAGTCATGGACCATATTTGCAAGGAGTCGAATGCACTCACTATCCCCTCACTGTCTATTTTCCCACTAGTCGGTCGAGCAAGGATATAATGCAATATCTTATGGGTGGGGTTCTTCAAATCGGATGCCCAAGATGTAGAAGAATTATAACCATTTACCCTAAGTTCCTGCCATAACCGAGAGGCTGACATCTGGTCGTACCAATCAAAATCCATCCTTACTATCTCTTCAGAGTCCATAAATTCTTCATCTTCATATATCTCCAATCTCTTAATGAACTCTCTCATTGATACATTGAAGTATTGACCATCAAAATAGAAAGAAACATAATTATGCATTCCTATGGTTATGGCCTCCTTAAGTTGGAAGGTGGCCATAAAATCAATAGTGATCTTTTTGTAAATATCCTCCTTAATATCTAGCAAATTCCTCCATGCTCTATCTTAAAGTATCATCTTAAATTCTTGTAAAAAACCATATCTCTCTAACAATTCCCGATCCAACACCGTGTTGTGCCTAATAATCTTATTCTTCAATACCATATCATACCTGTCCCTGTGACTTTGCTTGAGACCAATAGGATAATTATCACGCCTTGATTGTGACACTGGTTTAGCAGGCCCTTTATCTTTGCGAGGTCGTTTTTTGGAAGAAGATGGTGTTGGGTCTCGAGGCATCTACAAAAACAAAGAATTTTGACATTCATAGTTCTTGAAAACACATTTAACCTACGTTAGACCCAAATAATCTATCAAAATGACCTTATTTTCCATATCCAACACCAAAACTTATACCCCCACATGTACCACGATCATGGGCCATTTGCATGCAAACTTCGCGCGAAAATTCGTATTTTCAACCCACGACCGTGTAACATAAAGACTTCACACAAATAACAAATTTCCATAACCTCTATCCTTTGAATCATGCCAAAACATCATAAAAATACAATATTTATGCCCATTTATGTCCGAAAATCACAATGCAATTGGCATGTTCTCCCTAAGTTCTTGCATTAAGCCCATGGAAAGTCACCACAACACATATATACAAAAGATATCTATAGATTTATAAAAAAAAAATTAATACCCATGCATGTATAAGAGGATAAACCCATATTGAAAATGCATAAAACTTGAAAAATCTGCAAAAATATTGGAAAAGAAGGATAGATCTTACCTTGCAATGTTATACGGAGTGGGAATGAGGAAGAAAAATCTAAACTTTGAGAGGAAAAACAAAGGAATGAGGAGGGATTTCGAGAGAGAGAGAGAGTAAGTTTATAAAGAGAAATTGTATGCGTAGAGAAGGAGACAGAGACATAAAATGAGAAATGAAAAGCGGGTTTTGTTTAAAATGCAAACCCAAGTCGGGCACGGCATGACCCACGGTCGTGCCCCAAACCGTTCCCTTTTTTTTTTTATGAAAAGACACGGCCGTGCTACATGGGGTTGGTCCATCCGTAGATAGCCAAATGACGTGCCACGACCGTGTGACAAGTGGCGGGTATATACCCACCCATGGCCATAGGTCTTCCCCATAGCCAGCTCAGCAAAACACTCTTTCTCTTTTCTTTTCTTTTTTTTAATGTAAATTGACAACGAATCATAAAAGCAAATAATAAACTAAGGAATGCTAACCTTAGCATTGGCTGCCTCCCATGGAGCGCTTAGTTTAAAGTCTTTAGCCCGACTTTCCTTTTTCTTACCTTAGGGGAGTACGATCCACAATGGTTTATCATAAGCTGAAAAGGTATCAAAATTGACCTTGACAAAGTAAAGGCCATACTGGAACTGCCTTCTCTATGCTCTATCAAAGAGGTGAGAGGTCTGTTGGGAAGGTTAAATTACATAGCCCGTTTCATCTCACAACTTACAGACAAATGCCGCCTACTATTCCATCTACTGAAAAAGAATGCCACGGTAGAATGGGACGATGAATGCGAAGACGCATTCAAAATGATAAAAAACTATCTGATAAATCCTCGAGTCTTGATAGTTCTAAAACAAGGAAAGCCCTTATTCTTATACCTTATGATACTCCCTAAATCCGTGGGGGGTGTGTTGGGACAGAAAGATGAAGAAGGAAGGGAACAATCCATATACTATATGAGTAAGAAGTTCATAGACGGGGAACAGAGGTATTCCAAAATAGAGAGGACTTACTGTGCTTTTGATAAGTCGCAAAATACCCTTATCTAGAGTAATGAAATTGTGCTTTATTGTTGAATTTTCAGATGATTTGTTGAAGAAAAGGATGCTTAATGGAATGAATGTTAATTTCAGGATCTTCTAGAGTATTTTGGAGCTAAGGGAAGGAGTTTTGAAAAGTCGGAGCAAGTTTGGAAGGAATTGGATACATTACATGTGAAGAAAAAAATTTTGGAAAGTACACAAGCGAGATATACGCCCATGCACTTTGCTGTTTTACCTGTGTATACTGAAGCGGATGTCTGGAAAGTACATGAGCAAAGTACATGCCCATGTACTTTGCTTGTGTATCTAAGTTTTGCTTCTGTTCAATGATGTTTCAAATACACGACCAATGTACACTCCCATGTACTTGCTCGTGTATATTCACATAAGGACACTTGGAAGCAAGCATGAGATACACGAACGAGATACACTACTTGTGTATCCGCTTGTGTATATATCCAATCGGGGTACATGTATAAATAGACCGTTAGTTTGCCCTAGAAAAGGAGGTTATGAAATTTTTTATTTTCTCTCACTCTCATAGCAGCAAGGGAAAGAAGATTCTGTCGATTCCAAGGGAGATTGAAGACCCACGAAGAAGAAGATTCTATCTTTAAGGGTTGTGACCATGAATTTTATCTATTCTTCTAGTAATTACATTTCTTTTGTCCAATTTATGGAGGGCTAGACCTTAGATCTAGATTTTATTTGAAACTTCTCTATCATGTGATGAAGATTTGGTCATTAATGCGAAGTTGTTGACTTTCTTATGATTAATTGCATGCTTTTCAATTGTTTCTTAGATTCATAGATCCAGAATATGAATTTATGCATGATATCATATTAGTTAATTGAGAAATTGCTCATATGATTAGATCTAATGCAATTAATGAGATTTGATTGTTCTTCTAGAGATAGGAAACAAGAGTCTTCTGTTTACATCGATTATTTTGATGCGAATTCATGTGCTTTATGCAATTCTAGGTTGCTATTAACTAAAGAGAGATCCTATTTGATAAACCTAGGATTAGATAGGTTAATATACTTGAGAAAGTAGTTAACTTGACTAGAGAATTCGACAGTATAACAAGTCAATTACGGCAATCTTCATAAATCTAATGAATTACATGATAGAGAAGGAGTAGAATAAGATCTAGGTTGCTTTTGTTAATTGATAAATCTTCAGAACCATTGTTGTTAGTGAGTTATTAGTTTTAAGATTAGAGTAATTAAGTTTCAACCAACATTATTAAGCGGCGGTTAGATAATAGGAACGGAGTTAGTGCTAGTAGTTGGTGTATCTCTGAGGGATGACCTTGTGCTTACTCGCTATATTACGCTACGATAGGTGCACTTGCTTATTGCTTCGTAGTAGGATTAAGAACAAGAATTCAATTTATTAAAACTACGATTGGCAACGATCAGCTTTGATTTGGGTCATGCACCGATTGAGGCAGCACATTCTTTACTATCCTATTAAGTTGCTAACAAAAGACGATCCTCTGAAGTACTTGGCAGAGAAGCCCATTTTGTTAGGAAGAATCTTCAAATGGCAAATGCTCTTATCACAATTTGACATCACCTATATAAATCAAAATTCGATAAAAGGGCAATCTTTAGCTGATCAGTTGGCAGAACACCCAATTGAGAGAGATCCCCGATAATCACAAGCCCAATTCCTTGATGAAAGTATATTAACAGCAAAGGGCGAACTAATAGAAGACTACGGGACAGAACAAAACCCTAAATGGAAGATTTTCTTTGACGGAGCTACCAATTTATTTGGTTATGGGATTGAGGTAGTGCTAATATCACCAGAAGGAACACAATTCCCCTCAGCAACAAGACTCACATTACCATATACTAATAATATCGCGGAATATGAGGCATGCATCCTTGGTCTCAAAATAGCTTACCACATGGAAATTTGTGAATTAGAAGTATATAGAGATTCTTCACACTTCATACTACAAACACAAGGGGAATAAAAAACTAAAGACTCCAAATTGGTGCCATACCATTAACATTTGACTGAGTTGATCGACGAATTCGAAGCAATCACCTTCACATACATCCCGAGGACTCAAAATCAGTTTGTAGATGCCATCGCCACACTAGCATCTATGATTCAGATAACAGGGGGAGCCGAAGTTTAACCATTGAAAATAGAAATTGAAAATCGGCCCGCCTACTGTTTGGTAATCGAGAAAGAATAAGATGATAAGCACTGGTATTACGATATCAAAACTTTCATCTAAGAAGGTAAATACCCTGAAATGGCTAACAAAAATGACTAAAGAACACTCAGAAGGTTAGTGAGCCATTTCTTACTAAATGGGCCTTTACTTTATAGAAGATCACCTGATACCACCTTGCTAAGATGTGTGGATGAAAAGGAGGCATGCGAACTGATGAAAGAAGTGCATGAAAGAGTATGTAGACCTCACACGAACGGCTATATGCTGGCCCGAAAAGTCATGAGAATGGGCTACTATTGGCTAACCATGGAATCAGACTGCATCAAATATGTCAAGCATTGTCACTTGTGTCAAGTTTATGCGAACTAAATAAATGCCCAGCCTAAAGTGCTCCATTCGTTGTCTGCACCATGGCCATTCTCCATGTGGGGAATTGACATCATTGGGCCAGCCACTCCAAAGGCATCCAATGGTCATAGATTCATATTGGTAGCCATTGATTACTTCACCAAATGGGTGGAAGCTTCATCATATGCCAGTGTCACAAAAGGGGTAATAGTTCGATTCCTGAAGAGAGATATAATAGCTCGATATGGAGTTCTTGAATCAATTATCATCGATAATGGCACCAACCTCAACAACAAGTTGATGACAGATTTATGTCAAAACTTCCATATAAACCACAGAAATTTGACTCTCTACCATCCTCAGATGAATGGGGCAATGGAAGCAGCCAACAAAAACATCAAGAGAATTATCGAGAAAATGACAATCACTTACAAAGACTGGCACGAGATGCTACCATTTGCCCTCATGGCTTACAAGACCTCAATTCAAACATCTACTGGAGTTATCCCATATTCTCTAGTATATGGTACTGAGGCAGTTCTGCCAATCGAAGTTGAAATACCATCTTTCCGAATCCTATCAGAAGCACAGTTAAATGAGTCAGACTGGGTAAAGAAGAGGCTTGATCAGTTGAATTTAATCGATGAAAAAAGACTCATTGTGTTATGTCACAGCCAGTGCTACCAACAAAGAATGGCCCGAGCATTCAACAAAAAAATGACACCTCGATGTTTCAAGGAAGGAGATCCGGTGCTTAAAAAACTCCTCCCAAATGTTCAAGATTCAAGAGGGAAGTTTACTCCAAACTACGAGGGCCCATATGTTGTAAAAAAAGGTGTTGTCAGGAGGAGCTTTGATATGAACTCAAATGGATGGTCTAGAATTGAGAGACCCCATTAATATGGATGCTGTTAAGATATACTATCCTTAGGCAAGGAAATTGAAATTTTGCCAAGGTTTATGAATGCCAATATTCAGTACACATTCTGTTGAGTTTAGTTTTCTCTCCTTCTACAAGAAAAGTTAATGTCTCTGAATGGTCAATTACATTTCAACCAATTCTCATTAAACAAACTTTCATAAACACATTACCCATTACCTCACAATGAATAATTAACATTGAGATGATAATAAATCACGGTACATTTTGTTATATAATTCCAACTATTTTCGAGCATTAAACCTGGTGCATTAATAGGATAGCACCTCAATCACAAGAGTCATGCTCACAAGAAAGAAAGTATATTAAGCCCCCTCAGCTCTACTTTGAAGCAAAAGTAAGCAAAAAAAGAGTAAACCAGCATGGAGTTTCGGTTGTTTGGTTGCTATCCGTGATAAACTAGTAAGCATTTTAGAGTAAATAACCATCATTCATTATAAACCACATATTCTAAGATAAGCAGTCTAAAAAACATCTTTTCTCAATTATTTGACCAGTTTACTAGAAGCGTTTTTAGAAGTATTAGGTAAGTCAACCCACTATGGGGCACTTTCCTAGATACAATAACCTAAAGTCAGCCCATAATAGGGCACTTTCTTGGTTATACTTTCTTAAAATTAGCCCACAATGGGGCACTTCCCTATACATCCTCTCTCAGGGTTAACCCATAGGGGCACCTTCCGAGACACTTGTTCTTTAGGGTTGCAAGTCCAAGAAGACTCTTCCCGCCATCGGTTAGTTAGCCCACAATGGGGCACTTTTCTAGATATCCTCTCTTAGGATTAGCCCATAGGGGCACCTTCTAAGACACTTGTTCTTCAGGGTTGCAAGTCCAAGAAGACGCTTCCCGCTATCGATTAGTTAACCCACAATAGGGCACTTTCCTAGATATCCTCTCTTAGGGTTAGCTTATAGGGGTACCTTCTTAAACATCCCTTCTTCAGGGTGGCGAGTCCAAGGAAACGCTTCCCGCTATCGATTAGTTAGCTCATAGGAGCACTTTTTTAGATAACTGATTATTCAACTCACAAGAGCATGTTTCTAATTTATCGATTAGTCAGCTCATAAGAGCACTTTTCTAAAATAATCTAACGATTAGTCAGCTCATAGGAGCACTTTTCTAGATTATCCCCTTTAAGGTTATTAGTACTATAAGGCACTTCCTGATATTAACGAGTCAACTCATGAGAGCACTCCTCCAGAACACTACTTCTCTAGTAGTCGCCGGTCTAGCCAGACGCTTCTGTTGACAGGTGGCCAACTCATAGGAGCGCTTCCTTAAACAATCTCATCTTCGCTAGTAGGATGCTTCCTGTTGTTAGTTAGTCCATTCACAATAGCACATTCTTGAATAATCCCTGAGATATTTCCTATCGTCGATTAGTTAACTCATAGAGCACTTTTCTAGATGATATCTTACTCCAGGTTATTAGATTGTTTAAGATCATTCCTCAAGTAGTATTAATCATCACAAAGCATTTGTGGGATTATTAGCTCATGGAGCATTTTTTACTAGAACCAAGTTCAAGATAACCAGCCAATTAGGGTGTTATCCATTTAATCTGTAGGCAAAAAATGGTGTCTTTTTTATCTTTGTAGTTAAGTTTTCCAAACTTTACCACAAAGAGGGGCAGTTGTAAGCACTTCATTTTTGCCCTTAATAATTAATAATGGTCAATTTTCAATTTTTTCCTTTTTTTAATTTTTCTTCTAATTTAGCAAAAATAAAGGAAAAATATTCAAAATAAATAGGGGAAATATACCAATTTTAGAAAATAATAGTAGAAATAATAAGAAAAGGAGTTAAATAATTTTTACAAATTTTTAGAATTTCAAAATAATAAATATTGCAACGCATATATGCAAATTGCGTTTAATAAAAAAAAAAGAGAGAGAGAAAATGGGCTAGCCCAACTGGTTCGAACCATTGCCTAATGCACGCACGCGCTGGGGGGGGAGGGGGTGCACTCGGTCGCAAGTTCGAATCGCGGGGGAAGCAGATTCGTGTTTCATTTTTTTCTTCCCTGAGCCATGTGTTAGTAGCTGATTGGACGACATAGGCGCACACACCGGGTGCATGTTCATCCCCTACCTCTATCCGAAACAGTCGCTGACCATGGGAAAAAAGAAATCTGGCCGTTTCAATGCGATTTTTTTGTACAAATCCACTAGATCTTTAACCAAAATAAGATAAACATCATCCAATTGGAATCAAATCGCAACAAAAGCAAAGATTTACAAGAATCAAGAGCAAATTGGAGATAGGTTTCAACCGCAAATCTGATTTGTCCCAATCGAAGGAAATCTAAGCTTATCCAGCTCGATTTTTAGTGCCTATAAATAGAGCACGATGTGGGGAAGCAAAAACGCATATCAAAAGAGTGAAAAGAGGGAAAATAGGAGAGTTTGAAGCCTCGCCAGAGTTCCTCCAAGTCGCGACCGCTGACTAAGCACTGAACCACCACCTGGAGGCGTTTCTGAAGAAATTCACTGCCATCAATAGCTTCTTTACCCCCTAAAAGCTAGGAAACCGCCTTCAAATGCTCGAAAAAAACCGTCGGAGCACCATTGTTGAAGGACCTGCGACCGACACCCTGTTGACCCTGTCGAGTATAATTTTTTATTTTTTTTTTCATTTATATTCCTAGTTGGATTTATACTAGACCCTATGCTCATCTAATAAAAATCATCGATTTGAACTAGGAACTTCATTTCATTTGGACTCGCCATCCAACCGACGTTGGGAAAGATTACTGAGTTAGAACTAACTGAGCGGATTAATCCTAATTTGGACAACTAGTCAGCGAGATCTCCTCTTTTCATTTTTGTAAAAGAGGAAAGGAAAACTAGAGTTTCTGGACTTGGGGGCTAACCTATTAAAACTTTAAAGTTACTACCTTATTCTTCTGAAATTAAAACCATATTCTAATGTCTTTTCCTTTATTTATTTTTATTTTTATTTTTACTATTTTTATTATTTTGGATACATGCAAAACAAATTGTAACAACTTGGAAAATGATTTTTTTTTATTATTTCTTTTTAGAGCTGCCCTATAAGGGTGTCTACATACTTACTATTCAGGATTAAACAAATCGTAGTTGCACCACTCAACTTCTCACTAAAATATGCTATGGGTCTCTTTTCCTGCATTAGTACAGCACCAATTCCTATCCCAGAAGCATCACATTCCATCTCAAAAACTTTGTCAAAATCAGGTAAAGCAAAAAATGGAGCACAAGTGAGTTTTTCTTTTACCTCTTCAAAACTCCTTTAGGCCCTTTCACTCCAGATGAAAGGTACATTCTTTTTAGTCAGTTCAGTGAGAGGACTAACAATACTACTGAAATTATAGACAAAGCGTCTATAAAAAGATGCAAGTCCATGAAAACTTCTTACCTTAGTAATTGAGGTAGTTGTTGGCCATTCCCTGATTGCCCTCACTTTCTCCTCATCCACCCTAACACCTGAGCCAGATACAACAAAACCCAAAAATGTTACCTTAGTTTGGTAAAACGAACACTTCTGGAGTTTGCAAACAGCTGTTGTACCCTCAATACTGAGAATACTGCCCGATGATGCTCCACATGTTATTATAGGTTTTTGCTGTAAATCAAAATATCATCAAAATAAACAACAACAAATTTTCCTAGAAATTCTTTTAGTACATGATTCACCAACCTCATAAATGTACTAGGAGCATTACTCAAACCAAAGGGCATAACCAACCACTCATACAGCCCATGACGTGTTTTGAAAGCGGTTTTCCATTTGTCCCCCTCTCTCATCCGAATTTGATGATATTCGCTTTTAATCTACTTTGGAGAAAACCTGTGAATCATGTAACTTATCTAACATATCATCAAGTCTAGGAATATGATACATATATTTGATGGTGATTTTGTTGATGGCTCTGCTATCGATACACATTCTCTAAGTACCATCCTTCTTAGGAACAAGAAGGGCGGGAACAGCACATGGGTAGAGACTTTCTCTTATAAACCCCCGCTCAACCAACTCATCCACCTGGTGCTTCAATTCTTTAGCCTCATCAGGATTCATGCGATATGTGGGTCGGTTAAGTAATACTGAACTGGGCATAAGATCAATAGTATGCTCTATCCCTGCCAAAGGTGGAAACCCTACTGGAAAATCATTAGGAAAAATGTCAATATACTCATTCAGTACCTGAGAAACTACTAAAGGTAGAGACTGTGGTTCCTGCACCCCTAGTGCACATCTCAGCTGAAGCAAGTATACTGGAGTCTCTTCAATAACTAGCCTTTCCATTTCACTCTGTCCCATCAATAATACCTTCTTTTCCTTAGAATCATTACACTGTACTGAAGCCCTTTTAACCTCTATTGACCTACTGATCTGTTGCTAAACCTTTTGGACCTCTGAAGGTGACATCAGATTCAGAATAACGCGTTTGCCTTCCTTTTGGAACACATAAGTATTCCTAAAGCCATCACAATATTTATCCTCTACATTGAATGGTACCCTTGCTCTTTGGTTCACATGCAAACTCTCCTGATCACTAAGCCAATGCAATTTATATGGTTTAGGATGTGGAGTAATGGTAAGTCTTAGCTTCGATACTAACGATGCGGCTATTACATTGGTATAACTATCACCATCAACTATAAGGACACATTAATTTCCTCATACCCTACAAGAAGTATGGAACAAGTTTTCCCTTTGTTCTTCATCCTTATTAGTGAATGTAGTTAATGTTCGGCGCAACACATTAGCCTATTGAAACATCTCACTAGATATTGTTGTGTTTAAATTCAACACCACAATAATAATCTTCACACCTTCCACGGCTCAAGTACATAACTACTCTTAAGTAGATAGAATTTAAATTCAGCTCCAAGTTCTTAAGTAACTAATTCAATTACTTTCACACTTTAATGACTTATTTGAATTTTAAATTCTATTACTCAACCTTCCTTTTCTTATTTTGATTCCACACTACAAATAACCACAATGTGCAGCACCTCAACAAATACAAAAATACACAAATCCACCGCCACACTACTCCTCTTTGCTCACGGTGCTAAGATGCTTTATGCTACAATTAGCAATATCCTTGACAACACATATAATAACTAACATCAAATATACTCAACCTCCACTAATTAACAAGAATAACTCCAAAATTCACTTCTCAAGCCACAATACAATTTCACTTCTACAATTATAACCAAAACCGCAACTTCCAAGCAAGATAAGGCAGCTCACTTTCAAATTCAAAAGAAGTTCAATAAATGTACAACTCCACAAATGGTAAGAGGCTTTTTCAAATTGAAATGATACACAATTAACTATGACTTAATGTGTGTTTGAAATTTCAAATTGACCTCTTAATGTATACTTTCAATTCTGATTTCAAATCTGAAAATGACAATTGTAATTCCTCGAATTTCCGAAAATGCACACACTACACAATTCCACTTCACGATTGCAACACTTCCACAATTGGTAAGAAGTAATTTTCAAATTCGAATAACCATACATTAACTTCTTCAATCTTAATGTTTGTTTTGAAAATCAAATAATTTCCAATTCTTCCACACTACTCAAATATGGAAATGCTCAAGCACTCCTCTAATTTTCTAAAATAAACAATGTAAGAATCACAATTTTTCTTCCTGCACAATTGCACTTCCGAAATTGCACTCAAAATTCACTACTTTCCTCTTCCTCCACGGTGAAGTCCACAACATAGAAGCTTCAACAAGTAATCAAAACTCACTCCAACATGTAGCAAATTCAACCTCTACTCAAGACAATTCATGCCACTTCAAACAACTACAACAACAATTTTAATTTACTCCCAATTTCGGAATTGAAAATGTAAGAACATAAACCTCAAATTTTCGAAATTCAAAATCAAATAACCCTTGTCACAACCTCAAGCTCTAGTACCAAAAGATGATGTGCCTAAAACCAATATTAAGCACAAGCAAAACCACTTTGAAAGACAATCAAACAATGTTAATCAAACTAGTTTAATAATTGCACAATTCCTCAATATTATGAACCAATTCTTAAACAACGGCGTGTTCAATCTTAATTCCAAGTATGATGATGCTCTGATACCAAATTATGATGTGCCTAAAAGGGGATTAAGCACATGAAAATTAAACCAAATAACAATCCCTAAATGACTAGGACAATTCGGTTTAAGATGAAGCAATTGTAGCGTGACCCTAATTGCAATATATGGTTCGAATGATGTATTACATGAAATGGATCAACAAAATAGTATATTCCTCAATGATAATCACAAATTATACTTCAAAACCCACGTGATTACTACTCAAAATCCACAAGAAAATAACCGTGATGCCCCTTCCACAACAAATACTTTCACGGTTCAACAATGTGTAAAAATGAGGAATATAATAAGAACTCAAATTAGCACAATAATTTGAATAATTATGAATCAAATCTAACCAAGAAATATTCAAATTCAACCCTCGATATTACATACTAGAGAAGAAAAGAAATCACAACAAATTGAAATTGATATAACTCACAATTTTAAGTGTTGCACTCGCCACAATCTCAACTCTTAGGATTGAAATTGATAAGAGGAAATTTGAATTAGGAAACCCTAATTCTCTCACGTGAAAATAAGTGTTTTTTTTGAAAAATTTGCCTCCTAAAAACCCTACTTAAGCAAGTATTTATACTTGCTCCCTTTAGGGTTAGAAAGCACACAAAATTACAACTATGCCACTTTTAGGGTAGCCGGTCCTAAATGAGAATTACAAATGAAATGAAAGTGTCTTAAAAGAAATTACAACATAAAATTTTCCATGCAAATGACAAATATATAAAAAAAATTAGTCTTCAAGATGCCAGTCTTCAGGGTACTTTCGAATTGAGCCCCGATGAGGATCCCAACTCACTTAAAAGTATAAGTGATTGGGCACCCTGTAGGACTGATAAGTGAACCTGCTGGAATGCATAATAATTATAAGGTAGGAATGAAGAAAATAAATTAGCATCCTCGGGATTGGGTTTCTCATGTAAGATTCTCAAAACTAAGTTATGTAGACCCTTAGCTCGGGCCCTAGTAATTGGTCCTGTAGGAGTCTGATTCCTATCACCGGTTTGTTTTCCTAATATATCTAAAAAGATTTGAAAAAATCTGTTAAATCTTGCCCGAATTTGCTTTGTTTTTCTTCTATTCCCGTCGTTGCTGTTGTTATCCAGAGGAAGGAGAAAACCATGTTCCCTGCATGTGCCTGTTTCGACCAATTGGGTGTTGCCATGTGGTAGTTGGGAAAGAAAAAAAAAATGAAAATGGCAGCAAGTGCCCCTCGTGGAATTCGAACCCATGATGCACCCCTCCCCGCACACATCAAACCGTGACTCAAACCAATTGGGTTAGCTCATTTTCTCGTTTTTTTATTAAATGCAATTTACATACATGCATTGCAATTTTTATTATTTTTATATTATTTTGAAATTCTAAAACTTTTTAAAAATTATTTAACTCCTTTTCTTACCATTTTCCAAAATTGATATATTTTCCCTATTTATTTTATTTTTTAATATTTTTCCGTTATTTTTTCTAAATTAGAAGAAAAATAAAAAAAGTGAAAAATTGTAAATTAATGATTAGGAGCAAAAATGGGGTGTTTACAGCTGCTCCTCTTAGTGGTAAAGTTTGAAAAACTTAACCACGAAGACAAGAAAGATGCCATTTTTGGCCTACGAATTGAATGGATAACACCATAGTTAGGCTAATTATCTGGAGCTTAGTCTTAATAGGAAAATGCTCCATGAGCTAATAATCCTACGAGTGTTTTGTGATGGTTGGTATTGCTTGGGGAATGATCTTAAACAACCTAACAACTTGAAGTAATGTATCGTATAGAAAAGTGCTTTGTGGGCTAACTAATCGATACCTAGAAACATCTCAAGGATTGTTTAGGAGTGTGTTATTATGAGTGGAATAACTGATAATAGGAAGTGTCTTATCGGACTAGCAACTCTAAAGAGAATATTTTCTAAGGAAGCGCTTTTATGAGCTGGCCACTTGCTAATAGAAGCGTCTGGCTAGACTAGTGACTGTTTAGGGAGAAATGCCTTCGAAGAGTGCTCTCATGAGCTGACTAATTGATATCAGAAAGTGTCTTATAGGGCTAACAACCTTAAAGGGGATAATCTAGATAAGTGCTTCTGTGAGCTGACTAATTGTTAGATTATCTTAGAAAAGTGCTCTTATGAGCTGACTAATCAATTATCTAGAAAAGTGCTCTTACGAGCTGACTAATCAGTAGATTATCTAGAAAAGTGCTCATATGAGCTAACTAATCGATAGATTATCTAGAAAAGTGCTCCTATGAGTTAACTAATCGATAGATTATCTAGGAAAGTACTCCTATGACCTAACTAATCAATAGATTATCTAGGAAAGTGCTCTTATGAGCTAACTAATTGATAGATTCAAAAAGCGTCTTTTTGGACTTGTAACCATAAGAGAGGATATCTTAGAAAAGTGCCCCCTTGTAGGCTAACTAACCAACAGCGGGAAGCGTCTCCGTAGACTTGTAACCTTGAAGAAGAGATGTCTAGGAAGGTATCCCTATAGGCTAATCCTAAGAGAGGATATCTAGGAAAGTGTCCCATTGTGGGCTGACTAACCGATAGCAGGAAGCGTCTCCTTAGACTTACAACCCTGAAGAAGAGGATACCTTAGGAAAGTGCCTCCTTATGGGCTGACTAACCGACAGCGGGAAGCGTCTCTTTAGACTTACGACCCTGAAGAAGAGATGTCTAGGAAGGTGCCTCTATGGGTTGACTTTAAGAACTTTAAGTTATTGTATCTGGAAAAGTGTCCAGTAGTGGGCTAACTTTCAGAAAGAAATATCTAGGAAAGTGCCCCATTATGGGTTGACTTACCTGACACCATTGTTGTTAAAATCGCATTTTAACTCGTATGATTCAACGATTTTACGAGTTTGTATATATATTCCTAGTTAACTCGCATACAAAATCGGAGAGAAGCAAAATTGTAATAAAATCGCGATTTTGAACAGTAAAATCTTTCAAAATCGCGATTCTATCTATTTCAACTGATTCCACAAATATTTCCAATTACAGGCTTAAGCCATTTGGATCGGATCCAAGCCCAGCCCAACCGGCGACTTAGCGCGTCCTTTGCAATTTCCAGCTTGCTACTGTAGCCTGTATGTTGAAGTTCTTCAGAGTTCAAAGGAGAGAGGAGAAGAGAGACAGTGAAAACCAGGAGAGGCAAGCCGAGATCCATAGTTCCACTTCTACACTGAGCTGAGCTAATATTATCAGAACAAAGAGCGCCGAGCAGCGAGCCAACGATCCTTCTCCTTCGTGTTGTTACTTGTTACGATTGTGTATTGAACGAAATTGGAAACAGTGAGCGCCGCCAAGTAGCGATCCTTCTTGCAGCAAGCCATCGAGTTGAGATCCATCTTCATAAACGCGAGTTTTGTGTTAGGTATGACTTGTATGACTAGCAATACTTGTACTTGTATAGTTGTAATGTAGTGTATTATGTAAATTTTTATGCTTGTGAGTTGTGATTGTGAATGGGTATTTGAATTTCGTATTTATGCTTGTGAGTTGTGAATGGGCAATACTTTTAGTGAAGATGAGTTGATGGCTTTCAAGTTCTTCAAGATGAGTTGATAGCTAAATCTCCTGAAACGGCTGACTTTTTTAAAGCACATGGTCTCGACACACGGCCATACCTTCAACTGTGTACTCAATCATGTGTGTTTCTATGGATTTTCCAAGCTCAACATACGACCGTGCCTTCAACCATGTACTCACCATGTGTGCTTCTGTGGGCGTGTTTCCTTGACACACGGCCATGCAATTTAATTACTCGGCTGTACTCTTCCCCTGTTCCTTCCAAAAAGCATTTTTCTTCATGTTTTCTTATCCGATCTCAATCCAAGTTGATATCCGATCTCAATCCAAGTGTTAATTTGTACTTATCAGGTACTTATATAAAGACTTTCAGCTGTTAAAATTTTTTAAGTAAGCTAGCTATTTAATCTTTGAGTTTAAAAGTGGAATATGTTCCACTCCTAAGGCTAAGTAATGGAATTCTGCTAGTTGAACCCAGTCCAGTAGACTCCCTGTTCCGCTCATCCCCTTCGTAAGCTCTTTGATCGGGATACTATTGTAACCTAGTCTAAATGTATTATGTGCTTAAATATCAATGAAGCTAATTCCAAAGAAACTTAATCCTTCATACAAGTTGCATTTAGAGGGTTTAGGTTGAGCATGTGGTGTGCTAAGTTATATTGTTATAATTTGGAAATGGGATTATATTACTTAGTTATAGATTTATAATATACTCATTTTTCTAGCTTTATGGAATGTAAAGCTTGTTACCCCTTATGTTTTGCTTTCCTTTTCTTAATGATGATTTAAAGAAAAGCTTTATAGTTATTTTTCTTGCTATCTCTTTTAGTTCTAATTAGTAATTACTTGTTACATGAGCATGAGCACGAGCAATTTACTTTATATATGTAATTTGTAAATATGTAATAGTACTTTATAGTTTCTACTTTCTACCATAGCTCTCTTTACTCCTTTTTTCTTTTTTTTTTTTCTTACAGGATTTTGAGTATTGATTGAGTTAAAATGTCACCTTCCAAATCATCTAGAGAGAGTTCGAAAAGAAAGAATTCACTTAGAAGTAGATCTGATGTAGGTTGGGAGCATGGAATTGATGTAGACAACAATGGGAAAAAAGTTAAATGTAAGTATTGTAATAAAGTTGTTAGTGGAGGCATTTATAGATTCAAGAATCACTTAGGGTGTACGCATAAAGATGTAGAGCCATGCACCAGTGTCCCAGATGATGTAAAAAATGAAATGTTAATAATGTTGCTAAAAGCGGCAAAATTATCAGAAATGAAGAGAAAGCAAATTCATGGCATTGAAGATTCTGATGATGCTGATGATGAGGTGGAGCAAACAGGGATAAATAAAAAAGAAATGAATTGCATCGACTTCTTTCTGGAACAAAAAAAAAAATTGTCAAAGTGGAACACGGTTAATGCAAGGTATAATTAACCAATTCATGAAGAAAGATTTGAGAGAAGAATGTAGCCAACAAATTGCTCGTTTTTTCTATACTAGTGCAATTCCATTTAACCGTGTCAAAAATCCAGAGTTTGTGAAGATACTTCAAGTGGTTGGTCGATATGGATGTGGGCTTAAACCTCCTTCTTATCATGAGCTAAGGGTGACTTGTTTGAAGAAAGAAGTAGCTCGAACAATGGAATTACTTAATGAATACAAAGCTGAATGGAAAAAAACAGGTTGCTCTATTATCTCTGATGCATGGACTGATAGAAAGAGGCGTTCCATATGCAATTTCTTGGTTAATAGCCCTAAAGGAACGGTCTTCTTATCATCTATAGATGCTTCTGATGTATCCAAGATAACCGACAAAGTTTTAGCAATGTTAGATGATATTGTGGAGAAGGTTAGAGAGGAAAATGTTGTACAAGTTATTACATATAATGCTGCAAATTATAAAGTAGCAGGAGAAAAATTGATGGAGAAGAGAAAATGCTTATATTGGACACCTTGTGCTACACATTGCATCGATTTGATCTTGGAAGACTTTGAGAAGAATTTGAAGATCCATCAGGGGACAATTGCAAAAGGAAGGTGAATTACTACATATAATTATTCCAGGACTATACTTATCTCAATTTTGAGAAGATACACTAAAGGGAGGGACTTGATTAGACTTGGTGCAACTCATTTTACCACTTCGTATTTGACATTAGGTTGCCTTAGTGAGTTGAAAAGTGCATTGATGATGATGTTCACTTCTAGTCATTGGAAATCATGTAAGTATTCGACCACAAGTGATGGAAAGCGGATTCAACAAGTGGTTTTAGATAGTAGGTTTTGGAAGAATGTTATTGTTTATCTTAAAGCTGCATTTCCCTTGATTAAAGTGCTTATATTAGTGGATTCTGATGATCAACCAGCTATAGGTTTCATTTATCCAGAAATGGATCGTGTTAAGTAGAAAATTAAAGCAAACTTTAACAATGTGAAGAAAAGGTAATATCGTAACTTGTTAGCTATATATATATATATATATATTCTTTAGTGCTAATTTTAAATTTTCATTTCTAAATTGAAATCATATTTATTTAATGTAGTTATGAACCTATCTTCAAGATTATTGACAAGAGATGGGAGCTTCAACTTCATAGACCATTACATGCTGCAGCTTATTATTTGAATCCCATTATCATTATAGTGATGATTTTAAAGTTGATGTCGATGTTAAGATTGGATTATATAGTTGCATAGAGTGTATGGTTTCTAATCCAATAGAAAGGTGTAAGATTGATATGCAGCTTGAAAGATTTAAGGATGCTAAGGGACTATTTGGCATTGAAGCTGTAAGGTTAGCAAGAAACAAAAAAGCTCTAGCTAAATGGTGGGATTCATATGGAGATAAATGCCTAGAACTACAAAATTTTGCTATTCGTGTTTTAAGTTTGACTTGTAGTTCTTCAGGTTGTGAGCGAAATTGGAGTGCATTTGAAATGGTACGATACAAATAGTTCTTTTATTCAATTTTATATATTATTACTTATTAAGATTATGAATCTTATAAAGTTATGTATAACCTTTTTCATTTTCAGGTCTATACCAAAAAGAGGAATAGGTTGCATCAACAAAAGATGAATGATTTAGTCTTTGTAATGCATAACTTGAAATTAAGAAATAGGAAAGAAAGATGCATTGCTGACACTGACACTTTTACTTTTACTGTTGAAGATCTCTCATCTGATGATGAATGGATAGTTGAAGAAGAAAATGTGTTTGACTCATCAAATGAGAATGAAGGTCAGGGTGTGTTACATATCTTTCCAAGTCCAAGGGATGAAGATAAAGATGACGCGGAGGAGGACGAAATTGGTGCTTATGTCAATTTGGAGAGTCCTATCAGTAAGTCTCTAATCCCAAATGATTTGGACCTTCATGATATTGATAATGTTGAAGTTGAAATGCAAATAGGAACTTCAAAAAATTTGGAATTAGAGGATATGGAAATCATTGGTAGCAGTACACCTCATGATGATGTTGACATTGATGAAGATGCAAATGATGATGATGATGATATGGATGAGAGAGATGGTGGAAATTGTGATGATTTATTTTAGTTTTTGTTTTGTAATATGATTTATGATTTCATAACTTTTATTGAGACTTTTGGTTGATTATTTATATTATACAACTTATGCTTGATTATCTATATTATGACTTTTATTGTACTTTATGACCCAATTCTATGCTGAAATTTTTAATTTATATTATCCATTATATTTTTTAATGACTACTGTAAGTAAATTTTTAATATTTAAAGGTTATTTTATAAAGGTTGTAAAAACTTACGTTTTTACGTTCCGTTTCTATATTCCGATTCTACCGACCCCCTAGCGATTCTACGTAAAATCACGATTTTGACAACCATGCCTAAAACTTTTGACAACGCTTCTAGCGAACTGGTTAAATGATTGATAAGGGATGTCTTTTAAAAATGCTTATTTTGGAATGTGTGATTCATGATGAAATGATGGTTATTTACTCTAAAATGCTTACTGGTTTATCGTGGATAGTAACCAAACAACCAAACCTTTGTGTTGGTTGGCTCCTTTTTTGCTTGCTCTTGCTTCAAACAAGGCTGAGGGTCTTGATTTATTTTCCTTCTTATGAGCATGGCTCTTGTGATTGTAGTGTTATCTTATTAATGCAACAAGTTTAATGCTCAACAATAGGTATAATTATATTACAAAATCTATTGAAATTTATTATCATTTCAATATTCATTGTTCATTGTGAGGCGATGGGTATTGTGTGTATATGGACATTTGCTTTAATGAGAATTGGTTAAAATGATTGATCATTTAGAGACATTAACTTTGCTTGTAAAAGAAATGAAAACTAAACTCACCGAAATATGTATTGAATATTGGCATTCATGAATCCTAGAAAAATTTCAATTTTCTTGCCTAAGGATAGTACATCTTAACAGCATCTGTATTAATAGGGTCTCTCAATTATGGACCATCCATTTGAGTTAATATTAAAGCTCTTCCTGACAATACCTTTTTTACAACATATGGGCCCTCATAGTTTGGGGTGAACTTCCCTCTCGAATCTTGAGCATTCGAGAGAACTTTCTTTAGCACCAAATCTCCTTCTTTGAAACATCGAGGTTTCATTTTCTTATTGAATGCTCGGGCCATTCTTTGTTGATAGCATTGGCCGTGACATAACGCAACGAGTCTTTTTTTGTCTATTAAATTCAACTGATCAAGCCTCTTCTTTACCCAATCTAACTCATCTAACTACGCTTCTGATAGGATCCTAAAGGATGGTATTTCAACTTCAATTGGTAGGACTGCCTTAGTACCGTATACCAAAGAATAAGGGGTAACTCCAGTAGATGTTCGAATTGAGGTCCTGTAAGCCATGAAGGCGAATGGTAGCATCTCGTGCCAATCTTTGTAAGTGATTGTCATTTTCTCAATAATTCTCTTAATGTTCTTATTGGCTGCTTCTACTGCCCCATTCATCTGAAGACGGTAAGGAGTTGAATTTTTGTGGTTTATATGGAAGTGTTGACACAAATCTATCATCAACTTATTGTTGAGGTTGGTGCCGTTATTGATGATAATTGATTCAAGAACTCCATATCGGGCTATTATATCTCTCTTCAGGAATCAAACTATTACCCCTTTTATGACACCGGCATATGATGAAGCTTCCACCCATTTGGTGAAGTAATCAATGGCTACCAATATGAATCTATAACCATTGGATGCTTTGGGAGTGATTGGCCCAATGATGTCAATTCCCCATATGGAGAAAGGTCATGGCACGAATAACGAATGAAGCTCCTTAGGCGGGGCATTTATTCGATTTGCATAAACTTGACACAAGTGACAGTACTTGACATATTTGATGTAGTCTGATTCCATGGTTAGAAATAGTAGCCCATTCTCATGATTTTTCGGGCTAGCATGTAGCCATTCATGTGAGGTCCACATATTCCTTCATACACTTCTTTCATTAGTTCACATGCCTCTTTTTCATCTACACATCTTTGCAAGGTGGTATCAAGTGATCTTCTAGAAAGTATAGGCCCATTTAGTAAGAAATGACTTGCTAACCTTCTGAGTGTTCTTTGGTCATTTTTGCTAGCCATTTTGGGGTACTTGCTATCTTGGAGGAAAGTTTTGATATCGTAATACTAGGGCTTATCATCTTGCGCCTTTTTGATTACCAAACGGGCTGATTTTCAATTTCTATTTTCAATGGTCAAACTTCGACTCCCCCTGTTATCTGAATCATAGATGCTAGTGTGGCGAAAGCATCTGTAAAATGATTTTGAGTCCTCGAGATGTCTGTGAAGGTGACTTCTTCGAATTCGTTGATTAGCTCTGTCAAATGTTGATGGTATGGCACCAATTTGAGGTCTTTAGTCTTGTATTCCCCTCTTGTTTGTAATATGATGAGTGAAGAATCTCCATATACTTCTAATTCATGGATTTCCATGTGGCAAGCCATTTTGAGGCTAAGGATGCATGCCTCATATTCTGCGATATTATTAATATATGGGAACGTGAGTTTCATTATTGAGGGGAATTGTGTTCCTTCTAACGATATTAGCACTGCCCTAATCCCACAATTGAATACATAGGCAACTTCGTCAAAGAACATATTCCATTTAGGGCTTTGGTCTATCCCGTAATCTTTTGTTCATTTGCCCTCCGCTATTAGTATATTTTCATCAGGGAATTAGGCTCGAGATTCTCGGGGATCTTCAACTAGGTGTTCTACCAACTGATCGACTAAAGATTGCCCTTTTATCGAATTTTGATTTTTATATGTGATATCAAATTTTGATAAGAGCATTTTCCATTTAGAGATTCTCCCTAACAAAACGGGCTTCTCTGCCAAGTATTTCAAAGGATCATGTCTTGTCAGTAACTCAATGGGATAGTAAAGGGTATATTGCCTCAATCGGTGCATGACCTAAATTAAAGCACGGCAAGTCCTCTCTATTTCATAATACCTCTGTTCCCCATCTGTGAATTTCTTGCTTAGATCATATATGGAACGTTCTCTCCCCTCTTCATCTTTACGTCCCAACACGCACCCTATGGATTCAAAGAGTATCGTAAGATATAAGAATAAATGCTTTCCTTATTTTGGAACTATCAAAACTGGGGGATTTATGAGATAGTCTTTGATTGTTCTAAATGCTTCTTTGCATTCATCGTCCCATTCTACCGGTATTCTTTTTTAACAGACGGAATAGTGGGTGGCATTTGTCTGTGAGCTGTGAGATGAAACGGGCTATGTAATTCAACCTTTCCAGCAAACCTCTTACCTCTTTAATAGTGCGTGGAGAGAGCAGTTCTAGTATGGCCTTTAGTTTGTCTAGGTCAATTTTGATGCCTTCTCAGCTTATGCCAAGCCTTAACAACTTGCTTGTTGTGACCCAAAAAGTGCACTTTTCAGGGTTTAATTTGAGTTAGAACTTTCTTAGCCGCTTAAACAATTTCCTTAGAATAGCTGCATGGCT
This sequence comes from Laguncularia racemosa, assembly GCA_037954665.1. Taxonomy (NCBI): domain Eukaryota; kingdom Viridiplantae; phylum Streptophyta; class Magnoliopsida; order Myrtales; family Combretaceae; genus Laguncularia; species Laguncularia racemosa. The sequence goes on from JBBMOL010000378.1 coordinate 31,291, forward strand.
TTCTTCTCTTTTAAACGTGGCTATCATGTTATCCACATATACTTCCACCTCTCAATGCATCATGTCTTGAAGTATTGTGACCATGGCTCTCTGATACGTTGCTCCAGCGTTTTTCAAACCAAAAGGCATAACTTTATAACAAAAAATTCCCCATGTTGTGATAAAGGTTGTTTTAGTTTTATCTTCTTCAACCATTTTTATTTGATTATATGTTTAGAAACCATCCATAAATGAGAAGAGATGGTTCCCTTCGGTATTATCTACCAAGACATCGATGTGAGGTAGAGGGAAGTTGTCTTTTGGCATAGCTTGATTTAAATCTTGGAAGTCTATGCATACTCGCACTTTCCCATTCTTTTTTAGAATGGGGACTATGTTTGCTACCCATTCCGGATAGTCTGATACCTCAATGAATCCCACTTCTAGTAGCTTTTTTACTTCCTCTTTAATTTTTAGTAAGATGTCAGGCCTGAATTTTCTCAATTTCTATTTTTTATGTTTAACATCTTCCTTCATGGGAAGCTTGTGAACTACTATTGATTGGTCGAGTCCTAGCATGTCGCCATATGACCAGGTGAATACATCTGCATATTCAGTCAACAACTCGATTATTTCATGCTTCTGCTCGTCACTCAAGTTGGCCTCAATCTTGAGGTTTTTGGGTTCCTCAACGCTTCCTAGATTTACTGTCTCAATCGACTCGTTAATTGAAATTTTACTTTGTTCATGTTTTTGCCAATTTTCTTGTATTATTTCGTGGTCAGGGACATCGCCTCCAATGGCTGACCCAGCAGTGTTAGAAACGATATCGATGTTTTCAATACTTATCTGCGCAAAATGTCCCTGATGTTCAACAGTAAGGAATCTATAAGTAAAGTGAAGCGAGAACATGTATGTATAAGCAAAAGAAATAAGCTGCAATTTATTAAATCTGAAAAATAATCACAATAGAAATTTGTTTAATAATGGTTCCCTATCCTTGAGCTGACCCTGTGTTATCAATAGGATAACAAAACCAATTGTCAAGAGTTGGATGCTAGTTAGATGTGCGAGAGGCTGAGACTCCATTGCTGACATCAGTTTTGCTTATGCTTGGCTCTTGAATGGTAGTTGCTTGCCTGAATGATTGTTAGAGGGGTGGAAAATGCATCTGGGTATCTGTAGGCTTCTCTTTCTTTTTGCCCTTGATACCTTTTGCTTGTACCTCTTCTTGGGATGTAGGAATGTACCCGAGCCCAAACGTCCCTTACTGTCCTTCTTTAAATCGATGGCCTTCTTTGCTAGTTACCACACTCACCTTATTGAATATTTGGAGACCAAAGTCTTCGAAACCGTCTTCCCCGATGTAGCGTATGGCAGTCTCTTTATATATGGCATAATCTTGCTTTCCCAGCACGGTGATGATCTATCCATTCGCTATGAACTTGACCTTCTGATGTAAACTTGAAGTTATGGCTCCAACGGTATGTATCCACAGCCTTCCCAATAGTAGATTGAAAGACCTTGGATGTCGAGGACTTGGAAGGAGATGTGGAATATCTGTAGACCAATCTCCACTAGAAAGTTGATTTCCCCCACTATTTCTCTCTTAAACCCATCGAAGGCCTTGACCACTGGCGAGCTTGGCTTAATGTTGCTTGCATTGACCCCCAGTAGGTCAAAGGTGGCTAAAGGGCATACGTTGAGAGAAGATCCATTGTCAATGAGTACTCTAGAGACAATTGTGTCATTGCATTTCACCATTATGAACAGTGGTTTCGTGTGTTGGCTCCATCTTCTCTTAGCTCTTCGGGAGAGAAAGATATCTTATCCATGGTGAAGATTGCATTCGCCACATGGCTCAATTTCTCTATTGTAATGCCTTCTGGTACCTTGATTTGTTTGAGTACTTTGAAGAGTGCTTCCCTATGAGGCTTAGATGTTGTGAGGAGGCCTATAAATGATATATGGGCTGGAACCTTATTAAGTTGTTCCATGATCTTATATTCACTTGCTTTGACCATTTTCATGAATGTAGAGAGCCCCTCTTCTTCCTCTTTCTCTACCGCGGTGTTAGGCTCTTCGGTTGAGATCTTGTATTTAGGGTCATAAATTCTCCTAGAGTGGGTGATTCCTCCTATGATGGGAGGTCTTTCTGAACTGAGAGCCCGATAGTCAAATGGTGCCACCTTATACCTTTCTGAGGGCATTGGGACTTTGAATACATATATCTTCTTTAGAATATGCACCTTAGTAGATTGTCCCTCATACCACTTTATGACTATCGGTTTTTAGTCTAATTTAATCATATTTATGGACTCCTCTCTTTCTTTTGGCAGGTTGTCTTCTTTTTCAAACTCAAGCCACCATGTGGAAGAGTAATTCACCAAGTACTCAAATCTCTCATGTGATTCACTTAGGGTACCGACTGTCGGGTCTCCAACTAACCATCTCCTCTTGATATGTGGTTTAAGGGTTTTATCTGAGGCTTGGCGGGAGTGACTTTCTTACTGTGCTGTTGTTTTTTCCGATTTTGGGGACTCTTTTGATTTGGAGCCCGGCTCTTCGGATGTGATCATATTGACGGTGGGCTTATGGTTGGGCAGCGGATTAGTGTTAACATTGGGTGCTGGTGCATTGACAAAGTCTAACTACATTATTCCGGTGTCAATCAGATCTTGAATCTTATTTCAGAGCCTCCAACATCTATCCGTGGAATGCCCCTCTTGGCCCATATGGTAATCACACTTGAGGCTTGGGTCAAAATTCCTTGGCTTGTATCGATCACTTAGGATCTCAAAGCTGATCAAATTATTGACTCGTAGCCGAGCAAAAACCCAGCTGAGCGGAATCGGTATCGGAGTGAATTGTCTTGTGACTTTGGGAGCCCGGGTGTGATTCATTGGTGATTGTTGGATTGGGGCATTCGTGGTCTAAAATGTCATGCGGGACCCAACCCTGTCTACTCTGCTGGAGTTAACCATGCTGACGGCAGATTCCTTAGCTTTGCTACCTCCTACAGGCCTCTACGATGATGTGATTCTGGGAGGGTCTACTATCTAGAGTCTCCCAGATGTGATGGCATTCTCGATTCGGCACCCTATTGCCACTACTTCTGCGAAACTGGGTGACGTCTGGCCTACCATATGTGAGAAGTAAGTCTTCTCCAAAGTGTTGACGAAGATGAATGTTAACTCTTTTTCAGAGATCAAGGTTGTCACCATAGCAGCCTGAACTCTCTAACGCTGGGCATACTCCTTGAAAGACTCGGTGTGTTTCTTTCAAAGACTTCTTAGATCCATCATCAAAGGGGCAACTTGAATGTTAAATTTGTATTGGTCATAAAATGCTCGAGCGAGTCTTTCCTAGGTGTTGACTTGGCTGAAGTCCAAGTGTGCATACTAGACGAGGGCGAGGTCTGTAAAGCTGTCTTGGAAGGTCTGGATCATGAGTTGGTCATATTGGGCATATTTGCTCATCTTTCGTACATACAGCCTTGTATGCCTCTTAGGGCATCCAGTGCCATCATATTTTTCAAACTCTAAGGTCTTGAACTTCTCTAGGTATACCTCCTCCCCATATACCAGTAGGTTGGTGATTCCTGCCTGCTCAAAACCGTCAACCCCCTCTAGTGTCTTCATTTTTTCAGCCAGTTGTTAGAACATCTTTCTCTCTGTCTCCTTTTGCCTATCTTCCATTTCTCTCTTTATGTCGCTCGAGGTTGGACCAAGGTTGACTCTCGGTTTATGCTCAAATGCTGGGTTAAGGTGGGAATTGATCTCCTCATACTCTGGAGGTTGACCGTCTACTGCCTTCCCTTTTCTGGCCCTTAAATGTTCTTCTTGAGTTAGTTGGGTAGTGCAAAGGAGGCCAATACTCTCAGTTAAGAGGTGGACTTGTGCAGCCAATTGTTGGACCGTTTGTTCTAAGGATACGATCCTAGGGTCCGAGGCGGTATCAGCACCGGTGTTGTTGCAGTTGTCGTTGTTGTTGCCACTATTTGCCATTTTGGTCTTTGAGTGAGTGTGGATTGGGTTCCTTAAAGGGTTCAGTTGTTTAGGAGCTATCTTTGATACCTAGGTGCGCATTTTTCTTAGTTTAATGCATGTATGTAAATATGATGCATGTATCACACAAATGCTAGAAATAAAGGGGCCAACAATTGATTAATGATATAATACTGAAACTTTATTTTTATTAGTATTGAAACTCAGAGTTCGGTACTTAAAATATGAAAAAGTAAAAGTACAATGCTAATATAGTTCTTAGTCCTCTTCTTCTTCTGCTGTGTAGGCGCCAGTTTTCCGCTGATGATAATTTCCAACTCTTTAACTCTAGCTTGGGTCTTCTCCAACTAAGCTTCCAAGGCCTTATTCCTTTGATCAAACTCTTTGAATCTACCCTTCCAGATATCCTTTTTGTAGTCTATAACTTCAAAGTATACTTCCATCACGGCCCTAACTTGTTTCAAGTAGGTTCTCAATTCTAGACCCGCTTTGTCTGGCTCGAGTTGGGTGGCATCTAGGACTTGGTATGCCCTTTCTCCTATCTAATATAGCCGGGGGATCACGAATCCCTGGTAGCTCGATGTTTACCCACTTCTCCATCTAGGTCTCCGAGGTCTATGTTGGGACTCTCAATTTGGGCTTCCCATAGGGCTTTAACCTTTGCCAGTTTAGAGGATACCAACCCTTTGTAGGACTAGATGGTTACTTTCGAGTCTAATTTTTTATTTCCTATTCCCAATCCGATCTATACTAGACCCTATGCCCATCTAATGTAGATCCTCGACTTGATTTAGGAATTTCGTTTTGTTTTGGAGTCGCTACCCAACTGTTGTTGAGAAAGATTGAATTAGGACTAATTGAGCAGATTATTCCTAATTTGGACCACTAGTCGTTGTGATTTCCTCTTCTTGTTTTTTTGGGAAAAGAGGAAAGGGGAAAACCAGAGTTTTTAAGTTCGGAGGCTAACCTATTAAAACCCTAAGGTTACCACCCTAATTTCCTAAAATCTAAACTTTATCTAGAAATGTCTTTTATTTATTTATTTTTTTATCTTTTTATTTTATTTTTGAATAACCTATTCTGAGAAAATGATTTTTGTTCTTTTTTAGGGTTGCCCCAAATAGGTGCCTACGTACCTGCTATTCAGGATCAAACGTGCTGTAGTTCGCTTTTCCTGAAAAACTTTAGTGTGTTGGTGATTTTTAATTATGAAATTTCTTTTTATTTATGTTTTTATCATCTTACTATTTTTCTGAAAAATCTAAGCTTAAACTTGATAATTTGATTTTTTGAAAATAATAATTTTTAGGAAAAACCAATTTTGGATTTATTTAAGAAAATGATTTTTCTAAATGATAAAATTTTCTTTTTTCTATTTTTTAACCCATTTCTACTATTATAAATTTTTATTGATTTTTATTAATTTTTTGATAATTTTTATTAATTTTTCTTAATTTTTATTTATTTTTTTATTGAAAGGTTCTCTTTTATATTATTTACCTACCATAAACTAAAATCTCATTTTTATATATTTTTATTATTTTTTATTTTTTGTATTTTTGTAATTTATTATTATTATTATTATTTTATTATTTTCTACTTCCTTGCTAAATTAAATCCTAAAAAAAAAACTAATCTAAATTCCAACATTTTTCTATTTTTGAATCATAAATAACAAATAGATAAATAAATAAACTCGAAAAAATAAATAAAATAACTAAATAAATAAATAAAATCGAAAAATCCGACTTACTTGGATCTGGGTCGGTGCGCAGGTTGGGTCGATCGGGTTGGATCAGGTCGAAGCGGGTCGGGTTGGGTCGATCGGGCACAACGGTTGGGAGTGCTCGTTGACGGCGTTCCGGCGGCCTTTCGAAGCGATTGAGGTGTCGGTTACTAGGTTTTCAGGAGTAGGGAACTCAACTATAGCAGTGGATTTCTTTAAAAAGGCCTCCTAGTGGCAGCCCGATGCTTGATCGGTGGTCGTGGCTTGGCAACTCCGGTGAGGCTTCGATTCTCTCTCTTTTTCTCACTTTTGATCCGTGATTCTGCCTCCTCTCTTCATCCTCTATTTATAGGCGTAAGAAATCGAGTTGGATAAGCTCGGATTTCCACCGATTGAGGCAAATTGGATTTCGGTTGAAACCTATCTCCGATTTGTGCAAATTCTTTGATTTGTTGCGATTTGATTCCAATTGGATGAAGTTTATCTTATTTATGTTGAAGCTATGCTGGATTTGTGCAAAAAATCGAATCAAAACGGCCAAAATTTGATTTTTCCTCCTCGCCGACGATCTCGAACGAAGGTTGAAGACGATCACGCGCCCGGCGCATACATCCGCTTCAGCCAATTAGCTGCTACCACGTGTCCCAGGTGATGAAAAAATTGCAAAATGCGGATTCTGCCTTCCCCGTGTTTCGAACCTATGACCAAACCCCCCCACACGCGCCTTAGGCCATGGTTCGGACCAGCTGGGCTAGCCCACTTACTCAATTTTTTTATTTTCGCAATTTGCATATATGCAATGGATTTTTTTATTTTTTGTATTTTTTTTTAATTTCAAAAATTTGCAAAAATTATTTAATCCTTTTTATTGCCATTTCTGCAATTATTTTCTAAAATTGATATATTTTCCTATTTATTTATTTTTTGAATTTTTTTCTTATTTTTGCTAAATTAGAGAAAAAAATAGAAAAAATTGGAAAAAATAGTAATTGATTATTGTTGATTATTGTTGATTATTATTGATTATTAGGGCAAAAATGGGGTGTATACACCTGCCCCTCTTTGTAGTAAAGTTTGAAAAACTTAACTACAAAGACAAGAAATACGCCATTTTTGGCCTCTTGACTGAATGGATAACACCTTGGTTTGGCTGGTTATCTGGAATTTGGTCTCTTAGTGGGAAAATGCTCCATGAGCTAATAACCCCACGAGTATTTTGTGATGGTTGGTACTGCTTAGGAAACAACCTAACAATCTAGAGTAATGTATCCTCCCAAAAGGTGCTATATGGGCTCACTAATTGGCGATAGGAAACATCTCAAGGATTGCTTAGGAGTGTGTTATTGTAAGTGGAATAGCTGATGATAGGAAGCGTCTTATCGGACTAGCAACCTTGAAGAGAAGATTGTCTTAGGAAGCGTTCTTATGAGCTGGCTACCTGTCAACAGAAGCGTTTGACTAGACTAGCGACTGTTTGGGAAAATACCTTCGAAGAGTGTGCTTATAAGCTGACTAATCGATTATCGACACATTTGAAAAGTGCTCCTATGAGCTGACCAATTGATAGATTCGAAGAGTGCTCCTCTGAGCTAACTGATCGATAGATTCGAAAAGTACTCCTATGAGCTGACTGATAGATTCGAAAAGTGCTCCTACGAGCTAACTAATCAATAGCTTTAAAAAGTTCTCCTTTGAGCTAACTTCAAGAAAAGGTGTCTAGAAAAGTGCCCCTTTGCGGGCTAACTAACCTATAGCGAGAGGGCATGCCTTAGAAGGTGACTCTATAGGCTGACGTTTTTGAAGGGATGTTTGGGAAAGTGCTCCATTGTGGGCTGACTAACATATGGTGGGAAGTGTCTTCTTAGACTCACGATCCTGGGAAGAAATGTTTCGAAAGGTACCTTTACAGGCTGACCTTAGGAAGAGATATTTAGGAAAGTGCCCCATTGTGGGCTGACTAACCTACGGGGAGAAACGTCTCAAAAAGTGCCCTTATGGGCTAACCCTAAGAGAGAATGTTTAGGGAAGTGCCCCAACATGGGCTGACTAACTTGTGGTAGGAATACATGTCTCGAAAGGTGCCCTACTGTGCTGACCCTACGAGAGGATGTTTAAGGAAGTGCCCCAACGTGGGCTGACATTTTCAAGGGGATGTCTAGACAAGTGCCTTATTGTGGGTTGACTAACATATGCTTTTGAACATGCTTCTACTGACTGGGTTAAATGATTTGATGTGTTCATGATATATGGATGATATTTATTTATTTTAATATGTTTGCCAATTTATCTAAACAACCGAACTTTCGTGCTGGTTTGCTCCTGCTTTGCTTACTCTTGCTTTAAGATAGGGTTGAAGATCTTGATGTGCTTCCTTTCTTGTGCGCATGGCTCTTTTGACGGTAGTGTTATCCTACTAATGCACCAGGTTTTAATGCTCAAAAGTAGGTAGAATCATATCACAAAATTTATTGAGATTCATTATCATTTCGATGTTTATCATTCATTAGTGAAGTGATGGGTAATGTGTTTAGGAATGTTTGTTGTAATGAGAATTGGTTGGAATTACTGACCATTCAAAGACATTAACTTTGCTTGTAAAAAATGAAAACTAGACTCAACGAAGTTTGTATTGAATATTGGCTTTCATAAACAATGGTAAAATTTCAATTCCCTTGCCTAAGGATAGTACATCTTGATAGCATCTGCATTAATGGGGTCTCTCAATTCTGGACCATCCATTTGAGTTAATATCAGAGCACCTCCAGATAATACCTTCTTTATCACATATAGACCCTCATAGTTTGGGGCAAATTTTCCTCTAGAATCTTGAGCATTCAGGAGAACTTTCTTTAGCACCAGATCCCCTTCTTTGAAGCATCGATGCCTCATTTTCTTGTTAAATGCTCGAGCCATCCTTTGTTGGTAACACTGGCCGTGACATAATGCAGTGAGTCTTTTCTCATCAATCAAATTCAGTTGATCAAGTCTCTTCTTCATCCAGTCTGCTTTAGTTAACTGAGTTTCTGACATAATTCTGAATGATGGTATTTCGACTTCGACTGGCAAGACTGCCTCAGTGCCATATACCAATGAATACGGGGTAACTCCAGTAGATGTTCTAATTGAGGTCCTATAAGCCATGAGGGCAAACAGCAACATCTCGTGCCAATCTTTGTAAGTAGTTGTCATTTTTTCGATAATCTTTTTGATATTCTTATTGGCTGCTTCTATTGCCCCGTTCATCTGAGGTCGGTAAGGAGTTGAATTTCTATGGTTTATGTGGAATTGTTGACATAAACCTGTCATGATTTGTTGTTAAGATTGGTACCGTTGTCAGTAATGATTGACTCAGGAACTCCGTATCGAGCTATTATGTCCCTCTTCAAGAATCGGACTATTACCCCTTTGGTGACATTGGCATATGATGAAGCTTCTACCCACTTAGTGAAGTAATCAATGGCTACCAATATAAACCTGTGACCATTGGATGCTGTCAGAGTGATTAGGCCTATTATGTCGATTCCCCACATGGAGAAAGGCCATGGTGCTAACAACAAGTGCAACTCGTTGGGCGGAGCATTTATCCGGTTTGCGTACACTTGACACAAATGACAGTGCTTGACATATTTTATGCAATCTGATTCCATGGTTAACCAATAGTAACCTAACCTCATGATTTTTCAGGCCAACATATAGTCGTTCATATGAGGTCCACATACCCCTTCATGTACCTCTTTCATCAGTTCACATGCTTCATTTTTATCCACATACCTTAGCAAGGTGGTATTAGACGATCTTTTGTAAAGCACAGACCTACTTAATAAGAAATGACTTACTAACCTTCTGAGTGTTCTTTGGTCATTCTTGCTAGCCATTTCAGGGTATTTGCTTTCTTAGAGAAAAGTTTTAATGTCGTGATACCGGGTCTTATCATCTTGTACTTTTTTAATTGCTAAACAGTAGGCGGGCCGATTTTTTATGTCTATTTTCAACGGTTGGACTTCGGCTCCCCCTGTTATTTGAATCATAGATGCTAGTGTGGTGAGTGCATCTACAAACTGATTCTGAGTTCTCGGGACGTATGTGAAAGTGATTGCCTCAAATTCTTCAATTAGCTCTGTCAAATGTTGATGGTATGGTACCAGCTTGGGGTCTTTAGTCTTGTATTCCCCTCTTGTCTGTAATATGATAAGTGATGAATCACCGTACACTTCTGTCGAGTCTAATTTTTTTGCATTCCCATTCCTAATCCGATCTAGACTAGATCCTATGCTCATCTAATGTAGATCATCAACTTGAGTTAAGAATTTCGTTTGATTTTTTTGGAGTCGCCACCCAACTGTTGTTGGGAAATATTGAATTAAGACTAAAGGAGCCGATTAGTCTTAATTTGGACCACTAGTCGTCGTTATTTCCTCTTCTCGTTTTTCAAAAGATGAAAAAGGAAAACTAGAGTTTCTAAGTCCGGAGGCTAACCTATTAAAACCTTATGGTTACCACCTAATCTCCTAAAATTGTTCCCATTTAGAAATGTATTTTATTGTGTTTCTATTACTTTTTATTATGTCTTTGAATTATTTCAAGAAAATGATTTTTTTATTTCATTTTATGGGTTGACCCGAATGGGTGCCTACGTACCTGCTACTCAGGATCAAACAAGTCATAGTTCGCTTTTCTGAAAACTTTAATGGGTTTGTGAATTTTAATTTTGAAATCTCTTTTGCTTTATGTTTTTACTATTTCTTTTGGGACTTTCTAAAAAAAAATCTAAGCCTAAACTTTTATCTGATTTTTGAAAATGGTTTTTAGGAAAAACATCAATTTTGGATTTATTTGAAGAAAATAATTTTTCTAAGTGATAAAACTCATTTTTATAATTTTTGAATTTTTTATGAATTTTCTTATGATTTTTTTTGGTGATTTTTATGACTTTTTTTAATGATTTTTTATTAATTTTTATTATTCTTCTACAATTTTTATAATTTTTCTAAGTTTTTATGATTTTTATAGTTTTTTATCATTTTTATTATTTTTTTATGATTTTTTATTAATTTTTGTGAATTTTTGTTAAAAATTTTATCCTATATTATTATCTATCCTATTTTGAAATCTAAAGTTTTATTATTATTTTTCTAATATTTATATTGTTTTTCTACACTTTTATTATTTTTCTACATTATTAAATCCTAAAGAAATCTAATTTCTAATATTTTCCTGTTTATGGAAATATAAATAAAACATAAATAAATAAATAACAAAATAATAAATCAAATCGGAATAAAAACAAATAAATAAATAAATAAAATCGGGAAAATCCGACTCACCTGGATCCGGGTCGGTGCGCGGGTCGGGTCGGATCTGTCGGACACGGCGGCGGAGGATGCTCGTTCACGGCATTCCGGCGGTCTTTTGTCACGGGTGAGGTGTCGAATCCTAACTTCTCGAGGGTGCTGAATCCAATGGTAGCGATGGTTTACTCCCAGAATGTCTCCTGGTGGCGGCTTGGCTCCGATCGGTCGTTCGCGGTTTTGGGTTTCCTCCTATGCTCTCCGATTTGCTCTCTTTTCTCACTTTCTCTCAATTGTGATTCGTCCTTGGCTTCCTCCCTTCGATTTCTATTTATAGGCACTTGAAACTGAGCTGGATAAGCGCGGATTTCCTCCGATCGAAGCTAATCGGATTTTCGGTTAAAAAAAACAACTCCAATTTGTGTAAATCCATCGATTTGTTGCGATTTGATTCTAATTAGATTATGTTTATCTCATTTCTGTTGAAGATCTGTTGGATTTGTGCAAAAAATCGAATCGAAACGGCTGAAATTCGAATTTTTCCTTCGCCGGTGATCTCGGGCCCGAGGTAGGAGATGATCACGCGCCTGGCGCGTGCGTTTCCTCCAGCCAATCGGATGCTGCCACGTGTCTTGGATAAGTAAAAAAACTCAAAACGCGGAAACTACTTCCCCCGCGATTCGAACCTGCGACCAAGCCCTCCTGCGCGCGCCTTAGCCCGTGGTCCGGACCAACTAGGCTAGCCCATTTTCCTAATTTTTCTAATTTCGCAAATTGCATATATGCAATGCGATTTTTTTATTTTTTTTATTTTTTGAAATTTCAAAAATTTGTAAAAATTATTTACTATTTATTATTGCCATTTATGAAATCATTTTTCAAAATTGATGTGTTTTCCTATTTATTTTTATTTTTTTGAATATTTTATTATTTATGCTAAATTAAAGAAAAATTGAAAAAAATTAAGAATTGATTATTAGTGATTATTATTTATTCATAGGGCAAAAATGGGGTGTTTACAGCCGCCCCTCTTTGTAGTAAAGTTTGAAAAACTTAACTACAAAGACAAGAAAGACGCCATTTTTGGCCTCTTAAATAGATAACGCCTTGGTTTGGCTGGTTACCTGGCATTTGTTTTGGTAGGAAAATGCTCCAAGAGCTAATAATCCCACGATTTAAGATGGTCCTAACAATTTAGAGTAATGTTCCCTCCCCAAACAATGCTTTATGGGCTGACTAATTGGCGATAGGAAACACCTCAAGCATTGTGTAGAAGAAATGATGATAGGAAGCGTTTTATCATACTAACAACCTTGGAAAGAAAATTTACTTAGGAAGCGCCCTTATGAGCTGGCTACCTGTCAACAGAAGCATATTGTTAGACTAGCAACTGTTTGGAAGAATATTTCCGAAAAGTGCCCCAAGAGCTGACTAATCGGGAGAATCTAGAAAAGTCCCCCTCATGGGCTGACTAACCTTAAGATAGATTTTTAGGAAAGTGCCCATCTTGGGCTGACTAACCTATGATAAAACTGATTGAACTGTCTCAAAAAGTACTCTTATGAGCTGACCTTGAGAACAGATTTTTAGGAAAGTGCCCATCTTGGGCTGACTAACCTATGATAAAATTGATTGAACTGCCTCAAAAAGTGCTCTTATGAGCTGACCTTGAGAACAGATTTTTAGGAAAGTGCCCATCTTGGGCTGACTAACCTAGGATAGAGTTGTCTCAAAAAGTGCCCTTATGAGCTGACCTTGAGAACAACTTTTTAGGAAAGTGCCCATCTTGGGCTGACTAACCTATGATAAAATTGATTGAACTGTCTCAAAAAGTGCCCTTATGAGCTAACCTTGAGAGTAGATTTTTAGAAAAGTGCCCATCTTGGGCTAACTAACCTAGGATAGAGTTGTCTCAAAAAGTGTCCTTATGAGCTGACCTTGAGAACAACTTTTTAGGAAAGTGCCCATCTTGGGCTGACTGACCTAAGATAAAATTGATATCTCAAAAAGGTGCCCCCTATGGGCTAACCTTAAGAGATCTAGGGAAGTGCCCCTTTTTGGGCTGATTACCTTATTAAAGGGAATGTTTAGACAAGTGCCCAACTATAGGCTGACCCATCTTATGCTTCTGAATATGTTTTCTACGGACTGAGCTAAATGATGTGATGCTTTTCATGATAGTTATTTTTATTATTTATTTTAATATGCTTGCCAGTTTATCATGGATAGCCACCAAACAAACGAACTTTCGGGTTGGTTTGCTTCTGCTTCATTTCTTCTCATCTTGACACGGGGTTGAAAATTTTGATGTGCTCACTTTCTTTGTGCACCTGGCTCTTTTGATAGTAATGTTATCCTACTAATGCATTCAGTTCTAATGCTCAAAAGTAGATAGAATTATATCACAAACTATATTAAGATTCATTATCATTTTAGTGTTTATCTTTTATTGGTAAAGTGGTGGGTAATGTGTTTAGGAATATTTGTTGTGATGAGAACTGATTGGGATTGTTGATCATTCAGGGATATTAACTTTGCTTGCAAAAAGTGAAAACTCGACTCAACGAAATTTATATCGAACATTGGCTTTCATAAACATTGGCAAAATTTCAATTCCCTTGCCTAAGGATAGTATATCTTTACAGCATCTGTGTTAATGGGGTCTCTCAATTCCGGACCATCCATCTGAGTTAATATCAAAGCACCTCCTGACAAAACCTTTTTCACTATATAAGGGCCTTCGTAGTTTGGGGTAAATTTCCCTCTAGAGTCTTAGGCATTCGGGAGAACCTTTCTTAGTACCATATCCCCCTCTTTGAAGTATCGAGGTCTCATCTTCTTGTTAAATGCTGGGGCCATTCTTTGTTGGTAACACTGGCCATGACATAGTGCAGTAAGCCTTCTTTCATCAATCAAATTCAGCTGATCAAGCCTCTTCCTTACCCAATCTGATTCAGTTAGCTGAGTTTCCGACAGGATTCTGAATGATGGTATTTCAACTTCAACTGGTAGCATTGCTTTTGTACCATATACCAATGAGTAAGGGCTAGCTCCTGTAGATGTTCTTATTGAAGTCCTATAAGCCATAAGAGCAAACGGCAACATTTCATGCCAATCTTTGTAAGTTGTTGTCATTTTCTCGATGATCTTTTTGATATTCTTATTAGCTGTTTCTACTGCCCCGTTCATTTGAGGTCGGTAGGGAGTTGAATTTCTATGGTTTATGTGGAATTGTTGACATAAACCTGTCATCGATCTATTGTTAAGATTGGTACCATTGTTGGTGATGATAGACTCAGGAACTCTATATCGAGCTATTATGTCCCTTTTTAAGAAGCGGACTATTACCCCTTTTGTGACATTGGTATATGATGAAGCTTCTACCCTTTTGGTGAAGTAATCAATCGCTACCAGTATAAATCTATGGTCGTTAGATGCTGTTGGAGTGATAGGGCCTATTATGTCGATTCCCCACATGGAGAAAGGCCATGGTGCTGATAACAAGTGTAGCTCGTTGGGCGGAGCATTTATCCGGTTTGCGTAGACTTGACACAGATGACAGTGCTTGACATATTTTATGCAATCTGATTCCATGGTCAATCAATAATATCCTAACCTCATGATTTTTCGGGCCAACATGTAGCCGTTCATATGAGGTCCACATACTCCTTCATGTACTTCCTTCATCAGTTCGCATACTTCATTTTTGTCCACACATCTTAATAAGGTGGTATCAAATGATCTCTTGTAAAGTATGGACCCACTTAATAGGAAATGGCTTGCTAACCTTCTGAGTGTTCTTTGGTCATTCTTGCTAGCCATTTCGGGGTATTTACCTTCTTGGAGAAAGGTCTTGATGTCATGATACTAGGGCTTGTCATCTTGTACTTTCTCAACAATTAAATAGTAGGCGAGCCGACTTTCGATGTCTATTTTCATCTGTTGAACTTCAGCTCCCCCTGTTATCTAGATCATAGATGCTAGTGTAGCTAGTGCATCTGCGAACTGATTCTGAGTTCTCGAGATGTATGTGAAAGTGATTGCCTTGAATTCTTCAATTAACTCTATCAAGTGTTGATGATATGGTACCAGTTTGGGGTCTTTAGTCTTGTATTCCCCTCTTGTCTGTAGTATGATGAGCGACGAATCTCCATATACTTCTAACTCGTGGATTCCCATTTGGCAGGCCATTTTGAGGCCAAGAATACATGCTTCATATTCTGTGATGTTATTGGTATAGGGAAATGTAAGTCTTGTCGCTGCAGGGAATTGCGTGCCGTCCGGGGATATCAATACTGCCCCAACCCCACAACCGAATATGTTGGCAGCTCTATCGAAAAACAGTCTCCATTTAGCATTCTACTCTATCCCAAAGTCTTCTACCGGCATATCTTCCACTGTCAATATATTCTCATATGGAAATTGGGCCTATAGTTCTTAGGAATCTGTCTCGACAGGGTGTTCTGCTAATTGGTCAGCTAAGGCTTGCCCTTTCATCGAGTTCTGATTTATGTATGTGATGTCGAACTCGGATAGGAGCATTTGCCACTTAGAGATTCTCCCTATCAAGGCTGGTTTCTCTACCAAGTATTTCAAAGGATCATGTCTTGTCAGCAGCTCGATATGGTAGTAAAGGGTGTATTACCTTAGTCGATGCATGACCCAAATTAACGCACAACACGTCTTTTCTACCTTTTAGTACCTTTGTTCCCCATCTGTGAACTTCTTGCTCAGATAATATATGGAACGCTCTCTTCCCTCTTCATCTTTCTGCCCCAGCACACATCCCATGGATTCAGGGAGTATAGTGAGGTATAGGAATAAGGGTTTTCCTTTTTTTGGGACTATCAAGACTGGAGGTCTTATAAGATAGTCCTTGATCGTCCGGAATGCCTCTTCACATTTGTCGTCCCATTCTATTGTGGCGTTCTTCTTCAACGGACGGAATAGTGGCCGGCATTTGTCGGTGAGTTGTGAGATAAAACAAGCTATATAATTTAGTCTTCCCAGCAAGCTTCTCGCTTCTTTAACGGAGCATGGGGAAGGTAACTCTAATATAGACTTTACCTTGTCAGGGTCGATTTTAATGCCTTCCTGGCTTATGACAAACCCTAATAATTTCCCCGTTGTGACCCCGAAAGCACATTTTTTTGGGTTTAACTTGAGCTGAAATTTTCTCAGTCGTTTAAACAATTTCCTCAGGATATCTATATGGCTTTCTCCTTCTTTGGATTTGGCTATCATGTCGTCGACATATACTTCAACCTCTCGATGCATCATATCGTGAAGTATAGCGACCATGGCTCTCTGATACGTTGCCCCAGCGTTTTTCAAACCGAAGGGCAGGACTTTGTAACAGAAAGTTCCCCATGTTGTGATGAAAGTCGTTTTGGTTTTGTCTTCCTCAGCCATCTTTATTTGATTATATCCTGAGAAACCGTCCATGAATGAGAAGAGATGGTTTCCCGCAGTGTTGTCTACTAGAACATCAATATAAGGTAGGGGGGAGTTATCCTTTGGCGTGGCTTGATTTAAGTCCCGAAAGTCTACGCATACGCGTACTTTTCCGTTCTTTTTCATGACGATGACTATATTTGTTACCCATTCTGGATAGTCGGATACTTCAATGAACCCTACTTCTAGCAGTTTCTTGACTTCTTCTTTGATTTTTAGTAAGATGTCCGGCCTAAATCTTCTCAGTTTTTGTTTTTTAGGTTTAACATCTTCCCTTGTGGGAAGCCTGTGAACTACTATTGACTGGTCTAGCCCTGGCATGTCACCATATGACCAGGCAAACACATCTACATATTCCGTTAATAGTTCGGTTATCTCGCGTTTTTGCTCGGCACTCAAACTAGTCTCGATTTTGAGGTTCTTAGGGTTTTCCATACTTCCTAGATTTACTGTCTCCACAGGCTCGTCGATCGAGATTCCGCTTTGTTCATGTTTTAGCCAATTTTCTTGTATTATTTCGTGGTCTAAGATATCGCCTTCAACAACTGACCCAGCAGCGTTGGAAACGATATCAGCGTTTTTACTTTCTACCTGCGCGAAATATCCCTGATGTTCGATGGTAGGAGATCTGAGTAAAATGAAAGCATATATATATAACAAGGAAAAAAACAAACTGTAATTGAATTTGATAAAGAGTCTCAATAAAATTTGTTTAATAATTTTTCTCTACTTTTGAGCTAACCTAGCGCTACTGATAGGATAACAAAACCAATTGTTCAGAGCCGGATGCTGGTTGGACGTGCGGGGGGTTGACTTCCCTTTGCTGTCGTCCTCTTCATTTATCCGAAGCTCTTGAATGATGTTTGCCTTTCGGAAAGATTGTTGGAGAGGTAGGATACACATCTGGGTGTCGATCAGCTTCCCCTTCATTCTGCCTTTGACACCTTTTGTTTGTGCTTCTTCTGCAGCGGTAGGAATGTACCCCAGTCCAAACGTCTCGTGCTAGCCCTCTTTAAACTGATGGCCCTCCTTGCTGGTCACCATGTTCACTTCATTGAAAATCTGCAGCCCCAGGTCTTCTGAACCCTCTTCCCCGATATAAGGTATGGCAGTCTCTTTGTATATGGCGTAATCCTGCTCGCCCAGTACCGTAACTATTTGCCCGCTTGCAATGAACTTGACCCTTTGGTGGAGACTAGAGGGGATGGCTCCAGCAGCATGTATCCAGGGTTGTCCTAAAAGCAAGTTGAAAGACCTTGGGATGTCGAGGACCTGGAAGGAGATGTGGAATACTTGTGGACCGATTTCCACCGGTAGGTTCACCTCTCCCACTATGTCTCTCTTTGACCTGTCGAAGGCTCTGACCACCGTGGAGCTAGGTTTTATGTTGCTTGGATCGAACCCCAATAAATCGAGTGTTACCAATAGGCAGACGTTGAGGGATAATCCGTTGTCAATGAGGACCTGGGAGACAATGGTATCATTGCACCTGACCACTATGAATAGTGGTTTGGTATGTTGGTCTCCCTCTTCTCCTAGTTCTTCTAGAGAGAAGGCTATCTGGTCCATTGTGAAGATAGAGTCCGCCACGTGACTTATCTTGTCTGTAGCGATACCTTTCGGGACCTGAATCTTCTTCAGCACTTTAAAGAGTGCTTCCCTATGGGGCTCGGACGTTGTGAGAAGGCCCATGAGTGATATTTGTGCTGGAATTTTATTTAATTGTTCCATGATCTTGTATTCACTAGCCTTGACCATCTTTGTAAATGCAGCAAGTCCCCCTTCCTCTTCTTCTCCTTTTTCCACGTTGGGTTCTTTAGTCTGGCTTTTATACTTTGGATCGTACAATCTCCCAGAGCGGGTGATGCCTCCCACTATAGGAGATTGCTCTTGTTCGAGGGCCCGATAGTCGAACGGTGTAGCCTTGTAATTCTCTACCGATATCGGGACATTGAATACATAACTTTTTCTTGGGATTTGTACCTCAGCTGATTGTCCCTCATAGCACTGTATAACTCTGGGCTTCTGATGAGAGTTGATCATGTTGATAGTCTTCCCCTCTTCCTTTGACGGGTTGTCTTCCTTCTCAAATTCTGGCCCCCATCCACTAGGCGGCCCCTGCTCAGTCGGGATATAAGAATAGTTTACCAAATACAGAAACCTCCCATGTGATTGTCCCAAAGTGTCGACCGTTGGGTCTCTGGCTAACCACCTTCTTTTAATGTGTGCCTTTGGTGTTTCTTCTGGAGCTTGGTGGGATTGCTTCTTCTGTTGCTCCGTCGGATTCTGCTTGGGGCTTCTTTGGGAGTCAACTCCTCAGATGTGATCATATTAATGGTGGGCTTGTGATTGGGTAGTGGGTTGGTGTTAATATTGGGTGCTGGGGCGTTCACGAAATCCAGCTGGATGATGCTTGCATCAATTAAGTCTTGGATCTTGTGCCGGAGCCTCCAGCACCTATCTGTAGAATGCCCCTCCTGACCCATGTGGTAGTCACATTTGAGGTTTGAGTTGAAGTTCTTGGGCCTATACCGGTCATTGGGGAGCTCAAAACTGATCAAGTTGTCTGCCCTCAATCGAGCGAAGACCTAACTGAGCGGTACGGGGATTAGAGTGAACTGCCTTGGGGCCCTGGCGGCTTGGGCGTAACCTATCGTGGGTTGTTGGGCTGGGATATTCGTGGTCTGGAATGTCACACGAGTCCCAGATTTTTCTGCCTTACCGGAGTGGACTGTGCTGACAGTAGACCCTTTAGCTCTGTTTCCTCCTAAAGGCCTTTGTGTCGGTGTGACCCTAGGAGGCTCCATTGTTTGGAGTCTACCGGTGGTGATGGCATTCTCAATCCTGCATCCCGCAGCCACTACCTATGCAAAACTGGATGAAGTTTGGCCTACCAAGTGTGAGAAGTAGGTCTTGTCCAGGGTATTGACAAATATGGATGTCAATTCCTTCTCAGATATCGGGGTTGCTACCCTGGCGGCCTGGGCTCTCCAGCGCTGAGCATACTCCTTGAACGGCTCAGCATGTCTTTTTCGGAGACTCCCCAGGTCGATCACAGATGGGGCGACTTCAATATTGAACTTATATTTGTCATAAAATGCCCGGGCTAGCTTCTCCCAGGTGTTGACAATGTTGAAGTCCAAGTGGGCGTAACAGACTAGTGTAGGGCCTGTGAGGCTGTCTTGGAATGTCTGGAGCATGAGTTGGTCGTATTGAGCATACTTGCTCATCTTCCGGGCATATAGCTTGGTATGCATTTTAGGGCAGCCGGTCCAGTCATATTTTTCAAACTCTGGGGTCTTGAACTTTTCAGGGTATACCTCTTCCCTGTATGCCGGCAGACTGGTGATTCCGGCCTGTTCAAAACCATCAGGGCCTTCAATGGTTTTTATCTTGTCATGGAGCTGCTGGAAGAGTCGCTTCTCCATCTCCTTCTGCCTCTCTTCCATCTCCTTTTTCAGGTCATTAGAGGTCGGCCCTTGGTTGACCTTTGACTGATATTCAAAGGTCGGGTTAAGGTAGGAATTGATCTCTTCATATTCTAGAGGCTATCCCTCCACTGCTTTCCCCTTTCTGGCCCCTGAATACTCTTCCTAGGTTGGTTGAGTGTTGCGTAGGAGGCCGATGCTTTCGGTTAAGAGGTGAACTTGGGCAGCCAGTTGTTGGATCGTTTGTTCTAGGGACATGATCCTAGAGTCCGAGGCAGCTTCAGCATTGGCGTTGCTGCGGTTGTCGCTACTGTTGGCCATTCTTGTTCTTAAGCGCGTGAGAATTGGACTTCTAGGAGGGTTCGGTTGCTTGGAAGCTATTTTGATACCTGGATCGCGCATTTGGTTTTTATTTTAGTGTAATGAATGCAAGAATGATATGCATGTATCACGCGGATGCTAAAAATAAAAGGGTTGACAATTGATTGACGATGTAATATTGAAACTTTACTTTTATTAATATTGAAAATTTTGGAGTTCGATTATCGAAATAAAAGATTACAAATAATGATCTATTTCCTAGCTCTTTTAGTCTTCTGTTGTGGAGGCTCAGACTTCCCACTGATGACAACTTCTAATTCCTTGACTTTGTCTTGGCACTTCTCCAATTGTGCTTCTAAGGCCTTGTTCCTTTGGTCGGATTCCTTGAAGCGTCCCTTCCAGATGTCCTTCTTATAATCTGCAGCTTCGAAGTATACTTCCATGCGGGCCTTGACCTGCTCCAGGTAGATTTCTGTCTCTGGGTTGATCTTGTCTGGTCTTGGTTAGGTGACGTTTGGAACCCGATATGCTCTTTCCCTTGTCTAGTATAGCTGGCGGATTACAAACTCTCTAGTGGCTCGGTGTTTTCCCACTTCGCCATCTAACTCCCCGAGGTCCACATTCGGGCTTTCAATTCTGGCTTCCCAAAGTGCTTTGACCTCTGCCAACTTAGCAAACTTCTCGGCTACCAACAAGTTCGGATCTTGATACTCAAAGGTGACTGCTCCCAGCGAGGGCCGATAAACTATGTCTTGGATAGTACCGAACTAGCGGACCATTGAGTTGGGGTGATATCCGATACATCCGCTGATTCCGATTAAAGGCACGGCTTGGAAGTTACTGCAGGTCAAGATGATTTTGTCACAGCAACTCCACCTGGCTATCCATATAATAACTTCGGCACTGAAGCTCCTAAGCAGCTCTACCCAACTGTGGCTGGTAAGGTCGTCGGGTAACTTCACCTTTTCTATACATGAGTCTACAAGATCCACCTGCTAGGCTAGGGTTTTTCGGACCATGTTCAGCCCAAATCACTTGAGGTGGCTTACAAACCATATCAGCAGAAGGTTGAGGCTTGAGCGGAGAATCCCATGGCCTTTCTTCTTGAGGAAATTTAAGTTCTGGATCTGTTCAGCCAGTAGAGCCGGGATGTAAGATCTTCCCTCCAGAAATTGGGTCACCAGCTCTGCGACCTGGTAGTGAATATAGAAGGTCCCGGTAGGGAACAGTATGGTGGCGAAGGTTGTCAAGATGAAAGCATTCACCCTTCTCTGTCTGTAAGTTTTGGGGTCCCCACACAGGACGTCCTTTCTATCCCTATTGTCCTCTCGGGCGATGAACCAGGCTTCCAAATCATCCATCCGTATGCAATATCCATTACAGTCTGCTAGAGCTTTGTTGGCTGCTGTTTTACGGATGCCTAGTAATCTGCTGAAGGTACCGGCTGGCCCGGCCTCGAGGTCTGGCATATAGATTTGATCGGTTAGTGCTGGAGCCTGTAGCAACTAGGTGTACTCCTCCAGGGTAGGGGTGATCTCATGCGGCCTGATAAAGAAAGCTGCGAGCTCGATTTCCCACAATTGGAGCATGGCCCGGACTAAAGGCAAATTCACCTCTATCTTTGTCAGTGAGAGGATGGGGCCGATCTTTTGCTGGATGAAGACCTGCTCCTCTAGGTTGTACAAGGTAAACCAATGGTCCAGTACCAACTTTGGGTCCAAAGGTTTGTACACCCGAATTTCTTTACGGAGGAGACGGTCGACTGCGGTGCTAGCCATCTATTTACAATAAGAAATCGCCTAATTACAAACAAGACTATGAAAGCATGACAGGGAAATAAATTCGAACTCCATGAACAAGACAACAAACCATTACATCGTCATTCAATTGCCAACCCCTTATGATGTTATGTATGCAAGTAGGTTGGTTCTAACTGGTTCCCGAGCTCTATAGCCTCCCGCATTCTTGAAGAAATGGATCTCATGCCATATCGAAGCATAGGGTGGGATAGCCTAATCAATCCCGAACGGTGAATCAACTCACTTCGCCCGAAACCTACACAATGGCTCCTCGTCTTAGGTTTCTAGGATGGTCCGGGTTCGACCGCATCTACTCACACACACATATGCATGCAAACCCCCATAGCAAAGAAACTAGAATCTAACTAATTCCTGAAAAGTTAGTAACAGAATAATAATTGAAGCACATTTAAAGAGAACAATTCGAAGATTCAGGTGGCTTAG
Source organism: Laguncularia racemosa (assembly GCA_037954665.1). NCBI lineage: Eukaryota > Viridiplantae > Streptophyta > Magnoliopsida > Myrtales > Combretaceae > Laguncularia > Laguncularia racemosa. Next base: position 53,737 of record JBBMOL010000378.1, read on the forward strand.
CCTATTGGCATGGGTCCCTAGTGGAGTCGCCATACTGTCGAGTCTAATTTTTTTGCATTCCCATTCCTAATCCGATCTAGACTAGACCCTATACTCATCTAATGTAGATCCTCGACTTGAGTTAGGAATTTCGTTTGATTTTTTTGGAGTCGCCACCCAACTGTTGTTGGGAAATATTGAATTAAGACTAAAGGAGCGGATTAGTCTTAATTTAGACCACTAGTCGTCGTTATTTCCTCTTCTCGTTGTTGAAAAGAGGAAAAGGGAAAACCAGAGTTTCTAAGTCCGGAGGCTAACCTATTAAAACCTTACGGTTACCACCTAATCTCCTAAAATTGTTCTCATTTAGAAATGTATTTTATTGTGTTTCTGTTACTTTTTATTATGTCTTTGAATTATTTCAAGAAAATGATTTTTTTATTTCATTTTATGGGTTGACCCGAATGGGTGTCTACATACCTGCTACTCAGGATCAAACAAGCCGTAGTTCGCTTTTCTAAAAACTTTAATGGGTTTGTGAATTTTAATTTTGAAATCTCTTTTGCTTTATGTTTTTACTATTTCTTTTGGGACTTTCTAAAAAAAAATCTAAGCCTAAACTTTTATCTGATTTTTTAAAATGGTTTTTAGGAAAAACATCAATTTTGGATTTATTTGAAGAAAATGATTTTTCTAAGTGATAAAACTCATTTTTATAATTTTTGAAATTTTTATGAATTTTCTTATGATTTTTATGATTTTTTTTTGTGATTTTTATGACTCTTTTTTTTTATAATTTTTTATTAATTTTTATTATTCTTCTACAATTTTTATAATTTTTCTAAGTTTTTATGATTTTTATAGTTTTTTATGATTTTTATTATTTTTTAATGATTTTTTATTAATTTTTATAATTTTTGTTAAAAAATTTATCCTAAGTTATTATCTATCCTATTTTGAAATCTAAATTTTTATTATTATTTTTCTAATATTTATATTTTTTTTCTACATTTTTATTATTTTTCTACATTATTAAATCCTAAAGAAATCCAATTTCTAATATTTTCCTATTTATGGAAATATAAATAAAACATAAATAAATAAATAAATAACAAACAAACAAATAAATAACAAAATAATAAATCAAATCAGAATAAAAACAAATAAATAAAGTAAATAAATAAATAAATAATCGGGAAAATCCGACTCACCTGGATCCGGGTCGGTGCGCATGTCGGGTCGGTTGGACACGGCGGCGGAGGATGCTCGTTCACAGCGTTCCGGCGGTCTTTTGTCACGGGTGAGGTGTCGAATCCTAGCTTCTCGAGGGTGCTGAATCCAATGGTGGTGGTGGTTTACTCCCAGAACGTCTCTTGGTGGCGGCTTGGCTCCGATCGACCGTTCGCGGTTTTGGGTTTCCTCTGATGCTCTCCGATTTACTCTCTTTTCCCACTTTCTCTCATTTGTGATTCGTCCTTGGCTTCCTCCCTTCGATTTCTATTTATAGGCACTTGAAACCGAGCTGGATAAGCTCGGATTTCCTCCGATCGAAGCTAATCGGATTTTCGGTTAAAAAAAACAACTCTGATTTGTGTAAATCCATCGATTTGTTGCGATTTGATTCCAATTAGATGATGTTTATCTCATTTCTGTTGAAGATCTGTTGGATTTGTGCAAAAAATCGAATCGAAACGGCCGAAATTCAAATTTTTCCTTCACCGGCGATCTCGGGCCCAAGGTAGGAGATGATCATGCGCCCGGCGCGTACGTTTCCTCCAGCCAATCGGATGCTGCCACATGTCCTGGATAAGTAAAAAAACTCAAAACGCAGAAATTGCTTCCCCCGCGATTCGAACCTGCGACCGAGCCCTCCTGCGCGCGCCTTAGCCCGTGGTCCGGACCAGTTGGGCTAGCCTATTTTCCTGATTTTTCTAATTTCACAAATTGCATATATGCAATGCGATTTTTTTATTTTTTTTGTATTTTTTGAAATTTCAAAAATTTGTAAAAATTATTTACTATTTATTATTGCCATTTCTGAAATCATTTTTCAAAATTGATGTGTTTTCCTATTTATTTTTATTTTTTGAATATTTTATTATTTATGCTAAATTAAAGAAAAATTGAAAAAAATTGGAAAAAAATTAAGAATTGATTATTAGTGATTATTATTTATTCCTAGGGCAAAATGGGGTGTTTACAACTTCTAATTCACGAATTTCCACGTGGCAAGCCATAGGATGCACGCCTCATATTCCGCGATATTATTGGTATATGGAAATGTGAGCTTTGTCGTTGAAGGGAATTGTGTGTCGTCTAGGGATATCAACACTGCCCTAATCCCATAACCGAATACATTGGCAGCTCCATCGAAAAACATCTTCCACTTAGGGTTCTGCTCTATTCCACAATCTTCTATTAATGTACCTTCCACTGTTAATATATTTTCATCAGGGAATTGGGCTTATGGCTCTTGGAAATCTCCCTCGACAGGGTGTTCTGCCAATTGGTCGGCTAAAGATTGCCCTTTCATCGAGTTTTGATTTATGTATGTGATATCAAACTCTGATAAGAGCATTTGCCATTTGGAGATTCTCCCTATCAAAACGGGTTTCTCTGCCAAGTACTTCAGAGGATCATGTCTTGTCAGCAGCTCAATATGATAGTAAAGGGTGTACTACCTTAATCGGTGCATGACCCAAATCAAAGCATAGCAAGTCCTCTCTACTTCTGAATACCTTTGTTCCCCATCTGTGAATTTCTTGCTTAGATAATATATGGAACGCTCTCTTCCCTCTTCATCTTTCTACCCCAACACAAATCCCATGGATTCAGGTAGTATCGTGAGGTATAAGAAAAAGGGTTTCCCTTGCTTTGGGACTATTAAGACTAGAGGCTTTACGAGATTATCTTTGATCGTCTTGAATGCTTCTTCACATTCGTCGTCCCATTCTACTGCGGCATTCTTTTTCAACAGACGGAATAGTAGACAACATTTTTTTGTGAGTTGTGAGATAAAACGAGCTATATAATTCAACCTTCCCAGCAAACCTCTTACTTCCTTGACAGTGCGTGGGGAAGGTAGCTCTAATATAGATTTTACTTTGTCAGGGTCGATTTTGATGCTTTCCCAGCTTATGACAAACCCTAACAACTTACCCGTTGTGACCTCGAAAGTGCACTTCTCCAGATTTAACTTGAGCTGGAATTTTCTCAATCGCTTAAACAACTTTCTTAGGATATCCGTATGGCTTTCTTCTTTTTTAGACTTGGCTATCATGTCGTCGACGTATACTTTGACTTCTCGATGCATCATGTTATGAAGTATCACGACCATGGCTCTCTAGTACGTTGCCCCGACGTTTTTCAAGCTGAAGGGCTTGACTTTATAACAGAAAGTTCCCCATGTTGTGATGAAAGTCGTCTTGGTTTTATCCTCTTCAGCCATTTTTATCTAGTTATATCCTGAGAAATCGTCCATAAACGAGAAAAAATGGTTTCCTACAGTGTTGTCCACTAGAACATCAATGTGAGGTAGGGGGAAGTTATCATTTGGCGTAGCTTGGTTTAAGTCCCGGAAGTCTACGCATACGCGTACTTTTCCATTCTTTTTTGGAACGGGGACTATATTAGCCACCCACTTTGGGTAGTTAGATATTTCAATGAACCATACTTCTAGCAGTTTCTTGACTTCCTCTTTAATCTTTAGTAAGATGTCAAGCCTAAATCTTCTCAATTTCTGTATTTTAAGTTTGACATCTTCCCTTGTGGGAAGCCTATGAACCACTATTGATTGGTCTAATCCTGGCATGTCACCATATGACCAAGCGAACACATCTGCATATTTAGTTAACAGCTCTGTCATCTCACATTTTTGCTTGGCACTTAAACTGGTCCCGATCTTGAGGTTTTTAGGTTTTTCAACACTTCCCAGATTTACTATCTCCACTGGCTCATCAATTGAAATTTCGCTTTGTTCATGTTTTTGCCAATTTTCTTGTATTATTTCGTGGTCAAAGATATCGCCTCCAACAACTGACCCAGCAGCGTTGGGTACGATATCAGCGTTTTTATTTTCTACCTGCGCGAAATGTCCCTAATGTTCGATGCTAGGGGATCTGGGTGAAGTAAAATGAAAGCAGATATATAGTAGTAAGACAAACTGTAATTTACTGAATTATATAAAGAAGTCTCAATAAAAATCATTTAACAATTGTTCCCTATCCTTGAGCTGACCTAGAGCTATTAATAGGATAACAGAACCAATTATTGAGAGTTGGATGCTGTTTGGACGTGCGAGGGGTTAGGCTCCCATTGCTGATGTCATCTTCGCTTATCCTTGGCTCTTGAATGGTAATTGCTTGTCTGAATGATTGTTGGAGGGGTGGAATGCGTATCTGGGTGTTGCTTGGCTTCTCTTTCTTCCTGCCTTTGACAGCTCTGGCTTGTGCTTCTTCATGGGCTGTAGGAACGTACCCTAGTCCAAACGTCCCTTGCTGGTCACCATATTTACCTCGTTGAATATATGGAGACAAGGTCTTCGGAACCGTCCTCCCCCTCTTTTGGTGGGTGGTCTTCTTTCTCAAATTCGGGCCCCCATCCGCTAGGCGGCCCATACTCTATTGAGGGTGTAAGAATACTTCACTAGGTACTCAAATTTCCCGTGTGATTCTCCCAAGGTGCCGACTGTTGGGTCTCCCACAAACCATCTCTTTTTAATATGTGATCTAGTGGCTTTCTCTGGAGTTTGATGGGAATGACTTTTCTGCTGGCCTGCCGCCTTTTGCTTAGAGGATTCTTTAGGGGCCGATTCTTCGGATGTAATCATATTGACGGTGGGCCTATGATTGGGCAGCGGATTGGTGTTGACATTGGGCGCAGGGGTGTTAACAAAGTCCAGCTGCACAATCCCGGCGTTGATCAGATCCTGGATTTTGTTTCGGAGCCTCCAGCATCTGTCTATAGAATGCCCCTCTTAGCCCATATGATAGTCACATTTGAGGCTTGAGTCAAAATTCCTGGGCTTGTACCGGTCATTCGAGATCTCGAAGCTAATCAAATTATCCACCCGTAGTAGAGCGAAGACCTAGCTGAGCGGGATCGGAATTGGAGTGAACTGTCTTGAGACTCTGGTGGCCTGGGTGTGATTTGCGGGGGAGTGCTGGGCTAAGGCACTCATAATATGGAATGTCACATGAGTCTCAACCTTGTCTGCTTTACTGGAGTTGACTATGCTGACGATAGACTCCTTGGCTCTGTTACCTCCCAAGGGCTTTTGTGATGATGTGACCCTAGGAGGATCCATTGTTTAGAGTCTGCCCGTTGTGATGGTTCTTTCAATCCGGCACCCTACAACCACTACTTCTGCAAAACTAAATGATGTTTGGCCCACCAAATGTGAGAAGTAGGTCTTGTCCAGAGTGTTGACGAATATGGATGTCAACTCTTTTTCAGAAATTGGGGTTGCTACCCTGGCAGCTTGAGCTCTCCATTGCTGAGCATACTCTTTGAAAGACTCGGTATGTCTCTTTCGAAGACTCCCTAGATCAATCACTGAGGGGGCAACTTTGATATTAAACTTTTATTGGTCATAAAACGCCCGGGCAAGCCTTTCCCAGGTGTTAACTTGATTGAAATCCCGGTGGGCATACCAGACTAATGCAGTAAGGCTATCCTGGAAGGTCTGGATCATCAGTTGGTCATATTGAGCATACTTGCTCATCTTCTGGGCGTATAGCCTTGTGTGCATCTTGGGGCATCCAGTATCATCATACTTTTCGAATTCTGGGGTCTTAAATTTATCGGGGTACACCTCCTCCCCATATGCTAGCAAGCTGGTGATCCCTGCTTGTTCGAAACTGTCAAACCCCTCTATTGTTTTTATTTTGTCAGCCAGTTTTTGGAAGAGTCTCTTTTCCATCTTTTTCTATCTCTCCTCCATCTCCTTCTTTAAGTCATCAAAGGTTGGACCCTGGTTGACTCTCGGCTCATACTCAAAGGCCGGGTTGAGGTGGGAATTGATTTCCTCATATTCTGGAGGCTGCCCCTCCACTGCTTTCCCTTTTCTGGCCCCTGAGTGTTCCTCTTGAGTCGGCTGAGTGGTGCGAAGGAAGCCAATGCTTTCAGTCAGGAGGTGGACTTATGCAGTTAGTTGCTGGACCGTTTGTTCCAGGGATACGATCCTAGAGTCTGAAGCAGCGTCAGCACTTGCGTTGTTGCGGTTGTCGCCACCGTTTGCCATTTTGGTTCTTGAACGTGTGCAGATTAGGCTTCTGGGAGGGTTCGGTTGTTTGGGAGCTATTTTTTATACCTAGCACGCATTTTTTTTTTTTCTTTTTTAGTATGATGTATGCATGAAAATGTGATGCATGTGTCATACGGATGCTGAAATAAAGGGGCCAACAATTCATTGATGATATAATACTGAAACTTTATTTTTATTAATATTGGAAACTTTGGAGTTCGATACTTAAAAATGAAAAAAGTACAATAGATCTATTTTCTAATTCTCTTGGTCTTCTGTTGCGTAGACTCAAGTTTCCCATTGATAACGGCTTCCAACTCTCTGACTCTGGCTTAGGTCTTAAGTGAGAGTGATCTCGTGTGGCCCAATGAAGAAAGCCGCGGGCTCTATTTCCCATAGATGAAGCATGGCCCATACCAAGAGTAAGTTCATCTCTATCTTCATTAGTGAGAGAATGGGCCCTATTTTCTATTGAATGAAGGCCTGCTCTTTTGGGTTGTATAGAGTGGTACAGCACCAATTTTGGGTCCAGAGTTTTGCATACTCGAATCTCTTTGTGGAGGAGGCGGTCAATTGTGGAACTAGCCATCTATTACAACAGAAATTTCTAATTACAACCAGAACTATGATAACATTATAAGGAAATGTATCTGAACTTCGTGAACAGAACAACAATATTACATCATCAATTAGTTGTCAGCCCATGATATCGTGTATGCAAATAGGTAGGTTCTAACAGGTTCCCAAGCTCTATGGCCTCCCGCATTCTCGGAGAAATGGATATAAGGCCATATCGAAGCATTGGGTGAGGTAGCCTAATCAGTCCCGAACGATGATTATATCACTTCACCCGAAACCTACACAATGCCCCCCCGTCTTAGGGTCCTAAGACGTCCCGGGTTTGACTGAATCTACTCACATAATCATATGCATGCAGACTCAACATCAAAAGTAAATAACTGACCTTAAATCTAGTTAAATCCCTGAAAGGTTAGCAGTAGTATAACAATCAAAAGACATTCATTGAAAAAGTGATTTGAGGAGATTCAGGTGGCTAGCCTACTAGAGAGGGTCCCCAGTGGAGTCGCCATCCTATCGAGTCTAATTTTTTATTTCCCATTCCTAATCTGATCTATACTTGACCCTATGCTCATCTAATGTAGATCATCAACTTGAGTTAGAAATTTCATTTTGTTTTAGAGTCGCCACCTAACTGTTGTTGGGAAAGATTGAATTAGGACTAATTGAGCAAATTATTCCTAATTTGGACCACTAGTCGTCGTGATTTCCTCTTCTCGTTTTTTTTTTTTTTTTTTTTGGAAAAGGGGAAAGGGGAAAACCAGAGTTTTTGAGTTCGGAGGTTAACCTATTAAAACTCTAAGGTTACCACCCTAATCTCCTAAAATCTAAAATTTATCTAGAAATGTCTTTTATTTATTTATTTTTATCTTTTTATTTTGTTTTTGAATAACCTATTCTGAGAAAATGATTTTTATTCTTTTTTATGGTTGCCCCAAATGGGTGCCTACGTACCTGCTATTCAGGATCCAATGTGTCATAGTTCGCTTTTCCTAAAAAACTTTAGTGTGTTGGTGATTTTTAATTATGAAATTTCTTTTTATTTATGTTTTTATCATCTTAGTATTTTTCTGAAAAATCTAAGCCTAAACTTGATAATTTGATTTTTTGAAAATAATAATTTTTAGGAAAAACCAATTTTGGATTTATTTAAGAAAATGATTTTTCTAAGTGATAAAAATTTCTTTTTTCTATTTTTTAACCCATTTCTACTATTATAAATTTTTATTGATTTTTATTAATTTTTTTATAATTTTCATTAATTTTTATTTAATTTTTTATTGAAAGGTTCTCTTTTATATTATTTACCTACCATAAACTAAAATCTCATTTTTATATATTTTTATTATTTTTTATTTTTTGTATTTTTGTAATTTATTATTATTATTATTATTTTATTATTTTCTACTTCCTTGCTAAATTAAATCCTAAAAAAAAAACTAATCTAAATTCCAACATTTTTCTATTTTTGAATCATAAATAACAAATAGATAAATAAATAAATTCAAAAAAATAAATAAAATAACTAAATAAATAAATAAGAAATAAATAAAAAAAATCGAAAAATCCAACTTACCTAGATCCAGGTCGATGCGCGAGTCGGGTCAGTCAGGTCGGATCGAGTCAAAGCGGGTCGATCGGGCACGATGGCTGGGAGTGCTCGTTGACAGCGTTTCGGCGGCCTTTTGAAGCGATTGAGGTGTCGGTTCCTAAGTTTTCGAGGGTGGGGAACTCAACTGTGGCGGTGGATTTTTCCAAAAACACCTCCTGGTGGCAGCTCGATGCTTGATCAGTGGTCGCGGCTTGGTAACTCTAGCGAAGCTTCAATTCTCTCTCTTTTCTCTCTTGTTCTCACTTGTGATCCGTGATTCTGCCTCCTCCCTTCATCCTCTATTTATAGGCATAAGAAATCGAGCTAGATAAGCTCGGATTTCCACCAATTGAGGCAAATCGAATTTCGGTTGAAACTCATCTCCGATTTGTGCAAATCCTTTGATTTGTTGCGATTTGATTCCAATTGGATGATGTTTATCTTATTTATGTTGAAGATCTGCTGGATTTGTGCAAAAAATCAAATCAAAACGGCCGAAATTCGATTTTTCCTCCTTGCCGACGATCTCAAACAAAGGTTGAAGATGATCACGCGCCCGGCGCGTACATCCACTCCAGCCAATTAGCTGCTGCCACGTGTCCCAGGCGATGAAAAAAATTGAAAAATGCGGATGCCTTCCCCGCATTTCGAACCTGTGGAAATAATGGATTGTTTTCGTTAGCATATTTTGTGCCTGAGAAGGATTGCAACAATAGTTGGCATTGGTCTAGGGAGGGATTGATAGAGGTTATAAGTGTAGACTACGCTAGTTATGCACTTACATTTATGAGTGATAAACAAAAGTTACTAAGATACATTCTCATAAAATTTCTTGTTGTCTTAGTTCCAGTTTTAATATTTCACTTTGCTTATGAATAGGATTATCATTTAGATTATTAGCTTATAGCAATCTATTTGTTCAGTGGTTGTTTAAGTAGTAGGTATAAGATTAGTTTAACACAATTTTGATTATGCATCAATAAATATCAAGATTTTAGCCTTTATTAATTGATATTATATTCATGATAAAAAAACTAATATAAGCTCTTTTTTCTTATAGGAATTATCTAAAGTAATCTCCCAAGTCTTTCTAATGAAAAATCAAATGATTTGTTATCAACATATTTATAAGAACTTCAAGGACAAGTATCTCAAGTTTGTCTCTTGTGGTAGACTTTTGGGCCACTGCCAAAGCTTGCACCTAACTTGAGGTAAGCTAGCAATGACTAGATATGCATGACCTAAGTTAATCCATGAGCAGTGGTCAACACATGCCTATAACATAGATTGTAAAATAGATTGTTTGATGAATAACATGATTGAGAGCTTCAATAATTTAGTTGACAAGTTTAGGAGGAAGCGATAATTTAAATATTTGATAGTTTATGATTGAAGTTAATAAGACGACTTAATCAAGGCACCAAAAGGGGTGCACACATGGAGCAATTAAGTTTATGCAAATGTTTGGAAGCACTTCGACAAGGTTACATATGATGCACATTCATGTGGGAACATTCGAGGATTCCATGCAAACATGCTACCATTTGCATTGTGCATATAAGGGCAAATATTGAGGAACAAGGTCATGAATATTTCTTTAGCTACATTCGAGCAAATCACACACGCATTGCCTAACATTAGCACACTAGAGGCATTGAAAAATGTTATGTCTTCTTAGAAGACCTAGAAAGGAAATAAATAAAAAGCTAAATGAGACTAAAGTCAAAGAGTTCTAGCAAAAAAAAAAAAGAGGACTCTTAGATGTACAAACTATGATCAGCTAGGTCACAATGCTTGTACATATCAATGAGCACTAGTGAAAGATATGCAGTGGAAGGCATCGAGATGATCATATGAAAAGTAAGAGAGAATTAAGAAAAATGATTCTCACTGGTGGAAAAAAAAAAGGAATTCATTTTCTTAGCTTGTAATATAGTGTTAGCTGGCAGTCTTTAGTAGAGTCCTAAGATATGCTTTATTTTAAGCTGATTTTTTTTGGCAAATTTTGTTTATTTGTTAGTTGGCCTTTTTATTTATTTATTTAATGGCATTTGGTTTTTGCTCTTATTCTAAACTACTGAGAAGGATGGCATACATTCCACGAAGAATGCATGACATTATCGTAGGAGCAAGTCAAGGAAGTTAGACCAGTCCACCACTATTCCCATAGCATATGTTACATTCACTCCTCTAATGGCCGGTGTATTTAATACTAAAGAGTGCACTGCATTTGCTCCCATACGGTATGCTGCATCTGATCCATATGCATATGCATTAAGAGTCTCATGTGCAACTGCTCGGTTTGGTGTAGGAGGCACCAAGATGGAATAAAACCATGTGGACATTTACATGAATGGTAATCTATATGTCACTCTATAATTGGTTGATAGATCCATGTGTGCTAATAGAGATACATGGCGTTAGCACAGTAGCATTAATGACCCCAACAAGTTCAACTACATAATAAATTGATTTTTTCAAAGTTTAGCTAGTTCATTGAACATTTGAGCAAAATTGAAATACCATTTGTGAAATTATTTTGAGAAATAAGACCTGATGGCAAGAGGAAGATTCAATTTACCGACCACACAAAGATGAATCCATTCACGAAAAAAAAAAAAAAAGAATTGTAAATTTATAAGGGAAGCAGAAAGCAACGCACTCAGAATGAAAAGGACTATAACATACTATATGTATCAGCGACCCGTAGATCTCAACACATATGTACTGTGTTCATTCCTCATCATGCATTCTATTGATTTGAATTTCCGGAAGATGAGACTTAAATTAAAATCCTTTACTAAAAAGCAGGAACCAGAAAAAAAAAAGAAAAAAAAGAAAAAAGAAAAAGCAATGTGTGAAACTGCAAAACAGTGAATCATCAGAGATTTTGGATGTTTAACATCACTAATGACATGATGTGTCTTCTCTCAGACGACCGTCGTGAGATATTTATATCCAAATTCATCATTTGATTTCATGATTCATACAAGTATCGAAAACGCTTTAAGTTTCCTGTCTGTGTGTGTTTGTTTATGTGAGGGGAGAAGAACAGAGCACAAGTACGATGCCGAACACCGACCACGGATATGAATTATAAATGAATGAGCAAGAAGCTAGGGTTTTGAGTGTTGGCCAGAAGAATGAACGAAGCTAGGGTTTGAGTCTGTCTAACCATGATGGACTTAAATAGGATGATTTGGGCTTATAAGAGGATCAAATAAAATAAGCCCATTGTACTTCGTTACAGAAAGACTGGCCCAATAAAAAAATTTGGAATTAAAGTAGACTTTTTTTTTTTCCAAGTGGAAAAATAAAAAACTAAATCACATTATGTTTTTCAAGAATCATGATCCTACTTGAGGAGGGAACAAAGTCTATTTCTATTATTATCTTTGAAAAGAGTATTATAATTTATCACTTTGTCTATATATAAATCGGCACCCTTCGTCGCATTTTTAAGAAAACTCCTACCATCTAAATTAAAGACACATCATCATTTGTTCACCCAACTTGACACCATATGATTTTAGGAAATAGATTATTTTAATTTATTTTTTCTCAATTTATCCATTTAAAATTTTATTATATATAATCAATAATTAAGATTTAAAAAATAAATGGCATCATAATGATGTGACATGATATTTCAAAAATCTAGATAATCTTAATTATTGATTTTTAAATTAAAAAAAAAAAAACTTAAGAGAAAGAAAAATTGAGAGATCCAAACCCATGTTTTTAAATATCACTTAATAAAGGAGTCATTCGATAGTTTCAGCAAACCCATACAACATTGCATGTACCATCATGGGAAAGGAAATTACCTCATATAAATATTTCATTTAAGAGTGAGATTTAAAGAGATTATAAAGTAACTACCATTATAAGGAAATTCAAAAGGAAAGCTATGTCCAACTTTAAGATCACATGATACAACTCCATCACATATTCCTCCATGTATAAAAACATGCAAGGATCTACAAATCCACAATATTTTGATAAAACATATAATTATCTCCAAACCCATAAGTTTTATGACCATCATATAACATAATTCTATAAATCACCACGAGTATCTATTGATGTTTAAAACCATAAAAATTGTCTTTTAATAAAATGCCAAGTCATGATTCAAATTAGTACATACCAATCTATAGGCTAAGGCCATCTTTCAAACTATTGGCATAACTTCCACCAATCTACGAGTTATAACCCATACTAACACAACAATCATTGTTGATTATATCATCATCGCTTGAATTCAAATTCCAAAACATGAGTGAGTTATAAAGCTCACTAGAGAAGTACCATAAACACATACATATGTTATAGTATATGTATACCTAAACATATATACCGATGCAACAATCGATTAGAAAAATCATATAGTTGTTGTGTTTAAGTGGAGGACAACAGACACAATCAACCCAATATTCTAGCACGAAATCAAAACATGAATCTATTGATCTTAATATCAACATCTACAATACATATAATCATCTCATAACAGATTCACTACTCATATTAACTATTAATAGCGTAGTCCAATTCCTGTATTCATGATAACATCCCATTCTAATACTTTGATCCATCAATAGCTTCTTCTTAGATGTCCCAACTCGTGCCAACCACAATTCCTCTATATCAATGACTTACTTATCTACAACTGAGATAGCATCGATATCCAATTACTAGCAAGTTTATCCTAAATATCCCTTGGTTACTTTGATTTCTAAGTAAATTTGAATATGTCTCCTCAATGTGATTAAGCTTTTGATATGAATAATGTACCAAATAGTCAATTGAGAAGGTAGAAAGTGAACTGAGTCAAAGAAAAATCAACCTAAGTTCCTAACTTAAAGGATCTAACTAATAAAAGTATAGTAAGGTAAACAAGTGTCATTTAGGGAGACTTCATTTGGATGGCTAATTGGGCCATTTAGATGGAGAGAATAAACATTGATCAAAGAGTGCAAGTGAAGGCTATGATCAACTTGATTGTGAGAGGCTATTAGGATTGCTAGCCTAGTCCATCTGGACAACTATCGCATAGTTTGCATGAATTTCATTCTTTCATATTTTATTATGTTATGGTTTATCCTTATTTATTCTACAACTATCTAAAGGAATTTATTCATGTAGTGAAAAACATTTTTTGGTAATGAACTAAACTATTAATCAAGATCTTCCTCAACTCATATATGTTTTTATTAATCTTGCTATTAACCTATAGTGAACTTTAAGATAGAATGAAATATAGTGTAATACTAGTTATCTTTAATCTAACCCTTTATTCTTTTTATGTCACAACTCATATAAATTGCGATTGGAAATTTACATTTTCAACCTATTTTCATTTGATATGAGGATTGGAAATTAATGAAATGCAAATACTATAGAAGGGCAATTATAAATGTATCCTCCAAGTTTTTTACATGGTCGATGGTCTTTCTCTTACAATTATCTGTAATCTAAATGTTATTAAAAATTTATGTTTTCTACTTATTTTCATTTGATATGAAAATTGAAAAATAATGAAACACAAATACTATAGAAGGAGAATTACAATTGTGTCCTCCTAAGTTTTTTATACAGCTAGTAGTCTTTTTCTTGTAGTTATCTTTAATCTAACCCTTTATTCTTTTAAAGTTGTGGTCCATATCAATTATGATTGAAAATTTACATTTTCTAACCTATTTTCTTTTGACATGAAAACCTAAAATTAATGAAATGCAAATATTGTAGAAGGAGAATTACAATTGAGTCCTCTAAGTTTTTAATATAATGGTTGGTCTTTCTCTTATATCTTTAATTTTTATTCTAACCTTTTATTCTTTTAAAATCTTGATCATATCAATTGCTATTGAAAATTTATAGTTTTTACTACCTATTATTATTAAAAGAATACTACCATTTTTAGACTCCAAATGTTTTAATTATTCCACGTTTGGCATATCGAAATAGTATGAAATGAATCAGAATAAAATGGATTAAAATAGGATGGAATAGATTGGAATTGAATCATGATCAAAATGAAAAATCCATTTCAATGTTTTGAAATGTACATGGAATAGGTTGTATATAAACTAGTATTTGTCAAAAGCACTCCAATTATTAAATATCAGAATAAGATTGAAGGTTAATTAAATAATTTTAATTAATAATTATTAAAAAAAAGTTGAAATGGAATCATGATTCCCTCTTTGAGGAAAAATAGATGATTTTAAGAAATCATGATTTCGATTTTTAAAAACACATTCAAATATAAAAAATAAAATAGAATCTGGAATCGTGATCTCCTTCAGATTGATTCCTATATACCAAAGGTCCCATTAATACATTTTGTCGATATCCGATATATCGGATGTGTTGTTTGAGGAGGTGAACAATGACGGATTTTATTTCATTTTATAAGATTCTATTATAAAAAAGATAAGTAAGAAATTATTTTACGATCCAAGTCAATGCAAGCTACAAAATAAACATACTCAAGAGTGAGTCATAAACAGTCCCATGTACAATTCACTATTCAAATTTGAGACAAAATGTGAACCAACTCATAAAAAGAATTTTATATTACATTTGAGACAAAATGTGAATATTACAATTCAATATGGCATATTTCATTTTATGTTACATCTTTTTACGTATACCTTTGAATGTTTAGCATCATAATGCATTACGACCTCAATCTTTAATTTGCTAAACATTTCAATGTGTTGTTGGGACTTTGGTGGTTCCTTGCAATAAATTCAAATTATATTTTTAGTCTTTACATTGTATGTCAAATTTATTGCTTATCTAACTTTACATTATGTTTTTAGATCTACAAAAGAAACTCTTATCAGAGAAGTCAT
Source organism: Laguncularia racemosa (assembly GCA_037954665.1). Classification (NCBI taxonomy): domain Eukaryota; kingdom Viridiplantae; phylum Streptophyta; class Magnoliopsida; order Myrtales; family Combretaceae; genus Laguncularia; species Laguncularia racemosa. The sequence continues at coordinate 68,990 of JBBMOL010000378.1, forward strand.
GATCAAGCTTGAAGACAAACCAGGGCTGAGCAACAAAGATATGCTCATCTTACAAGAAGCTGATCGAATGTATATATATTATATATATATATTTAAACTTGAGATGTCCGCGATGTGCTACTTAAATGGGCAAATCAATCTACTGATGATTTCACCAATCGCTATCTCTTTAAACTTTTCAATTCTCAAACCAGCTTTGGAAAACATTGTAGACAATATAGATATATCCAATCCTGCAATCATATTTTTGCACTTACCTCGTGGGTGTTCATGTAAATCATAGTTTATACTGTCCTTTTGTTCATCAATTTTGCCAATTGTCTACACTTGACAATGTCCAGGATTGTCATGTTATCATTTATCATTTGTGGGCAACCTGCTCGCCATCAGTAATGTTTTCTTCCAACCACATCATCTTAAGTAGCTAGTTGAAGGTAAAAAAAATGTGAATATTCGTAATATCATCATACATTTTCACTCTGGATATTTTATAAACACTCACGACACTATCAATTATTATGACCCCTTATAATGTCTGTTACTACTAGTACTATTATTATCATACAGAACATATGAGTGGAATGTCAACTGTACATCAACAAATGGCAACAATATCACATTTTGTGCCTTCTATGCATATATGGCATTGGAAATGGTCATGCAACTTTGAGAGTATGGTTGTCGTATTTAATATGTTGCAACACCTAATACTTCAAAACTTTCTTCTTCAAATTCGTCAACATGAAAAATCTCTTATTCTTAGGGGGGTCCACTCTTTCAACAATACTCGGTTGACAATTTTGTTAAAATCGAAACTCGACAGCTAAGATGGTTACACCAGAAGAAAGAAACAATTCATGTTGAATTTTACCAAGGATTGCAAGACTCATTAAAGGTTAGAGAAAATGATGCAGATATATATTCACAAAAAAGTCCCATGATATTCTTATTACTCTCTACTCAAATGATGCAAACCTAAGATTAATTAATATGTGCATCATATGGGGAATGTTGGTCGAAACTTGAAAGATTGTGCTACCCTCCTCATTTGTTGGAAGTCCCCGTGATATGTATCAAAGACACCAAGATGTAATAGCTTTGGTTCAAGAATTTGAAAGACTTGATTTATTCATTGCGATCTGTAATCCATCATGGCCTGAAATTAAACATGAATTGCTCTTGAGATAAACCCCCTAAGATTGATCGGATTTACTTTCACATGTGTTTCACTTGTGACTTGAGTAATTCAAGAAGGATATTGTTGAAAAAGGTATGTTAGGAAAAATAATTGTTTATTCTTATGTGATAGAATTTCAAACCTTTTAAACCTATGACAAAATCAATTCAGTGGATGATTATGATACTTTTGCTATGGCAAAAATTCCTAATCAACTTATAAAACCTCAATTATTTCAAGCCATTCTCAAACATATGATTCATGGACCATGTGGCTAATATAACACATATGATTCAAGGACATTGTAAACACTACTTTCCTGGACCTATTATGCATGCAACTTCACAAGGAAAAGGCTCTTATCCGATATGCATGGATGAAGAAATACTACTGGTCGTGTCCCATGGCCCAATAATCTTAGTGTTGCTAGCGACAATAGTTGGGTCATCCTTTATAATCCTTGGTTGCTTTTCAAGTATACTTGTCATGTTAAGTGAAATCTTTGCAAGTGTAAAGAGTGTTAAGTACTTATATAAGTACATTCACAAAGGGGTTGACATAGTTTCCAGGAAGGTTCGTATTGTATTTAATAATGATGAAATCTAACAATTTATTAACGTGTATCAAGTATGTGCTCCTTCTAACATGCATAAACTCATTTTTCAACGTGACTAATCTATAGGTTCTGTTTTAACTAATAACCCCACTCTATAAGCAATGCTTACAAAATTCTTTTGCACAAATGGTGTAAATTATGAAGCAAGATGTTCTCTGTACAAGAATTTCCACAATACTACAAATAGGTAAATTCAACATGGTAACAAAAAAGAAGTAGCATAAAGGCCATTGAAAGAGCCTATACAGTTCCCCCAATGGATTTCAAAAGATTTTATCTATGCGTATTACTAAATCATGTATGTGGCCCTTGTAAACACCTTATTTTTGCCCTAATGATCAATAATAATCAACCACAAGTAATTTCCAATTTCTTCCATTTTTTTCTATAATTTAGCAAAAATAGGAAAAACATTCAAAAAATAAAATAAATAAGAAAATACATAAATTTTGGAAAATAATCGTAGAAATGACAATAAAAAGGATTAAATAATTTTTACAAATTTTTGAAATTTCAAAAAATACAAAAAAATAAAAAACTCGCATTGCATATATGCAAATTGCGAAATAAATAAAATCGCGAAAGTGGGCTAGCTCAGCTGGTCCGGACCAGGGTCAGGCGCGCGTGAGGAGGTGCAAGGTCAGGGGTTCGAAACGCGGGGGAAGCAGAATCCTCGTTTTGTGAAATTTTACTTTGCCTGGGACACGTGTCAACATCCGATTGGCTGGAGCGAATGCACGTGCCGGGCGCATGATCGTCTTCAACCTCTGTCCGAGATTGCCGGCGAGGAGAAAAATCTGAATTTCAGCCGTTTTGATTCGATTTTTTGCACAAATCCAACAGATCTTCAATAGAAATAAGATAAACATCATCCAATTGGAATCAAATCGCAACAAACCAATGGATTTGCACAAATCGGAAATGGGTTTTTAACCGCAAATCCGATTTGCTTCAATCGATGGAAATCCGAGCTTATCCAGCTCGATTTTGAACGCCTATAAATAGAGGATGAAGTGGAGAAGCAGAACGACGGATCAAAAGTGAGAAAAAGAGAGGAAAAGGAGAGAATCGAAGCCTCGCCGGAGTTCTTCAACCCGTGACCACTGATCAAGCGTCGAGCAGCCACTAGGAGGCGTTTCTGAAGCACACCACCGCTACAGTTGAGTTTCTTACCCTCAAAAACCTATGAATCGACACCTCAACCGTTTCGAAAGGCCACCGGAACGCCGTCACCGAGCACTCCCAGCCGCCGCGTCCAATCAACTCGACCCGACCCGCTTCAACCCCATCCAACCCGACCCACGCACTGACCTAGATCCAGGTAAGTCGGATTTTCTAATTTTTTATTTTATTTATTTAGTTATTTTATTTATTTCAAATTAATTTATTTACTTATTTGTTATTTATAATTCAATAAATAGAAAAATGTTAGAAATTAGATTTTTTTTTTAGGATTTAATAATAAAAATAAAAATAATAATTATAATAATAAATAATAAAATGTGAAAATTTATAAAGAAAATAATAAAAATATTAGAAAAGAATAATAATAAAAATTTATATTTTAGAATAGGATAGATGAAAAATCTAGGAGAAAATTTTCAATAAAAAATCAATAAAAATCATAAATATTATGATAAATTAATAAAAACTAATAAAAAATTAAAAATTATAAAAAATTCATAAAAATTAATAAAAATCAATAAAAATTTATAATAATAGAAATGAGTTGAAAAATAGGCAAAAATGAAATTTTTATTACTTAGAAAAATCATTTTCTTAAATAAACCCAAAATCGGTGTTTTTCCTTAAAATTATTATTTTTGAAAAAATTAAATCATCAAGCTTAGGCTTAGATTTTTTAGAAAAATCCTAAAATGGTAAAAACATAAATCAAAAGAAATTTCACAATTAAAATTCACAAACACATTAAAAATTTTTAAGAAAAGCGAACTACGGCTTGTTTGATCTTGAATAGCAGGTATGTAGGCACCCATTTGGGGCAACCTTAAAAAAAAAAGTCATTTTCTTGGAATAATTCACTCGAAAACACAATAAAAGACAACAAAAATAAAATAAAAGACATTTCTGGATAGAGTAGATTTTAGGAGATTAGGGTGGTAACCTTAGGGTTTTAATAGGTTAGCCTCCGAACTAAAAAACTCTAGTTTTTTCTTTTCCTCTTTTCACAAAAAGAAAACGAGAAGAAGAAATCATGCTTACTAGTTGTCCAAATTAGGACTAATCGGCTCAATTAGTCCTAATTCAATTTTTCCCAACAACAGTTGGGTGGCGACTCTAAAACAAAACGGAATTCCTAATTCAAGTCGAGGATCTACATTAGATGAGCATAGGGTCTAGTATAGATCGGATTAGGAATGGGAAATCCAAAAATTAGACTTGACAGGATAGCGACTCTACTGAGGATGCTATATTCCAATAGGCTAGCCACCTGAATCTCCTCAAATTGCTCCTGTTTAAGAAATGTCTTTTGATTATTGTTCTGTTGCTAATCTTTCAGGGATTTAGCTAAATTTATGATTCAGTTATTTTACTTTTGTTGTTTAGGTCTACACGCATACAATTATGTGAATAAATACGGTTAAACTCGGGTCGTCTTAGGACCCTAAGACGGGGAGCCATTGTATAGGTTTCGGGCGAAGTGATGTGATTACCGTTCGGAACCGATTAGGCTACCCCACCTAGTGCTTCGATATGGCCTGAGATCCATTTCTCCGAGAATGCGAGAGGCCATAGAGCTTGGGGACCAGTTAGAACCTACCTATTTGCATACATAACGTCATGGGTTGACAATTGATGATGATGTAATATTTTTTGTTCATGGAGTTCAAATCTATTTTCCCTGTAATGTTATCATAGTTCTGGTTATAATTAGGAAATTTCTGTTGTAATAGATGGCTAGTACCGCAGTTGACCGCCTCCTCCGCAAAGAGATCCGAGTGTGCAAACCTTTGGATCCGAAATTGGTATTAGACCATTGGTTCACCTTATACAACCTAGAGGAGCAGGCCTTCATCCAGCAGAAAATAGGGCTCATCCTCTCACCGATAAAGATGGAGATGAACTTGCCCTTGGTACGGGCCATGCTCCACTTATGGGAAATAGAGCCCACGACTTTCTTCATCGGGCCACATGAGATCACCCCTACTCTAGAAGAGTACACCCAGCTGCTACAAGCTCCAGCACTAACTAACCAAGTCTATGTACCAGATCTTTAGGCCTGGCCAGCCGGTATTTTCAGCAGACTCCTGAGTATCCGCAAAACAGCGGTCAACAAAGCCTTAGCAGATTGTAACGGATATTGCATACGAATGGACAAGTTGGAAGCCTGGTTCATCGCCCGAGAAGACAATGGGGGTAAGAAAGACATATTGTGTGGGGACCCCAAGACCTATAGACAAAGAAGGGTAAATGCTTTCATCCTGACAGCTTTCGCCACCATACTATTCCCCATTGGAACTTTCTATGTCCACTACCGAGTTACAGAATTGGTGACCCAATTCCTGGAAGGAAGATCTTACATCCCGGCTCTATTGGCTGAATAGATCTGGAACTTAAACTTTGTCAAGAAGAAAGGCCACAGGATCCTCCACTCAAATATCAACCTTATATTGATATGGTTTGTAAGCCACCTCAAGTGTTTCGGGCTGAACATGGTCCGAAAAACCTTAGCTCAACAAGTGGATCTTGTGGACTCATGCATAAAAAAGATAAAGCTACCCGACGACCTTACCAACCACAGTTGGGTAGAAGTGCTTAGAAGTTTCAGTGCCGATGACATTCTGTGGACAGCCAGATGGAGTTGCTGCGACAAAATTATTTTAACCTGTAGTAACTTTCAAGCCGTGCCTCTGATCGGAATCAACGGGTGTATAGGTTATCACCCCAACTTGGTGGTCCGCCAGTTCGGTACTATTCAAGACATAGTTTATCGGCCCTCGCTGGAGACAACCACATTCGAGTACCAAGATCTGAACTTACTAGTGGCTGAAAAATTTGCTAAGCTGGTAGAGGTCAAAGCACTTTGGGAAGCCAGAATTGAAAGCCCGAATGTAGACCTCAGAGAGCTAGATGGCAAAGTGGGAAAGCATCGAGCCACCAGGGAGTTCGTAATCCACCAGCTGTATCAAACAGGGGAAAGAGCATACCGGGTCCCAGATGTCACCCAACCAAAGCCAGACAAGGTAAATCCAGGGTTGGAAATCTACCTAGAATAGGTCAGGGCCAGGATGGAGGTATATTTTGAGGCTGTAGATTATAAAAAGAACATTTGGAAAGGTCGATTCAAGGAATCCGACCAAAGGAACAAAGCCTTGGAAGCTCGGCTGGAAAAGACTTAAGCCAAAGTCAAAGAATTAGAAGCTGTCATCAACGGGAAGCCTGAGTCTCCACAACAGAAGACCAAGAATGCTAGGAAATAGATTATCATTGTACTCTTTCTTTTGTTTTAAGTATCGAACTCCAAAGTTTCCAAATATTAATAAAAATAAAGTTTCAATATTACATCATCAATCAATTGTTGGCCCTTTTTATTTCACCATCCGTGTGACACATGCATCACATTTGCATACATTATACTAAAAAAGGAAAAAATGCGCGACAGGTATCAAAATAGCTCCTAAACAACCGAACCCTCTCAGAAGCCCAATTTGCACACGTTCAAGAGCAAAAATGGCAAACAGTAGCGACAACCGCAACAACGCAAGTGCTGATGCTGCTTCAAACTCTAGGATCGTATCCCTGGAACAAACGGTCCAACAGTTAGCTGCACAAGTCCACCTCCTGACTGAAAGCATCGGCCTCCTTCGCACCACCCAGTCGACCCAAGAAGAGCATTCAGGGGCTAGAAAAGGGAAGGCAGTGGAGGGGCAGCCTCTAGAATATGATAAAATTAATTCCCACCTCAACCCAGCCTTTGAGTATGAGCCGAGAATCAACCAGGGTCCAACCTCTGATGACCTAAAAAAAGAAATGGAGGAGAGACAGAAAGAGATGGAAAAAAAGACTCTTCCAACAGCTGGCAGATAAGATGAAGACAAGAGGGGCCTGATGGTTTCGAGCAAGCCGGAATCACTAGTCTACTAGCATATGGGGAAGAGGTGTACCTTGAAAAATTCAAAACCCCGAAATTTGAGAAGTATGACGGTACTGGATGCCCCAAAATGCACACAAGGCTATATGCTCGAAAGATGAGCAAGTATGCTCAATATGACCAATTGATGATCCAAACCTTCCAGGACAGTCTTACGGGCCCTGCATTAGTCTGGTATGCCCACTTGGATTTCAATCAGGTCAACACCTGGGAAAGGCTTGCCCGGGCGTTTTATGACCAGTACAAGTTTAATATTGAAGTCGCCCCCTCCGTGATTGATCTAGGGAGTCTTCGAAAAAGACACGCTGAGCCTTTTAAGGAGTATGCTCAGCGCTGGAGAGCTCAAGTCGCTAGGGTAGCAACCCCAATTTCTGAGAAAGAGTTGACATCCATATTTGTCAACATCCTAGACAAGACCTACTTCTCACATCTCGTGGGCCAGACATCATCCAACTTTGCAGAAGTGGTAGCTATAGGGTGCCGGATTGAAAGCGCCATCACCACAAGCAGACTCCAAGCAATGGATCCTCCCAGGGTCATACCAGCACAAAGGCCCTTGGGAGGTAATAGAGCCAAGGAGTCTATTGTCAGCACAGTCCACTCCGATTAGGCAGATAAAGCCGGAACTCATGTGACATTCCAGACCACGAGTACCCCAGCCTAATACTCCACGGAAAATCAAGCCCAGGCTACCAAGGTCCCAAGACAGTTCACTCCAATTCTGATTCCGCTCAGCCAGGTCTTTGCTCGGCTGCGGGCAGATAATTTGATCAGCTTTGAAATCCCCAACGACCGGTACAAGCCTAGAAACTTTGACTCGAACCTCAAATGTGACTATCATATGGGTCAAGAGGGGCATTCTACAGACAGATGCTAGAGGCTCCGACACAAAATCCAGGATTTGATCGACATCGGAATTGTACAGCTGGATTTTGTTAACACCCCGGCACCCAATGTCAACACCAATCTGCTGCCCAATCATAAGCCTACCATCAATATGATCACATCCGAAGAGTCAGCTCCCAAAAAAGCCCTTAAGAAAAAGGCGACAGACCAACAGAAAAGGCAGTCCCGTCAAGCTCTAGAGAAAACCCCTAAGTCACATATCAAAAGGAGATGGTTAGCTAGAGACCCAACAGTCGGCACCTTGGGAGAATCACAGGGGAGATTTGAGTACTTGGTGAACTATTCTTATATCCCAACTGTGTATGGGCCACCTAGCGGATGGGGGCCCAAGTTTGAGAAAGAAGACAACCCATTAAAGGAAAGGGAGAAGTCTGTGAACATGACCAATTCAAATCAAAAGCCAAGGGTCATAAAATGCTATGAAGAATAGTCAACCAAGATACAAATCCTGAAGAAGAGATATGTGTTCAATGTCCTAATACCCACAGAGAGGTATAAGGCCGCACCATTTAACTATCAGACCCTCGAGCAAGAACGACCCCTTATGGTAGGAGGAATCACCCGCTCTGGGAGAATTTATGACCCGAAATATAACATTTCAACTGAGGAGCCCAACATGGAGATAGGAAAGGAAGAGGAAGAGGGGCTCACTGCATTTACAAAAATGGTCAAAGCGAGTGAATACAATATCATGGAACAACTAAATAAAGTTCCAGCACAAATATCACTCATAGGCCTTCTTACAGCCTCTAAGCCCCACAGGGAAGCACTCTTCAAAGTGCTCAAACAGATTCAAGTCCCAGAAGGCATCGCTACAGACAAAATAAGCCATGTGGTGGATTCTATTTTCACCATGGACCAGATATCTTTCTCCCCGGAAGAGCTAAGAGAGGATGGAGACCAACGTACAAAACCACTATTCATAGTAGTAAGGTGTAACGACACGATTATCTCCCGAATACTCATCGACAACGGGTCGTCTGTCAACGTCTGCCCATTGGCTACCCTTGACTTATTGGGAGTCGATCTAAGCAATATTAAACCCAGCTCAACGGTAGTCAGGGTTTTTGACGGGTCGAAAAGAAACATAGTAGGGGAGATAAGCCTACCGGTGGAGATTGGCCCGCAAGTGTTCCACATATCTTTTCAAGTCCTCGACATCCTAAGATCTTTCAACCCACTCTTAGGAAGGCCTTAGATACATACTGCTGGAGCTATACCCTCCAATCTCCATCAAAGGGTCAAATTTATTGCAAATGGGCAGATAGTCACTGTGTTGGGGATTATGCCATATACAAAGAAACTGCCATACCATACATTGGGGAGGATGGTTCAGAAGACCCTGGTCTCCAGATATTCAATGAGATGAATGTGGTGACCAGCAAGGAGGGCCATCAGTTTAAGGAGGGGCAGCAAGGGACGTTTGGACTAGGGTACGTTCCTACAACCCAAGAAGAAGCACAAGCTAGAGGTGTCAAAGGCAGGATGAAAGAGAAGCCAAGCAACACCCCGATGCGTATTCCACCCCTCCAGCAATCTTTTAGAAAAGCAACTGTCATTGAAGAACCAAGGATAAGCGAAGATGATGTCAGCAATGGGATCCCAACCCCTCGCACGTCCGAACAGCATCCAGCTCTCAATAATTGGTTCTGTTATCTTATCGATAACTCAAGGTCAGCTCAAGGATAGAGAACGATTGTTAAACAAATTTTTATTGAGACTTCTTTATAATTCAATTACAGTTTGTCTTATTTATATATATGCTTTCATTTTACTTCACCCAAATCTCCTACCATCGAACATCAGAGACATTTCGCGCAGGTAGAAAATAAAAACGTTGATATCGTTTCCGACACTGCTGGGTCAGTTGTTGGAGGCGATATTCTTGACAACGAAATAATACAAGAAAATTAGCAAAAACATGAACAAAGCGGAATTTCAATTGACGAGCCAGTGGAGACAGTAAATCTAGGAAGCATGGAAAAACCTAAAAACCTCAAAATCGGAACCAGTTTAAGTGCCGAGCAAAAGTGTGAAATGACCGAGCTGTTGACTGAATATGCAGATGTGTTCGCCTAGTCATATGGTGACATGCCAGGACTTGACCAATCAATAGTGGTTCATAGGCTTCCCACAAGGGAAGATGTCAAACCTAAAAAACAGAAATTGAGAAGATTTAGGCCTGACATCTTACTAAAGATCAAGGAAGAAGTCAAGAAACTACTAGAAGTATGGTTCATCAAAGTGTCTAATTACCCAAAATGGGTAGCAAATATAGTCCCCGTTATGAAAAAGAATGGAAAAGTACGCGTATGCGTAGACTTCCGAGACTTAAACCAAGCTACGCCAAAGGATAACTTCCCCCTACCTCACATTGATGTCCTAGTGGACAACACTGCAAGAAACCGTCTTTTCTCATTTATGGATGGTTTCTCAGGATATAATCAAATAAAAATGGTTGAAGAAGATAAAACCAAAACGACTTTCATCACAACATGGGAAACTTTCTGTTACAAAGTCATGCCCTTTGGTTTAAAAAACGACGGGGCAACGTATCAGAGAGCCATGGTCGCGATACTTCACGACATGATGCATCGAGAAGTCGAAGTATACGTCGATGACATGATAACCAAGTCTAAAAAAGAAGAAAGCCATATATATATCCTGAGAAAGTTGTTTAAACGACTGAGAAAATTCCAACTCAAGTAAAACCCAGAAAAGTGCACTTTCGGGGTCATAACGAGCAAATTGTTAGGGTTTGTCATAAGCCGAGAAGGCATTAAAATCGACCCTGACAAAGTAAAGTCTATATTAGAGCTACCTTCCCCACGCCCTGTTAAAGAAGTAAGAAGTTTGTTATGAAGATTAAATTACATAGCTCGTTTTATCTCACAGCTCATAGATAAGTGCCGGCTACTATTCCGTTTGTTGAAAAAGAATGCCATAGTAGAATGGGATGACGAATGCGAGGAAGCATTCAGGACGATCAAAAACTATCTCATAAAACCTCCAGTCTTGATAGTCCCGAAGCAAGGGAAGCCCTTATTCTTATACCTCACGATACTCCCTGAATCTATAGGATGCGTGTTGGGGTAGAAAGATGAAGAGGGAAGAGAGCGTTCCATATATTATTTGAGCAAGAAATTCATAGACGGGGAACAGAGGTATTCAGAGGTAGAGAGGACTTGTTGTGCTCTGATTTGGGTCATGCACCGGTTAAGGCAATATACCATTTACTATCATATTGAGCTGCTGACAAGACATGACCCCTTGAAATACTTGGCAGAGAAACCCGTTTTGATAGAGAGAATCTCTAAATGGCAAATGCTCTTATCAGAGTTTGATATCACATACATAAATCAAAACTTGATGAAAGGGCAATTTTTAGCCGACCAATTAGCAGAATACCCTGTCGAGGGAGATTCCCAAGAAGTATAAGCCCAATTCCCTGACGAAAACATTTTAGCAGTGGAAGGTACATCAATAGAAGATTATGGGATAAACGAGCATTCTAAGTGGAAAATGTTCTTCAACGGAGCCGTCGATGTATTTGGTTGTGGGATCGAGGCAGTGTTGATATTGCCAGACGGCACACAATTCCCTGCAGCAACAAAGCTCACCTTTCCATATACCAATAATATCGCGGAATATGAGGCGTGCATCCTTGGCCTCAAAATGGCTTGCCAAATGGAAATCCGCAAATTAGAAGTATACGGGGATTCATCACTTATCATATTGGAGACAAGAGGGGAATATAAGACTAAAAACCCCAAACTAGTACCATACCATCAACATTTGACAAAGCTAATTGAAGAATTCAAGGCAATCACTTTCACATACGTTCCAAGAACACAGAATCAATTTGCAGATGCACTCGCCACACTAGCATCTATGATCCAAATAACAGGGGGAGCCGAAGTCCAATCGATGAAAATAGACATCGAAAATCGGCCCGCCTACTGTTTAGCAATTGAAAAAGCACAAGATGACAAGCCTTAATATCACGACATCAAAACTTTTCTCCAAGAAAGCAAATACCCGGAAATGGCTAGCAAGAATGACCAGAGAACACTCAGAAGGTTAGCAAGTCATTTCTTATTAAGTGGGTCTATACTTTACAAAAGATCGTCTGATACCACCTTGCTAAGATATGTGGATAAAAATGAAGCTTGTGAACTGATGAAAGAAGTACACGAAGGGGTATGTGGACCTCATATGAACGGCTACATGTTGGCCCGAAAAATCATAAGGTTAGGTTACTATTGGCTAACCATGGATTCGGATTGCATAAAATATGTCAAGCACTGTCATTTGTGTCAAGTGTACGCAAACCAGACCAATGCTCCGCCTAACGAGTTGCACTTATTGTTAGCACCATGGCTTTTCTCCATGTAGGGAATCGACATAATCAGCCCAATCACTCCGACAACATCCAATGGCCACAGGTTCATATTGGTAACCATTGATTATTTTACTAAGTGGGTAGAAACTTCATCATATACCAATGTCAAAAAAAGGGGTAATAGTCCGTTTCTTGAAAAAGGACATAATAGCTCGATATGGAGTTCCTGAGTCCATCATTACCGATAACGGTACCAATCTTAATAACAAGTCAATGACAGGTTTATGTCAACAATTCCACATAAACCATAGGAATTCAACTCCCTACCGACCTCAGATGAACGGGGCAGTAGAAGCAGCTAACAAGAATATTAAAAAGATCATCGAAAAAATGACAACTACTTACAAAGATTGGCATGAGATGTTGCTGTTTGCTCTCATGGCTTATAGGACTTCAATAAGAACATCTACTGGAGCTACCCCATATTCATTGGTATATGGTACTAAGGCAGTGCTACCAGTCGAAGTCGAAATACCATTATTCAGAATTCTGTCAGAAACTCAGTTAACTGAATCAAACTGGGTAAAGAAGAGGCTTGATCAGCTGAATCTGATTGATGAAAAAAGACTCACTACACTATGTCACGGCCAGTGTTACCAACAAAGGATGGCCCGAGCATTTAACAAGAAAATGAGGCCTTGATAATTCAAAGAAGGGGATCTGGTACTAAAGAAAGTTCTCCCGAATGCCCAAGACTCCAGAGGAAAATTTACCCCAAATTATGAGGGTCCATATGTGGTGAAGAAGGTTCTATTAGGAGGCGCTTTGATACTGACTCAAATGGATGGTCCGGAATTGAAAGACCCCATCAATGCAGATGCTATTAAGATGTGCTATCTTTAGGCAAGGGAATTGAAATTTTTCCAATGTTTATGAAAGCCAATATTTAATACAAGTTTCGTTGAGTCCAATTTCATTTTTTACAAGCAAAGTTAATGTCTCTGAATGGTTGATAATTTCAACCAATTCTCATCACAACAAACATTCCTAAACACATTACCCATCACTTCACCAATGAATGATAAACACTAAAATGATAATGAATCTCAATAAATTTTATAATATAATTCTAATTACTTTTGAGCATTAAAACCTGGTGCATTAGTAGGATAACACTACCGTCAAAAGAGCCATGCACACAAGAAAGGAAGCACATCAATATCTTCAACCCCATGTCAAAGTAAGAGAAAGCGAAGCAGAAGCAAACCAGCACGAAGGTTCGGTTGTTTGGTTACTATTCACAATAAATTGGCAAACATATTAAAATGAATAACTACCATCCACATATCATGAAAACATCAAATCATTTAGCTCAGTCAGTAAAAGCATGTTCAAAAGCATAAGGTTAGTCAGCCCACATCGGGACACTTCCCTAAACATCCTCTTGTAGGGTCAGCACATTAGGGCACTTTCCGAGACATGTATTCCTACCATGGATTAGTCAGCCCATAGAGGGGCACTTTCCTAGATATCCTCTCTTAAGGTTAGCTTATAAGGGCACCTTTCGAGACATTTCTTCCTATCATAGGTTAGTTAGCCCATAGAGGGGCACTTTCCTAAACTTCATCTCTTAGGGTTAGCCCATAGGGGTACCTTTCAAGACATTTTGTCATAGGTTAGTCAGCCCACATTGGGGCACTTCCCTAAACATTCTCTCTTAGGGTCAGCCCACAAGGGCACCTTTTTGAGACGTTTCTCTATGCCATAGGTTAGTCAGCCCACAATGGGGCACTTTCCTAAATATCTCGTCTCAAGGTTAGCATGTAGGGACACCTTTCGAGACATTTCTTCCCCAAGGTCGTGAGTCTAAGAAGACACTTCTCGCTATAGGTCAGTTAGCCCGCGAAGGGGCACTTTCCTAGACACCTTTTCTTAAAGTTAGCTTAGAGGAGCACTTTTCGAATTTATCGATCAGTTAGCTTAGAGGAGCACTTTTTGAATCCATCGATCAGTTAGCTCAAAGGAGAACTTTTCAAATCTGTCGATCAGTTAGCTCAAAAGAGCACTTTTTAAATCTATCGATCAGTTAGCTCAAGAAGAGCACTTTTCGAATCTATCGATCAGTTAGCTTAGAGGAGCACTTTTCGAATCTATCAATTAGTCAACTCATAGGAGCACTTTTTCAATTTTGATGACCAATTAGTCAGCTCATAAGAGCACTCTTCGAAGGTATTTTTCCAAACAGTCGTTAGTCTAATCAGACGCTTCTGTTGACAGGTGGCCAGCTCATAAGAGCGCTTCCTAAGATAATCTTCTCTTTAAGGTTGCTAGTCCGATAAGACGCTTCCTATCATCAACTATTCTACACTCCTAAACAATGCTTGAGATATTTCCTATCGCCAATTTGTCAGCCCATAGAGCATTTTTTGGAAGGATACATTACTCTAGATTGTTAGGACCATTTCCTAAGCAATACCAACCATCACAAAATACCCGTGGGATTATTAGCTCATGGAGCATTTTCCTACTAAAGACCCTATCCCAGATAACCAACCAAACCAAGGCGTTATCCATTCAATCAAGAGGCTAAAAATGGTATCTTTTTTATCTTTGTAGTTAAGTTTTTCAAACTTTACAACAAAGAGGAGCAGCTGTAAACACCCCATTTTTGCCCTAATGATCAATAATAATCAACCACAAGTAATTTCCAATTTCTTCCATTTTTTTTCTCTATAATTTAGCAAAAATAGGAAAAACATTCAAAAAATAAAATAAATAAGAAAAATACATCAATTTTGGAAAATAATTGCAGAAATGGCAATAAAAAGGATTAAATAATTTTTACAAATTTTTAAATTTTCAAAAAATACAAAAAAATAAAAAATTGCATTGCATATATGCAAATTGCAAAATAAATAAAATCGCGAAAGTGGGCTAGCTCAGCTGGTCCAGACCAGGGTCAAGCGCGCGCTGGGGTGCGAGGTTAGGGGTTCGAAACGCGGGGGAAGCAGAATCCGCGTTTTTCAAAATTTTACTCTACTTGGGACACGTGTCAGCATCCGATTAGCTGGAGCGAACGCACGCACCGGACGCGTGATCATCTTCAACCTCTGTCCGAGATCGCCAGCAAGGAGAAAAATCCAAATTTTGGCCGTTTTGATTCGATTTTTTGCACAAATCTTCAACAGAAATAAGATAAACATCATCCAATTGGAATCAAATCGCAACAAACCAATGGATTTGCACAAATCGGAGATGGGTTTTTAACCGCAAATCCGATTTTCTTCAATCGGTGGAAATCCGAGCTTATCCAGCTCGATTTTGAACGCCTATAAATAGAAGATGAAGTGGAGAAGCAGAACGACGAATCAAAAGTGAGAAAAAGAGAGGAAAATGAGAGAATCAAAGCCTCGCCGGAGTTCTTCAACCCGTGACCACCGATCAAGCATCGAGCAGCCACCAGGAAGCGTTTCTGAAGCACACAACCGCTACAGTTGAGTTCCTCACCCCCGAAAACCTAGGAATCGACACCTCAACCGTTTCGAAAGGCCACCGAAATGCCGTCAACGAGCACTCCCACCCGCCGCGTCCGATCGACCCGACCAACCCGACCCACGCACAAACCCAGATCCAGGTAAGTCGGATTTTCTGATTTATTTATTTATTTCGAATTAATTTATTTACTTATTTGTTATTTATTTACTTATTTTTTATTTATAATGCAATAAATAAAAAAATGTTAGAAATTAGATTTTTTTTTAGGATTTAATAATAAAAATAAAAATAATAATTATAATAATAAATAATAAAATGTGAAAATTTATAAAGAAAATAATAAAAATATTAGAAAATAATAATAATAATAATTTAGATTTTATAATAAGATAGATGAAAAATCTAGGAGAAAATTTTCAATAAAAATTATGAAAAATTAATAAAAACTAATAAAAAATTCATAAAAATCAATAAAAATTTATAATAGAAATGAGTTGAAAAATAGGCAAAAATGAAATTTTTACTACTTAGAAAAATCATTTTCTTAAATAAACCCAAAATTGGTGTTTTTTCCTTAAAATTATTATTTTCAAAAAAATTAAATCATCAAGCTAAGGCTTAGACTTTTTAGAAAAATCCTAAAATGGTAAAAACATAAATCAAAAGAAATTTCACAATTAAAATTCACAAACACATTAAAATTTTTCAAGAAAAGCGAACTACGGCTTGTTTGATCCTGAATAGCAGGTACGTAGGCACCTATTTGGGGCAACCTTAAAAAAGTAAAAAAAAAAATCATTTTCTTGGAATAATTCACTCAAAAACACAATAAAAGACAACAAAAATAAAATAAAAGACATTTCTGGATATAGTAGATTTTAGGAGATTAGGGTGGTAACCTTAAGGTTTTGATAGGTTAGCCTCCGAAGTAAGAAACTTTGGTTTTTTCCTTTCCTTTTTTCACAAAAAAAAAAAAAGAGAAGAGGAAATCACGCTGACTAGTGGTTCAAATTAGGACTAATCTGCTCAATTAGTCATAATTCAATTTTTCCCAACAACAGTTGGATGGCGACACCAAAACAAAACGGAATTCCTAACTCAAGTCGATGATCTACATTAGATGAGTATAGAGTCTAGTATAGATTAGATTAGAAATGGGAAATCCAAAAATTAGACTCAATAGCCCTACTTCATTTGAATATCTTTCAACATATAATGCGGTTATGCATAATACATTTTTAAAAGTTCGTAAAAAGCAAAGTTCCTCTTAATAATGATGATAGTATACATTAATGCTTACATAAAGCCATTTCTTTCCAAATGTCATTGGCACTTGGGAGGTTATTTGTAATAATGTTGGTATATTGCCAACCCACTCAAGTTAGGTTATTATGGGATGAATTTCATGAAAGTATGTTGCAAGATTACCCTTCATCTTCAACAACTTCAAAAGGTGTTCATTATTGGCAAACTATTGAGTAATCTAAACATAATGTTAGCACAACATGGAAAAATATTGTTAGATTATGATTTTCCATATTAAAAGGACAATTTAGAAGACCACTATAATAAACCAAGAATTATTGAAGATGAGTTATCAATTCCAATGCCAACAAAAATTCAAATGGATTGTCTTACCTCAATGCAAAATAAAGGCACATGTTTGATTTGGTGAAGTCTACAATGAAGTCCATAATGAATGGGCAATATTTTTTTTACAAATAGTTGCAAAGAAGAAAAACATATTTGAATTGTACTATTTTGGCATATCTTTAAAGCGTTGGTCACATTGCCATAGTTATAGTTACTTCTAGGATTGCATCAACTATAATACTATATTACTAAGTGATAGAATAGCACACTCAAGGTTTAAGATTCCCTAAAATCTAAATGCAACTTCTATCTATTCAGTGAGTGAGTGAGTGATTTGAATTAGTTGATCTATTGAAGATTTGTAAAGCCATTATATGATATGAAGCCTCTATGGCTAACAAATGTGCTTTTGCAGCTCTTGATAGGTCGCTTAAAGATATTGTAGGAGTTAATTTTCCATTTGGGGCAAAAGTAATGATATTGGGAAGAGATTTCAAATTGGTTTTTCTTATGGTTCCAAATAAGACAAAGCATCTAACGGTAAATGCATGCTTGAATAAATCACCATTATAGATTTGTTTGAATTTTTCAATCAACTAGAAATATGAGATCTCTCAATCATAAGGATTACTCTAAATCAAACTTAATATTAAGAGTTAGAGATGGAGTTGAGAGCTTTGTTGATGATGACTTCATACATATACCACCATCATTAAGCATTCCATGGGAAGGTGAACAATTAATTCAAAGACCAATAAATGCAATTTTCTTAAATCTCATATGTGGAAGATATAACTTATTTTGTAATCGTGCAATTTTAGCTCTTACAAATGTTGAAGTTGATAAATTAAATGAGAGAATAATTCAATTTCCTAGTGAGACCCATACATACTACCCATTTAATGCCGTTATAAATGATAAAGGATATTTGTGCTAGTAAGAATACTTGAATTCTATTTCTCCAGGTGGAATGCCTCCTTATATATTAGCACTTAAAATGGGAGCTCCTATTATGCTTCCATGGAACTTAGACTCAAAGGTAGGTCTTTGTAGTGATACCATGTTGATTTGCATTGACTTCTTCAAGCATGTCATAAAAGCGTAAGTTTTAATGGGTTAATTAAGAGGATTGAGAGTTTTTATCCCAAGAATCCCCTTGAAAACCTTCAATAACTTATGCCTCCCATTTGATATGACTAGAAAATAATCTTTTGTGCATCTAAGCTTTGCTTTAACAATTTATAGAAAACAATGTTAGACAATATAGAAGGTGGGAATCCATCTTTAATTTCGTGTTCTTAGCCATGATTAATTCTATGCAGCTCTATTATGAGGAATTTCAATGGAACCAACAAAAATCTTAGTTAAGAAGGGTAAGATTTTTGGGATTGATGGCATAAGCACATGAAATGTTGTCTATGAGAACATGTTACTATCATAAAAGGTACCATTACTTTAAATGTTGTCTAAGACATATTACATTTATGTTTAATGCGGTTGCATATGTTTTGATTTTAATGGTTTTTTTCTTTATTAATGCTAAGCTAACATTTTTCCCATTAACCCTTGACACATCAAATGGCTTGCTCCTCCCTGGTTTATTAGCAGCTGAATTTAGAATGAGGTGTTTCAATCTCCATAAGGTATGATTAAATTCCACCATTCTTATAGTTATGCATATAACATGGATCTAATGAAAATCTTCATAATTGATTGTACATTTGATATTCAATATCCATGTTTTCAATAAATCTTACAAACCTATAAGCCTTATTAATGCTTGGTTATACAATTTGAAGATTTCTACCATTTGTCCATAAAAATTTCCATATATGGTAACAACTTCTCCTATATGATTTTTGAAAATCCTTTTTAGTTAATAATACGTATATAGTACAACACATAATCTATTCAATTTTCACCCAAAAAGAAATTATTGGATAATTTCTAGCTTTGGTTAGGGATATTCTATTTAAGTTGATAGACACACTTTCATTAAGATGATTAGACAAGATATTGAAAAGCTTAAAATCACAGGTATAATCTATTATTATAAAAATATAGCTTTGTTCTTTTTATCCTATCATTTTTCTTAAACTGCATTTGTTGTTTGATAGAACTATCATTGGAGATGAATCCTATCACTTAGCAAATTCCATCAAATACGTTGATTTTGATAAAGAGAATGAATCAAAGAACGATTATAAAACTCAACTACTATTGTAGTAAGAAAATACATCTCAACATTTTTTCCACTTATGGTTTTATGATATATGGTTTGACTAAATTATTTAATTTTTGTTGCAAAGTTAAAGGCTTCCACTTTCATCGATTTTTATCTTATCAAGGTTTTGCAAAATCATTATTTATTTTTTATTCCATATTAACATATTTTTGTGTAGTTTTTTAGTATTAAAATTTTCACCCTTTAATTGATGTACAAAGAGCTTGATGACTTAATTAGTAGATAATGTTGCTTGTAGTCTTATAAGTGAATGGCATGAATATTGGTCTTCTAGTGAGATAGATCGGGTTTAATTTTTTCCTTCCTTATTTATAATTATAGTTGGCAAAAAAAAAAACTAAATAATGTTATTTTACGCGAACAAGTTTTACTTTACCATATATAAATTTCCTTAATTAATATATATATCTTTCATCATTTTTATAGGCAAATGGTGATTTCTTTCATAAAACACATGTATTGATATTAGCATATTTTCTAGACTATTTAAATGATTTTTCTATTTTTTATTAAGTTATTTTGTATATTATAAATTTTATTATTCGGCTTACATATTTCTTCATCGAGTGGGTCGTATGCTCAATTTCATTTGATATAAAATTTGAGAGTCAATAGAACCCAAATATTATAGCATAGAATTACAACTGTGTCCCCAAGTCTTTTATTTAGGGCTGGTGGTCTTTCTTTCTCCTCCTTCTTCCTTCTCTCTCTAAAATCCCAAAACCCTTGCATTGATTCTGGTTAAGCTAAAAGCAAAAGGTCCATGGCTAACAATCCATCACAGCTTCTTCCATCAGGTGCCTCTCTCTCTCTCTCTCTCTCTCTGTGCGTGTCTGTTTCTCTGCATGTGTGCAGCAACAGTATGTATCAACTAACACAGCACAAAAAATGGTGCAGAACTAATAGACAGATGCATAGGTTCGAAAATATGGGTTATAATGAGAGGTGACAAGGAACTTGTTGGAACTCTCCGAGGTTTCGATGTATATGTTAATATGGTTCTTGAAGATGTCACCGAGTAGTATGTTCACTGTCACTCTCTTCCTTCTCCTATTTACTTTATTTATTTACTGCTGCAGTAAGAAATTATATATGTCAGGACAATAATATCAATTAAATAGTTTGGAAATTTTCTTCTCTTTAGTTGGGTTTAATTTGTATACCATACAAGAGATTAGGCCGGATTGTTCTCTGATGTGTCAGATGTATAGCATACTGTGTAGTGTCACTGTGTCGATTACTGTGGCATTAATTACATGATTTAGGAGGGTTGAGAATATTGCTTAATATGCCTAGAGATCATTGCTAATTAGTCATGGTGTAGCAGGTGTAAGTTCGCCATCCAATTTTACTCTCTCTCTCTCTCTCTTTTCTTTTTCTTTTTCTTTTTCTTTTTAATTATTATTATTTACTCACTGCCATAGTAAAGCTTGTGAGTGTCTTCTATTTCTTTTCTCCCTTTATAGTGGAAGGGTCATCCTAGAGATGGCTAGATTTGGCTTTGGGCGATAAATTCAATTTTTCATGGAGGTAGATGTGGGAAATAGTATGGTCATCTACTGAATTATGACAACCCCACTAACATTCAAACTTTTCAGTCACTGTGATCTTCTCTTTTATTTGGGATCAAGCATTTGGCTGGAGATTCATATTACAAATGATTCTGAAACGGAATTATTTAGAAAGAAGATGACAGATTGATAGGTTATGTAAGAAACACTTTTGGTAACATCCTTGATTCCTTTTGCGATATATTGAAACTTGTGAGAGTTAGTACACGAACCAAATGTAATGGGATGATTTGTGAGTCCTTGACTTTGTTTAGCTTTGTTTGAAGTTTGTAATTTTTCTCAATTGACTTTGTATGATACAATTTTAGGACGTAATGATTGCTAATTGTCTCAAAGCCTCAAACACTATTGTCAGCCTGTAGTTCTCTCAATATGCTATTTGTGGATTTCATGAAGAAATGCATTGAAGAATGACCAAGGGAGATTTTTTTTTTAATCTACTCAAGTTGAGATAGAAGAGAAATGCAGGCAGTATTAAAAAAAACATGGTTAGGAGAGAACGTGTATTTTCACAAATTCCATGTCGATGCTATGTGAATCTTACATGTATCTATCATCTACTTCAAAAGGAGAAAAAAAAAATATATATATATATATATATTGAACCATGCTCTTAAGAGAAGCTTATGGTATTTGCAAAAATGGTTGGAATATGTTAGATGATAACAAAAGGCAAATCTATTGTTTCTTTCTCTTCTTACACCTCATCTTGTTAACATGGGCCAATTTTCTATGGCAAACGTTATGAGGTGTGCAGATCTATAGGGTGCTTTTTTAGATCTTGTAGTTTAGGAGTCTTCTCAATTGGATTTGTTATTTAGAATGTATGCTGCAGCATTAATTTGGAATAGCTACTACACTACGGTACTACTGCCCTGTGTAATCCCTACCATGGTTGTCAAAATCGCAATTTTACGTAGAATCGCCAAGGGGTCCATAGAATCGGAACGTAGAAATAGAACATAAAAACGTAAGTTTTTACAATCTTTATAAAATAACCTTTAAATATTAAAAATTTACTTACAGTAGTTATTAAAAAATATAATTGATAATATAAATTAAAAATTTCAGCATAGAATTGGGTCATAAATCACAATAAAAGTCATAATATAGATAATAAAGTATAAGTTGTGTAATATAAATAATCAACCAAAAGTCTCAATAAAAGTTATGAAATCATAAATCATATTACAAAACAAGAACTAAAATAAATCATCACAATTTCCACCATCTCTCTCATCCATATCATCATCATCATCATTTGCATCTTCATCAATGTCAACATCATCATGAGGTGTATTGCTACCAATGATTTCCATATCCTCTAATTCCAATTTTTTTGAAGTCCCTATTTGCATTTCAACTTCAACATTATCAATATCATGAAGGTCCAAATCATTTGGGATTAGGGACTTACTGACAGGACTCTCCAAATTGACATAAGCACCAATTTCGTCCTCCTCCGCATCATCTTTATCTTCATCCCTTGAACTTGGAAAGATATGCAACACACCTTGACCTTCATTCTCATTTGATGAGTCAAACACATTTTCTTCTTTAACTATCTATTCATCATCAGATGAGAGATCTTCAACAGTGAAAGTAGAAGTGTCAGTGTCAACAATGCATCTTTCTTTCCTATTTCTTAATTTCAGTTATGCATTACAAAGACTAAATCATTCATCTTTTGTTGATGCAACCTATTCCTCTTTTTGATATGGACCTGAAAATGAAAAAGGTTATACATAACTTTATAAGATTCATAATCTTAATAAGTAATAATATATAAAATTGAATAAAAGAACTATTTGTATCATACCATTTCAAATGCATTCCAATTCCGCTCACAACCTGAAGAACTATAAGTCAAACTTAAAACACGAATAGCAAACTTTTGTAGTTCTAGGTATTTATCTCCATATGAATCCCACCATTTAGCTGGAGCTTTTTTGTTTCTTACTAACCTTGCAGCTTCAATGCCAAATAGTCCCTTAGCATCCTTAAATCTTTCAAGCTGCATATCAATCTTACACCTTTCTGTTGGATTAGAAACCATGCGCTCTATACAACCATATAATCCAATCTTAACATCGGCATCAACTTTAAAATCATCACTATAATGATGATGAGGATTCAAATAATAAGTTGCAACATGTAATGGTCTATGAAGTTGAAGCTCCCATCTCTTGTCAATAATCTTGAAGATAGGTTCATAACTACATTAAATAAATATGATTTCAATTTAGAAATGAAACTTTAAAATTAGCACTAAAGAATATAGCTATATATATATATATAGCTAACAAGTTACGATATTACCTTTTCTTCACATTGTTGAAGTTTGCTTTAATTTTTTGCTTAGCACGATCCATTTCTGGATAAATGAAACCCATAGCTGGTTGATCATCAGAATTCACTAATCTAAGCACTTTAATCAAGGAAAATGCAGCTTTAAGGCAAACAATAACATTCTTCCAAAACCTACTATCCAAAACCATTTGTTGAATCCGCTTTCCATCACTTGTGGTTGAATACTTACATGATTTCGAATGACTAGAAGTGAACATCATCATCAATGCACTTTTCAACTCATTAAGGCAACCTAATGTCAAATACGAAGTAGCAAAACGAGTTGCACCAGGTCTAATCAAGTCCCTCCCTTTAGTGTATCTTCTCAAAATTGAGATAAGTATAGTCCTGAAATAATAATACATAGTAATTCGCCTTCCTTTTGCAATTGTCCCCTGATGGATCTTCAAATTTTTCTCAAAGTCTTCCAAGATCAAATCGATGCAATGTGTAGCACAAGGTGTCCAATATAAGTATTTTCTCTTCTCCATTAATTTTTCTCCTACTGCTTTATAATTTGCAGCATTATCTGTAATAATTTGTACAACATTTTTCTCTCCAACCTTCTCCACAATATCATCTAACATTGCCAAAACTTTGTCGATTGTCTTGGATACATCAGAAGCATCTATAGATGATAAGAAGACCGTTCTTTTAGGGCTATTAACCAAGAAATTGCATATGGAACGCCTCTTTCTATCAGTCTATGTATCAGACATAATAGAGCAACCTATTTTTTTCCATTCAGCTTTGTAGTTATTAAGTAATTCCATTGTTCGGGCTATTTCTTTCTTCAAACAAGTCACCCTTAGCTCATGATAAGAAGGAGGTTTAAAGCCCACATCCATATCGATCAACCACTTGAAGCATCTTCACAAACTCTAGATTTTTGACACAGTTAAATGGAATTGCACTAATATAAAAAAAACGAGCAATTTGTTGGCTACATTCTTCTCTCAAATCTTTCTTCATGAATTGGTTAATTGTACCTTGCGTTGCTTGTGTTCCACTTTGACAATTTATTTTTTTTTTTGTTGTTTCAGAAAGAAGTCCATGCAATTCCTTTTTTTTTTGTTTATCCCTGTTTGCTCCACCTCATCATCAGCATCATCAGAATCTTCAATGCCATGAATTTGCTTTCTCTTCATTTTTTATAATTTTGCCGCTTTTAGCAACATTGTTAACATTTCATTTTTTACATCATCTGGGACACTGGTGCATGGCTCTACATCTTTACACGTACACCCCAAGTGATTCTTGAATCTGTAAATGCCTCCACTAACAACTTTATTACAATACTTACATTTAACTTTTTTCCCATTGTTGTCTACATCAATTCCATGCTCCCAACCTACATCAGATCTATTTCCAAGTGAATTCTTTCTTTTCGAACTCTCTTTAGATGATTTGGAAGATGACATTTTAACTCAATCATTACTTAAAATCCTGTAAGAAAAAAAAAAAAAAGAAAAAGAAAAAAGGAGTAAAGAGAGCTATGGTAGAAAGTAAAAACTATAAAGTACTATTACATATTTACAAATTATATATATAAAGTAAATTGCCTATGCTCATGCTCATGTAACAAGTAATTACTAATTAGAACTAGAAGAGATAGCAAGAAAAATAACTATAAAGCTTCTCTTTAAATCATCATCAAGAAAAGGAAAGCAAAACATAAGGGGTAACAAGCTGTACATTCCATAAAGCTAGAAAAATGAGTATATTATAAATTTATAACTAAGTAATATAATCCTATTTCCAAATTATAACAATATAACTTAGCACACCACATGCTCAACCTAAACCCTCCAAATGCAACTTGTATGAAGGATTAAGTTTCTCTGGAATTTGCTTCATTAATATTTAAGCACATAATACATTTGGAAATGACTACTGATTAACTGGCTCAAGGTTTTTCATCAAGGAATTATCCACCTAGATTGTTCCATAATAAATAATATTGGAACTATTCAAATATTTCATTAATAGATAACGGTATTTCACAAGTTCTATAGATAGACATCTGTTAAAATACATATGTAAAAAATAAAAGGAAAGAGAACATAATGTGAAAAAACTTACCAATAATAAATATAACAAGTGTAAGGGCCTCAATGAGGCAATTTCCTAACTTCCTCCTCTTATCTGGAGACTCTCCTGTAAGGGAAAAGATTCATATTCAGAATTTTAAACAAGTGCAGTGCATAGTCAAGTGCCTATTCGATTATCCAACAACGGTATTTTTATCCACAAAAAAATAGCAACATCGGTATGATTAAGACAGCAAATTCGGAAGAGCAAACTTCCATCATAGAAGGCCTGCATCTCTAAGCTAATTGTCCATTGTGCATCATTCAAGGTTATAGAAAGAAGTAATAACATATTATTAATTTCCAGAACTTCACATGATAGAGTAGTTTAGGTAATAGTATCCCGATCAAAGAGCTTACGAAGGAGATAAGCGGAACAGGGAGTCCACTGGATGGGGTTCAACTAGAGGAATTCCAGTACTTAGCCTTAGGAGCGGAACATATTCCACTTTCAAACTCAAAGATTAAATAGCCAGCTTACTTAAAAATTTTTAACAGTTGAAAGTCTATATAAGTACCTGATAAGTACAAATTAACACTTGGATTGAGATCAGATATCAACTTGGATTGAAATTGGATAAGAAAACACGAAGAAAAATGCTTTTTGGAAGGAACAAAGGAAGAGCACGGTCGGTTAATTAAATTGCACGGCCGTGTGTCAAGGAAACACGCCCACAGAAGCACACACGGTTGAACACACGTTTGAAGACACGACCGTGTGTTGAGCTTGGAAAATCCACAGAAGCACATACGATTGAGTACACAGTTGAAGGCACGGTCATGTATAAGCCATGTATCGAGACCGTGTGTTTGAAAAAAGTCAGCCGTTTCAGGAAATTTAGCCATCAACTCATCTTCACTAGAAGTATTGCCCATTCACAAGCATAAATACGAAATTCAAATACCCATTCACAATCACAAGCATAAATATTCACATGATACACTACAGTACAATTGTACAAGTATTGCTAGTCAACAATGATCCCTACATGGATGTGGACATGTGCAGCTTTAGTTTACAAGTGCTAAAATATTGGCTTAATTTTTACTTGATCAAAATGGAAGCTTATCCTCATCAAAGTCACCATGTCCGTAATCAAGAGCAGCTAGTCAATGTAGATAACTTGTATGGTTCGAGTTGGGGGATCTGGTCTTGTTCCCACCAGAATCTCCTGGACTCTTAAGAGCGTGCTGCCAGGTTGGTGGTTTGATTTGCATTTTTTGCTACATTGCTACTGTGTGGTAAAGTAGGAAATGCATTCACATGAGATTATATCATCTCAATTGATCTACTTTCGAAAACTGCATGTTTTGATTAGTAGCTTGAAGTATGATTTTCATTAATGTATCCATCCAGATTTTCTACTACATAGCAAAATAAAAGGGACCTGGAATGTGGTTGGTGAAGAAAAAGTCTTCTTTTCCTTTTTTATTTTTTTTCCCCTTTCTTCCCCCCTGCCCTTTCTCTTTCTTTGAATTCATATGGGAACTATATGGCTTAGTTAGATGGAAAAACAAAGAATTTTTTGTCTCTTAATATTTGCTGCCTCTGATAGGAGAAATGATTTGGAAATCTTATTTAATGATGTGGAAGAGAAATTTGCCTTTTCTCTCCCCCTCCTTCCTCGGATCATAGGGACAAGAAACATAAGAGCCTCTTACTGGAAACATATTTGTTATAGAGAAGGAAAAGCTTTTGTATGCATGAGGCCTAGGTCATGCATTTATGGCTTACTTCATGATTTATGAACAAGGCTGACACTCTTGCCAAGTTCTTCAAACCAACAGTAGAAAGCTCCAAAGCTCTTTGTTGAAGCTTTTGGGGCACATTTGATTATGAATGGAGATTGAGTAAGCAAGCTTGTTCGCTTGATCCATTCAAGTACTTAGTAGAAATGGATTTTTCTTGGGGAAAATAAGGAGGGACTTTTTCATTGTGATATTGTAAAGCTTCCAAACTTTGTTCTTATTGTGAATTTCTCATCCAAGCTTCCTGTGTGATTCTTTTAAAGATTTAGGATCTAAGAGGATGTGTTATATTGTTTGGGATTCAGTGTACATAAAGTTAATTCTATTCATTTCAGGGGCCTGGCCTTGACTGATTAAGAGTTCATCTGTGGTCCATCTTGCTTGCATAATGCTGCGGCTTAATCTTTGCTGGAAATTTTGACTTTATTGCTTTGATTAATTACAAGTTGTCTGTACCTTTCGTTTTTGGTTAGGCTAGTTTTTACTCATGTTGTTCATATCTTTTTTATCAGTGAAATTACTGCTGAAGGTCGGAGGATAACAAAGCTAGACCAAATCTTGCTTAATGGCAACAACATAGCTATAGTAAGTTGATAGCGATAGTACTCTTTTAAGCCCTGTGTTTCTGTTATATTTTCTTTTAATGCGTTCACTTCACATATATGAAGAATAGGATTGCGTGGCAGAGTATTGTGCTGTGTCTGTGATGCGTGGCTATTAGCGAACTTAGAATTTGATTCATGCGCTTCCTTTTCCTAGCTCTGATGAGTCTTGTATTACAGTTTGTAATTATTCAAGATGACGTTGAGAGGCTGTTCTGTCTTAATTGCAGATTTTAGGCTTGTTCATTTTTTCATTTGAAGCGATTGAATATTTTTCAGCTTTGTCCCCTTTGCTGTTTCTCTATACTTTACCTCTGTTTGAAGCTTTTCTCTACAATATTCTGCTTTTACTTTGTAGTACTTTCTGCATTTGGTTCATTGGAATAGAGAAGCCTAGAAAGGAATAGCAATTCTGTAATACTGTTTTGTTTTATGATTGAGAGTAATTTTAGAATAGAAAATACGTTATGTAAGGAATAACAACTCCTTTGGCGAAGAAAAAGAATAAAAATTTCTTATTATTCCTTATAACATGGAATAGACATTACTTATGGTAAACTTTTTGCAAACTAAATAAATGATAGCTATTCCATAATAATAAAGGCAGAATGATAATTCCATTTTAGTGAACCAAACTCAATGAGATAGGAGGGAAGAGGATGGCATCTTTGAGTCTTTATTTAAAGATAAAATGTGTCTTCTTGGAGTCTCCTATTCCTTTACTGTGCTTAGTTAATAGACCGTGTCTGCTTCTTATCTTACTAAAAGCAACATGCGAAGGGGTCAGGACATGTCACTATTGAAAAAGTTCACGTGTTTTCAGTCTCTGACCAGATGATATCTAGCATAATATATACTTTATTATTGTTTGATGCAGCTTGTTCCTGGTGGAGGCCCTGATCCAGAATGAGAGTGCGATTTTCTTTCTTGATGGCAATTAACAAGGGCCTTTTTTCCTAGTTTATGAGTTTATATGCAAGAAAAGCCTTCTGTAATGCCTTTTCCTCTATGTAGCTTCCAATTGGATAGCCTATGTTATCTTAATTTCTTCTTTTCATTGGATCAATTGTCTACTTAAAAGTTTGCATTAGATTTTCCATTGCTCATTTCAGCTTAGTTAAAGTCTGCTTAGAACTTGGAAGAGCTGAAAGTAGAGGAAGAGGAGGCCGTTTCAGAGGGCTATGCAACCCTACAAGCATTTGTTCGGAGCCTTAGAGAAAGGAAGTTTCAATTTTAAACATGTGCAAAATTATACATACATACAATTAACATGTGCAGATTATATGGCAGGCATATATATATGTATAAGAAAAAAATCTATGCAGGATGACTGATGAGATAGATTCCTCTGGGTGCTGAGTCGGAATCAATGCTAGATATCCATTTTACTCCCTAAAACACTGAGCTAGCGTTCAATACTAGAATAAATGGTATAAAAAAAAAATGATAGTGGGAACTTTTATTGAGTATCTGAACAATCAAGAAAATCAATTTAATGTCGTAGAAGTTAATTGGTGTCTTATGGCGTGAATGGCTCAAAGATTCGTTCCATTTATTAAGAATTAAAAACATTGTGAAGTTTATTCAAGAGGAATGTGACAAACTACAACCCTTTCAAATTTACGAGTTTTTTAGTTCGGTATTGAAGGATTTTGGGTTTCGTCAATTTTAGTCATAAGCCTGGTGATTGATTCTCTTGCCACATAAGAAAGCCACGTAAATCGATACCGGACCAGTATTGTTTGGTAGGGTAGTCGATCAAAACCTAACCCAGTGACTGCTTCGCAACCTGTCCATGACTGACGGGTGCCATAATCCATGTGAGGTTTATATTTTGCAGGCTGTTGATTGACGAGGAGCAGGCTTCAGACGCCTTAAATTGTGTAAGAAAGCAGTATGTAGCACAACAAATGAAACGAACAAACATGCTGATAGTTCAAAAAAAAAACTGTGAATTAATACCTATAAGTTGGAGCTTTCATTTGTAGAAGTTCAACAATTTACACAAATATACGATAATATTTTTCTTATATCATTAAAATTTCCAAGGATTCTTGTAATATTTTGTTCATTTCATTTCAAGTGCAATGTCGTATTTCTAAATTTTAAGAATGTGTGGAAAAAATTTAAGAAATAAATTTTAGATGATGAGATTCGATTGTAATAGTCATGTGTATACTACGTGAATCTTGGGCTACATGTCTCTCAAAACTTCTGCCACTACATCCCTACAGGGGTAGAGAACCTGTCACTGTCTTAGCTATGCTACCGGAGGCTTCGGGGAAGTCAGAATAGGAGAGCATTCATCTTAGGGTAGGCTTACTACTTAGATGCTTTTAGCAGTTATCTGCTCTACACTTGGCTACCCAAAGTTTACCGTAGGCACAATAACTAGTACATTAGAGGTGCATCTTTCCCAATCCTCTTGTACTAAGGAAAGGTCCTCTCAATGCTCTAATGCCCACACTGAATATGGACTGAATTGTCTCATGACGTTCTAAACCCAGCTTACGTAGCTTTAATGGGCAAATAGCCCAACCCTTGGAACATACTATAGCCCTAGATGGCGAAGAGTTGACATCGAGGTGCCAAACCTTCCCATCGATGTGATCTCTTAGGAAAGATCAGCCTGTTATCCCTATAGAAACTTTTACCCGTTGAGCAACGGCCCTTTCACTTGGCATCGTCGGATCACTAAGGCCGACTTTCACCCCTGCTCGACGGATGGGTCTTGTAGTCAAGCTCCCTTTTGCCTTTGCACTTGAGGGCTAATCTCTGTCCGGCCCGAGGAAACCTTTGCATGCCTCCATTACCTTTTGGGAGGTCTACGCCTCATAGAAACTGTCTACTTGAGACTATCCCTTGGCCATAGGTCTTAACACAAGGTTAGAATTCTAGCTCTTCTAAAGTGGTATCTCACTGATGGCTTGGCCCCCCCGGAAGGAGGCCTTCTTTGCCTTTTACCTAAGCTACATAGGAAAGGCCTAAAGCTAATCTTAGGGAACAGTAAAGCTTCATAAGGTCTTTCTATCCAGGTGTAGATAGTCCGCATCTTCACAGACATGCTATTTCACCGAGTCTCTCTCCAAGACAGTGCCCAAATCGTTATGCCTTTTGTGTGGGTCAGAACTTACCCGATAAGGAATTTCGTTACCTTAAGAATGGTATAGTTACAGCCACCGTTCACCGAGGCTTCGATTGATGGCTCCCTTGTCATCAAGTCACCAACTTTCTTGACCTTTTGGCATTGGGTAGGCATCGGCCTCCATACATGGTCTTACGACTTTGTGAAGACTTGTGTTTTTGGTAAACAATCGCTTGGGCCTAGTCACTACGACCCCTTTTGTGAGGAGGTGCCTCTTCTCTCGAAGTTACGAGGCTATTTTGCCAAGTTCCTTAGAGAAAGTTGTCTCATGCCCCTAGGTATTCTTTACCTACCCATCTGCGTCAGTTTCAAGTACAGGTACCCTTTTGTTGAAGGTTGTTCAAGCTTTTCCTAGGAGTATATATAGCATAGGTTACTTCAGCACCGTAGTGCTTGGTACTTGAACATTGACTCGAGGTATTTTCTCTCCCCTTCTTACCCCGAAAAAGCAGGGACACCTTGCGTCATTGAATCGATAACCATCTTTCAACTAACCTTGCCTCTTCTATCCCTCAAGACCAACAAGGGGCAGTTAGGAATATTCACCTATTGTTCATTGACTACGCCTTTCAGCCTTATCTTAAGCCCTAACTCACCCTCCGTGGACAAACCTTGCGGAGGAGCCCTTAGGTTTTTGAGGAATTAGATTCTCTCACCAATGTTTGCGTTACTTAAGCCGACATTCTCGCTTTTGCTTCGTCCACCCATGCTCTCGCAAGTGCTTTCTTCTAAAGCGGAATGCTCCCCTACCGATGCATTTTTACATCCCACAGCTTTAACAGATCGCTTAACCCCATTCATCTTCGGCGTAAGAGCGCTCGATCAGTGAGCTATTACGCACTCTTTCAGGGGTGATTGCTTTTAAACCAGCCTCCTGGCTATCTATGCACCCCTACCTCCTTTATCACTAAGCGGTCATTTAGGGGTCTTAACTGGTGATCCGAGCTGTTTCCCTCTCAAAACGAAGCTTATACCCCATTGTCTCACTGGCCGACCTTAAACCCTATTATTTTGAGGTCATATTTAGAATTCGAAGTTTTACTTGAATTGGTACTACTCTTGCGACCCACACAAAAACAATGTTTTACCCCTAGATTTCCAGTCAACTACTGCGCCTCAACGCATTCGCTGATTCTTCAACATCAGTTGGTTTGAACCTCCACTTAGTTTCACCCAAGTCCATAAGTAGTGACAATTGCCCTATGAAGACTCGCTTTTGCATGGCGGGAAAGCAAGCAATATCAAGGAGCTTGAAAACACATATGATAGGTAGAGGAGTTACATAATATCAACTCAACTGTTCATGAGAGGTGATATATTCATTGCTTTTTTAAGCTCTATTTAATATTTCGTAATTGTAATTTGATAGCATGATGCCATAATTTCTAAATAGTCTCAAAGGAAGAACTCTTGACTATTTATAAAGCTTAGCCGTTAACAATATCCCTCAAACTGCATGGATAATCAACAACTGAGATGAGTTTTCTTTCTAAACATAAAGTAGCAGAAAAAGAAGATGCAGATCAAGAAGAACATGCTCAACATTAATTCTGATGTGTGAATTAATATATGAATACCACAAAAGAATTTCTTTTTATGAGTTGTGTTCATTCAATTAATTTCAAATAAGTCGTATCTTGGTCAGAACAATAAATAGAGCTGAGGTTATCGTTAACGCTGCTAGTAGAAAACCGAAATAACTAGTTATAGTAAGCATAAAGATGAAGGAGCTAAATGTAATATGTTCTGTCTCTACATGTGTTTCTAAAGAACTTCCTAAGTTTCAAGTTTTGAAATAGGAATATATGAAGATAAGCAAAAATACCAATTGAAATGAAAGTAGAAGTTCAATTGCTAGTTTTTAATTCATCAATCATTACATTATAGGCGGTATTAACAAAAAGAAAGAGTAAGGGAGATAGAAAAAAAAAATCAATTAATCATTTGTAACCTCTACCCATTCTGTGATTCCGAATCAAGGGATTAAGTATACAACTCTTGATAAACTAATATTAAAATAATAAAGTCACTATTAAGAACCTTTCGAATTCTATTTTATTCCTTGTTCTTTTTCTTCTTTTATCAATACTATCTATCTACTACTCTTACTTCTTACTCTTTGAATAACCAATTCCTCTTAAATGATCGCTCAGTGATAAAAGGAGGTAGGGGTGTAGAGACAGCCAAGAGGTTTGCCTATAAGCAGCCACCCTTGAAAGCGTGCGTAATAGCTCACTGATTGAGTACTCTTGCGCCGAAGATGAACGGGGCTAAGCGATCTGTCGAAGCTGTGGGATGTAAAAATTCATCGGTAGGGGAGTCTTTCGCCTTAGAAGAAAGCACCTGCGAGAGCAGGGGTGGACGAAGCGGAAGCGTGAGTGTCAGCTTGAGTAATGCAAACATTGGTGAGAATCCAATGCCCCGAAAACCTAAGGGTTCCTCCACAAGGTTCATCCACGGAGGGTGAGTCAAAGCCTAAGATCAGGCCAAAAGGCTTAGTCGACGGACAACAGGTGAATATTCTTGTACTACCCTTTGTTAGTCCTGAGGCACGAAGGAGGCTTAGTTAGCCAAAAGATGGTTATGTGTTTAAGGATACAAGGTGTCCCTGCTTTTTTAGGGTAAAAAGGGGTAGAGAAAATACCTCGAGCTACTATTCGAGTACCAGGCGCTACGACGCTAAAGTAACCCATGCCATACTCCTAGAAAAAGCTTGAACGACCCTCAACAAAAGGGTACCTGTACCCGAAACCGACACAGGTGGGTAGTTAGAGAATACCTAGGGGCACGAGACAACTCTCTCTAAAGAACTTGGCAAAATAGCCCCATAACTTCAGGAAAAGGAGTGCCTCCTCACAAAAGGGGTCGTAGTGACTAGGCCGGGGCAACTGTTTACCAAAAACACAAGTCTCCACAAAATCGTAAGACCATGTATGGGGGCTAACGCTTGCCCAGTGCCGAAAGGTTAGGAAGTTGGTGACTTGATGACAGGGGAGCCGAGTGGAAGACCCACCCGTCGAGCAGGGACGAAAGTCGACCTTTGTGATCCGATAGTGTCGAGTGGAAGGGCCATCAGTGTCGAGTGGAAGGGCCATCAGTGTCGAGTGGAAGGGCCATCACTCAACGGATAAAAATTACTCTAAGGATAACAGGCTGATCTTCCCCAAGAGCTCACATCGACGGGAAGGTTTAGCACCTCAATGTCAGCTCTTTGCTACCTAGGGTTGTAGTATGTTCCAAGGGTTGGGTTGTTCGCTCATTAAAGTGGTACGTGAGCTGGGTTCAAAATGTTGTGAGACAGTTCGATCCATATCCGGTGTGAGCATTAGAGCATTGGGAGGACCTTTCCCTAATACAAGAGGATCGGGATGGACGCACTTCTAGTGTATCAATTATTATGCCCATGGTAAACATTGGGTAGCCAAGTGCGGAGCAGATAACTGCTACAAGCATCTAAGTAATAAGCCCACCCCAAGATGAGTGCTCTCCTATTCTAACTTCCCCTAAGCCTCCAGTAGCACAACCAAAACAGCAACGAGTACTATGCCCTTGCGAGGATGGAGTGACAGAAGTTTTGAGAATTCAAGAAAAGGTTACGACAAGACGAGCCGTTTATCATTATGATAGGTGTCAAGTGGAAGTGCAATGATGTATGCAGCTAAGGCATCCTAACAGACCGGTAGACTTGAACCTTGTTCCTACATGACCCGATCAATTCGATCAGGCATTCGTCGTCTATTTTCGTTGTTCAACTCTTTGACAACATGAAAAAACCAAAAGCTTTATGGATGGAATTTGGGCAAGTCTCAATAAGTAGATGGTCAAAGGGAGAGAGAGAAAAAAAAGGGTCTACATGCTCACATTAATTCAGATGTCGTAATTTAATAAAAAGTAAGCATTAAACAACTTTATGGATGGAAAAGTTCTAAATATTAAATTTATTTGGCACATTATTTCCAAAAAATTTTAGAACTTAAAAAAGTGCATCAAGAAGAAGATTCAAAGACACAAATACAAAATCCCAAAAAGGTCTCATTGAGTCGCGACCTTTTCGCTCGTAGATTCACTAGTACGCTTTTAAGATGCTAAAACCAGGAAGAAACTGCTTTCAGCTACTCCTATGGAGCTGAACATGACCGCTACGATCTTCTAGCTGCTTATTACGGTTGTTACCATCCATTGCAGCTTTAACGATAACGAAAAACTTCAAACTCTACTTAGATAAATTGATAAAGGAGCGTTTTTCCTTTCTACTGAGCATCTTTTGACAGAAAATTGTTATTCTCAATCCTTCGAGCGTTGCATATTCCGTTTGTACAGTCCCCTCTTTCAAAAACAGCTGCAGCACCCATTCCTGAGCCTGAAGAGATTCAAACATATTCAAACATCCAATTGGCAATACGAAAACAATTTATAAACTTGGGTTTCATTTGCTGCTGATGTGAAATGTCTTGTAATGCACTGAGATAGTTACCCTTTTTTAACCAGTTTTGCATAATTGATAATGCTATATGGTCCCTGTAGAATCCATATATATTTGGTTCTTGTTATACCAGCACTATGAGTAGTGCAACACTTGTTTTAAAATGATCAATTTGAAAATGTTTTCAAGGCACAGGGGTAAGATATGCCTTACCAATACACATGGATATCACACCAAATCGGCAGTCTCTTCCACGTCGCTTCATTTCATTCAGAAGAGTTGCAACACAGCGTGCACCTGCACAGAACACGACATATAATATCACAAAATCATAAGAGAGGGATGAAAACATGCAGAGCTGATAAACTGAATTTTCATTCCAAGTACCTGTAGCACCCAAAGGATGCCCCAGTGCAATTGCACCTCCATTAACATTTACTTTTTCGGTATCAAGCCCAAGCTTTTTGCAACAATAGACATATTGAGAAGCGAATGCCTAAAACAAGAGGAAATAAGCAACGGGTCAGCAAAGTGGAACTTGTTTCAATCAAGGAAAACACATTGAAGATTCTGCGAATTACCTCATTGATTTCAAAGAGATCAATGTCATCAAGATGGAGCCCAGCAGCCTTCACTGCAGCAGGAATAGCTACTGCTGGTCCAATCCCCATAACAGCTGGGTCCACCCCCACAGCAGAAAAAGACCTGAAATTGACAAAATTTAAGACCTAAACAAGGAAATGGGTGCATCAATTTATTCTCTCCTACAGTAAGAAGCAGTCTTTACTCAACAAGAGGATCATTGAAGTACAATGATCAACTAGTAGAAGGCAGATTTCTTACTTCATAATTAAGGGACTGAAAAAGTAACTATATTGTGTTCCTGGAAAACTGCAGTTCAAGCCCCAGTTAGCGAAAATTTCCACATGAATTCAAGGCTTTGAAATCTTATGCTTTATATGGTCTATCATCTCCAAAAGTAATAGTCTAATAAATAAAAATTTCAGACTGTTTCTCAGTTCTTCTGTCATCATTACACTGGGGACATCAACAATTTTTTTTATTTTGTTTCAACAATATCAAATTTCCCAAGAAAATTAGAAGTACATTCACAAGTGTTTAGTGGTGACAGCTGATTTTGAAGGTTGCTGGAAATATGTCACTACGCATGAGGGTGGGGTATTGTTTATAAGAATATTCAAAGTCCTAGCTTGTCCTGACCCTTCAAGTAAGTGCAATGTCCATCATTACGCATTTACAACATGAAACTTACACCTCGACTAATTCCTATAAACAATGGACTAATAATAAAACTTGTTCAGTCGCGAATACCAAGCCAATGCTAACATTCCCTACACATTTTGTATCACAGGAGAAAATCCACTAAGTCTAATAATGACTCATACAAGAAATGATAAAGTGATTGAAAAAGATAATCAATTCATCTAGATGTACTCATACAGGAGTTGGGAAAAGTTTACCTATAAACACCAAGAATTGGAAGGCCCTTCTGCATAGCCAAACTTCTTTTCATAAGTAGTACCGCTCCAGCACCATCACTCACTTGGCTAGCATTTCCTAATATAACATACACATGACCTTCAGTCTTAGATTCAAATATTGATATAAATATCATCAATTTCAAACTGGAAATATATACCAGCAGTAGTAGTGCCGTCCTTCTTAAATGCGGGCTTTAGCTTTGCAAGATCTGCCATATTTGTGTTTGGTCGAATCCCATCATCCACAGAGATGGTTACAAGCTTCTCCTCTCCAGTTTTTGGATCTATGATCTTCATTGAAAATTTAAGGTTATTTCATCTGGAGAAAAAAAAAAATGAAACAAGAGAAAATAGCTAGCATATGTATACCTTGGTAGTTACTGGAACAATCTCATCACTGAATTTTCCAGATGCAGTTGCAGCAGCAGCACGCTTATGAGATTCAACCTTTACAGAAAAAATAATGAATTCAGATTTCTTTCCACCAAACTAACATCTGCATTTTCTGGCATTGAGCCAGGAATATTTATATTAAACTTACTGCTGCCTGATCTTGCTCTTGCCGAGTCACACCATAACGTTGTGCAACATTTTCAGAAGTAACCCCCATTGGAAGAAGACAATCCCGGGCTTGTGCAAAGCTATCCACCTACGATTAGTCAAATAAAACATTTACAAATTTTGATGATTATAAGTCATCACTATATGCTGTTTGGACATACCTTTGGGTTAATCTGTCGAATTCTGTCAACATTATCTATGGTCATTGACTCTAAACCAGCTGCCACTCCTGCATAAGTTAAGGAAAATTCAGACTCCAATTAACCATATACAAACGTGACCAAGACATAGATACTGAAATTTGCACGTACCAATATCATAGTATCCAGCTCTTACAGAAGCAGCGACATCAGCGACTGCCTGGAGTCCAGATGAACATTGCCTGTTAACAGTTCTGATAGGCACGGTATCTACACAAATTAGGAAGAATGTTACTATTCTATACAGAATTATTTAGGTTTATAACATTGAACAAACAAAAATTAAGAATCATATATTTAAGCTCTTTGTTTAGGTTATTTCATGATTGCAAAACATAAAATTCGTGCGTTTGCCTATTTTACTTTAAAACTAAAGAAAATATTTTACTTGCTGTGCTTGCAAATTAACTTCATCCACTATCAGATGCAAAAATTCAGACTAATGAGACCTTTCATCATTACGAATTGTTCTAATACCCACACTAGTAATTAGGAAACCATCGAAAGTAGAGAAAATCATACCAGGAAAACCGGCATAGAATGCCGCCATCTTGCACTCAATTCCTCTCTGCGATCCTGGAGCTAAAACTGTACCAACAACTATATCCCCTACCTCTGCGGGATTTAAATTCGTTTTATCGATCAATGCCTGCGATTCATCAAACAGTAAATTACAAACACTTCCTATCAAATGACAATAGTCGTCAGATCAACATAGCATCCCTTATTTGAATTTTCCTAAGCGATACCGACTTTCAGGACAGTTGCGAGCAAATCATCAGGAAGAGTATCCTTGAATCCCCCACGCTTGGATTTACAAATGGCAGTACGATATGCCCTGCCAAACAAGTAAACCAGAAGAAACATAATCAAGAGATAGAATAAGAAGCTTCAATTAACAATATAAACACTCATCGAAAGTCACAATTCAGCCTCACAAAACTTCAGATACTTACGCCACAATGACCACATCATCCCCGAAAGCAGCAGATCGGTGATAAGCAGCAGAATCGCCAGCAGAACATACTGAAGCCTGACAACAAAACCATACACATTAAAAGAAAATGCCTTTCCGCAAATGTACGTTAACAACACATGCGTATTCATAGAATTTGCAACACATCTAACCTTCTTATCATATTTATAGTCTCTCATACTATATCATTCTCATCTCAGTTAATAAAATCTTTCATCTAAAATTATTATAACTTTAGCAAAAAAAAAAAAAATTGCTCCTTTCATTTTGGTAATTTCGAATAGTTTCTTCTTCACCAGCTGTTAATTAAATTATCCAAATCAAGCCACAAAGCCACCGGCTTTCCTAAGCATGTGGCACACCCACATAACGTAAATCCAGTATCTCACTATGTCGAGTATAAAGCAATCATTTTGCAGGAAAAATCAAAAGAGAAACCACAATGATAGGACTTAATAATAATAATAAAAGAAGAATATGCACTCACAGAAATTCCAAGCGATGCAGCATTGGTCTGAGAATCAGACACAGGAAAAGAAGAAGTGGGTTGCAAGTGTTGGAGCAGAATTCTTTGTCTATTAAGAGCTTTTTCCATATTTTTTGTCTTTCACAATCTCTCTCTATTATATCTGACTTTGTATGGGAATGCAAAGTTGCAATATATTGGAATAACGCAGTCGGTAGATGAATGGTATGGGTTTTTATAGATGGGAAATGAAAACGAGGAGAAGTTAGGTTGGTATCTTCTCGGTTAGTATGACGGGAAATACCAAGAAACAGTCATTAATAGCTGGTCAATTCGCCCCATTTCAATGCGCAACTTTAAAAAGCTAGATTTTTCAGTATTTCACAGATGAAAACACAGAGACCAACTAACATTAGGAGTTATAGTTTTTCTTTTTCTTGGAAAGTTCGAGGAAATTTAATATCCACGTTTTCCACATAAACTCACGTTTTCCACATAAACTCACGTTTTCCAGGAAGTAAAGATAGTAGACTCTTTTGACTTCCTTTCCCATTGATCTTCGGAGGTATGATACATAGGAAGGCGGTTTTATCTATGGGTTTTAATAATAAAGGTATTATTAAAATAGATAAATTAAAGGCATTATCTATTATTATTTAATTAATTTTTACAAATTAATAGGATATCTTTTTATATATCATACTTCTAATAAAAGTATTACTAAGATGAATAGATTAAGGGTGTTAAGCAACCACTAAATCGTTTTTTACAAGTTTTGCGTGGTTCGTGTTGATTCTGGGCCTTGTGGTACTCGAGTGGCACCTGCCAATTGTGTTCTCAACCGTGAATAGTGAGATTCGTGTCACTAGCAACATGAATCATCAAGTAGCAGTGCGTTGACCATTTGTGAAGCTTTTAGTTTCGGTGATTTTGTCATTCAAATCGTGGCGTAGAAGATCTTTATTCTTGATTTCATTTCTAATTTTAATTTAAAAACACTTTGATTATAATATTTATGAATATAGGACTTATTGATGATGTAAATTTGTTTAGTTTGATAATGGATTTTGACAACCTGCAAAAAAAGAATACAATTAGAATGAACATCAAAATTTGCTTCAACATGACTATTCTGATGATTAAGTTAATTTATAAGTTGTATAGGATAGTATTAATATGTCTAAAGATATAAGAGTTTAGACCTTTTACATAAAAGTTTGATCTTGATATTTATAGGTTAATGATGTAAGATTGATTGGTTGGTAGTTCAACACCTTGGATATGATATGCCCTTTTTAAAATAAGGAATTAGTATAATTTTTTGACATAATAAGGCATAATTATTTCTGCATCAAACATATCTTTCTACTTAATACTCTTGCGTTAGTTATCTCTTCCCATTTAATGTCTCGCGCTTTAGGGAATCCAAACACAATCCTTCTAGACCCATTACAGGTGAACTTGGCTTTGTTGGGCTCAGCTACATTGGGGCTTCCATATTCGAATCAGCTACCCCCCCACTCTCTTAGGTGATCAGTTGGCGAAAAGACTAAGTTATTTTCGATGACGTGGCCGATAAGCTTTTGTAAGAGGAGTTGAGGCTTACTTTAGACTGACTTAGCTTGATGTAGGTGGCTCATAATGGTTGACCTTGGAACTAGTCGAGCTGAGAGGGCTTGGATGGTGCAGTAGCCAAAGCCAAGATGCTTAAGGTTCACTCAATTAAGGCTTGTTGGTTTGAGGCTTCTTCGTTAATAGGCTGTTCAACCAAGGCCAACTTGTCCAAGGCTTGCCTAGTTGATGCCTATGTGTCATTACTAATGTCTAACAAGTGAATCGACATTCTCTAAAGTCTCATTGTGATATGAGATGGTTGGCTTCCTAAGGAAGCTTTAATTTAAATTGTCTTAAGTGTGTTAATTTAAGCACATTTAATACTGGGGCAAGTGCTGAAGATATGGTGTTTCGTTAGTGGCATGTGCAAGTAGTGTGCACAGACTCATGCATACTAGTGATGTTATGGGTAATCGCTTACATTCCCTAAGACACCATGTGTCAATCTCCGTATGCATTGATGTGAAGCATTTTGTCACATTGTGACTCCTTGTTATTCTAACCTACCACACTTATATATGCTTATGTAGGATGAAATTTTTTTATTTTCACTTCCATTGATAACATTTCACACATTCTCCCTTGCTTTAGCTCTATTGTCTCATTCAAACTCCTCTTCTTCTTCTCCCACTTTCTTCTTTGAATCCTTCTTCATCTTCTACATCTAGTTAAGGTAAAAAATGGATCCTCTCTCTCTTCTTTTGAGTTAATTTCTTGGAAGGGTAAAGCACCTTTGGTGGCCACTCTCCCTTGAACAATGATGACAACGGTAACAACAATGATTGGTGGTAGTGGAAATAGTGGTGGCATGGTGCTCAAGCTAGGGAGACACCATGGTAGGGACAAGTATTTGGATGATAAGGAGCACAAGGAACCAGAGGTAGCAGATTGTCACGTGAGCTTCATGCCCAAAGTGTGAAGCATAAAAGACATCAAACTAAAATAATGCTTGGAGTGTTTTACTCTAATGTTAGAGGGGTGGGTGGTTAGCCTACCAAATGAAAGCATAAAGGTTTACTCTACCCCCAAGATAGAGGCCTGTCTCTTTGCTACTTACTTTGCTGCTAGGTTAAAGATGCCATTCTCACAGTTTTAAAGGGGCTTCCTCAACTACCATCATTTCCATCCTAGCATCTTTGTCTCAAATGTTTATATGATTTTAGTGGTATTTAAGTTGTTATGTGAGGATCTAAATATTGAGTCGACCCCTCCATTGCTGTATCGGTTAAACGCAGTCAAGACAAGCCTATCCTAAAGGTGGTATTATCTATTAGTTAGGGACGAGCACAAGAAGTTGTTCAATGGCAATGCTAAACACTTAGAAGGGTTAGAAGAATAGTTTCTTAATGATCTAGTGTAATAAATGATTTGATTTCTAGATTTGGTGGGTGGAGCTCATCAGGAGGACTAACATCCAACTCATCCTAAATGACAAGACAAATTATGATAAGATCATGGAGAGGCAAGTGAAGGAGTTGCTTGACATGGACCTAATTGTTAAGGCGTAGCAAGCATACCCATTCAAGAGTCCAAATTGATAGAAGGAGGTGGGGGAAATCGAAGGTACTTCACCATTGCTACTATTATTACTAAGGCTTTTGTGGGGGGAGTTGGAGTTACCCTTAAGTGAGTGAGACCTACACTTTCATACACATTTTGTTGTGCTAACTTTGTCTTGTTTCTTTGTAGGAAAGGAGATAGCCTTAGTAACATTGATCCAAACACCTTGCTAAAGGCTTAAGTTAAGAAGAATTAGGGTAGGATTAGAAGCAAAAAGGATGCCTTATCTAAAAAAAGTAAAGGATGAAGCTAATCATGGTCATTTAAGACAATTCAAAGGAGAACCCAATAGAGGTCTAGCTTATTGAAGGTGTTGGTTGAGGTAGCTTAGAGCTAAGGGTCGTAGTAGTCAAGGCACTTGCTGTGGAAGTTGCATTAGCCTAAGTGACTAAAGGAGAGCCCAATAAGGGGTTGAGCAATGTGGTGGTGTCGATTGGTTAGGTCTTAATTACCTTTAAATTATTCTTTCTCTGATTGGTTGCTAGATTCTAAAAGCACCTTAGTCAAATGATAGATTCTCACCCCATAACTAAAATAATTAAACTCAAAGCATCTTAATTAAATAATTAATTTGAAGACCAAATTAATGATCAATTCCAAATATCCCAAATTTGTGTTTCCCAACCTTTAGCCATTTGAGATTCAATGTTAGTTCCATACTATTGTGGGCAATCTTTTCCCATTACAGCTACAATGCCATTGACTTGATGGAAGACCTAGCTATGTCCAACAAGATGTTTAATGCTTTTGTAAAGATCTTTATGATTTAGAACCAATTGCAAAGTGTGATCATATCTTTCCATTTCACTATTGTGGATTGATTTATCTATGATTCCATCATCACAAATTTAATCATTTTTCTTGGTTCTCCAAATTAAGTTATCCTAAAATGGATGTCACTACAGGCTCTCAAGCAATTTATTCTTAACTAAGTGACCTAAGATATTCACTCTCTAAATTAGGGATGAACAGATTCCACCTCAACTTGTCACTTGTCTTCTTGAGTGCTTTAAGTCATACCTAATAATCAACTCGATAATAGCTTATGGAAAAGTCACCTTTATTGGCATCAAAGCATAAAGGTCCATATCTGACATTATTAGGTTGAAGGATTCATCATATTAGTTCAACCGGGGAAGGAAATTTTGACTTTTAAATGCAATCCCTAAAACTTTAGACCATGTCTAGTTAGCTATTAACTCAAGTTTTTTCTATGTGTATCTTTCATGCTCATATCTCCTGTAAGCATTCATGCAATTATGGACAACTATGAGATTAATGTAGTATATTAGTGAACCTTATCCAATAGGTTTTGCTCAAACCCAATATCGTGTGTCAATCTTATGAGACTTCGTTTTAAATTTATGTTAGTAAAATTGCACCTAATAGATGATAAGTATGTTTTTATTAATTAAACTCTTTTCAAGTCTTCATTTGATATCTTAACACTATGTACACACACCAAGTGATAATATAGACATAAAGGATTTAAAAGATTCATTGCATTTATTTATTTATTTTAAGAAAAGAAGATTCACTACAAATATAGATGATTTATTGAGTTTTTGTATAAATATATGTGTTGATTTTTAACATAAATATGGAGAATTGCTAATATACTCGTCCCAAAACATAATTGTTCAACTAAATTTACTCAACGACATGATACCTAATCAACTAAAAATAATTTAAATTCAAGTTAAAGGAATACGCCTAAGTAGAATATCGGGAACCCTCTTGCACATGCTATTGTCTATGATTCAATGGAATAGCGTTTTCATACAATGCCCTGCATGAGATCAAGAAAGTGATACCACACATATGATAAGCTTGCCTTTACGAAATGGTTATGCAAACAACAATGATTTGCCTTCCATTGCTTTCAATCAAATTATTGTTTCAACACACTTCATGCATTCCTATTACGTACCTAAATATTCTATTTTCTTTTTAACAAACTATATTATACATTATATAATATATGGATAGAAAAATCGAATTTGATCAATAAGATTAATGTTTATACCATTTGATTATTTAGATCTTGTATGTCTATATATTCTTTTACCAAAGTGAATTGACATAGACTTAAATTAACAAAATCACCATGCAAAAACAATAATTGTTGTTGTTTTCACCCTCAATTTATTTCTTTCATGCCCCTAAATTAATATTCATATTCACAATTTCAAGTTAAAATTCTTTACCAAAGGAAAGCATTGTGGCCTTCTTAATTTCTCATATTATTATTATTATTATTATTGGCTAGAATTATATATTTCTCTTTCATGTCTCTTAACAATAAAACACTTGCTGGATGTGAACTGCTAGCTTTGGAATCATTATAAGCAACTGCTACTGCATCTTTATCCTACGACTAGATTCTTGGTACAATGATTTCGTTTTGTCATTGCTCTAGTTAAAAGGCCCCATTTTTGAAGTTTTAGACCTTTTTTTAATGGAATAAATATAAACAAGTCTTTAAACATCAACTATTTTTAAAATCAATATATGCATATATTAAAAACTTATTTAAACAGGATTTATGAATGTTCATATACCTAGGAAATGGTGCATCAACTTTTCCATTATCCTCCCCTCTAATATAACCTATTTTTTACATTTGAGTTTTTGATAAATACTTATGCGTTTTATAACTTCAAGATTGGTTGAAAATTCTATAACA
Organism: Laguncularia racemosa; assembly: GCA_037954665.1. Classification (NCBI taxonomy): domain Eukaryota; kingdom Viridiplantae; phylum Streptophyta; class Magnoliopsida; order Myrtales; family Combretaceae; genus Laguncularia; species Laguncularia racemosa. Next base: position 113,971 of record JBBMOL010000378.1, read on the forward strand.
TTTAATATGTAAAACTTTTTATTACAGTGAACTAAGCAAGTATAGAATGTGTAGAATATTGTATCCTATTTATATATTATCTTGTAAATATGGGTTTTTAAATTTTAGAGTCAAAATCCATCTTATAGAATTCAAGAACTATTTTGAAACTTGTAAAATTTCCTATCATGTTTTTGTAATATTAAATTTTTGAGGTTAATTTTCCGACAGCCCATCAATGTTTCCCTGATTTTATGCTTAGTACATTGAACAATTTATCATACGATACTATCGCAAAATTAGAATTCATTATAAAGTTTAGATCCACTTTCTTAAATATTGTGTTGTATTTCATATTATTACTTAATAATTTTTACAAGGTGTATATAAGAAATCTTAAAACTTGTAACATGTATACCTTAAATTATAGGTTCCATGATATATTCAAGGTATAAAGATATTATGTTTGTAACCTATCACGTGGGGGTAGTTTTTATAAAATTATATCTAAAATCTATTTTATAACTTTTAATATCTATTAAAAACCTACCAATAAAATACGATGGAATAGTGTACAGGTTCAAATAGGGTTATTTAACTACCTCTAATTACATATTAATAGCTTGTTGTTTTTATAATCCATATTTGTATACTTGCTTTCAATATATTCAGGACCTTTCTCAAAGAGAGGTGTGAGTGGATAATTTAATTACTAGTATATTGATGATTTCTTCAAAGATTTTATTATTCTTCCCACTTTTTTCTTTCCTTTGAAGTTAAACTCCCATTAACTTAAATCTTCCTATTCATTTCAAAGGATGGACATAACCTAAGCTTTGTCATTTAATATAAGAAATCATATCGAAATTTATAGTATAATTATCTAAACGTATCTAATTTAATCCCTACAGATACATTAATAAACAAAATACAACCCAATTAAAAATTTGATAATAGGTATGCCTTGTGTCCAAATCTAATATAGTAACTTTTAATTAGGAAATTCTACTTATCTCATTTAGGACCAAATACATTTCACAAAATTTTGATTTTGTAGTTTTTTTTTTTTTTTCCCAACCCTTCCCAAGGAGCTGGTAATTGGTAGTGGTAGTTGATTGATAGAAGTAATCTCTACCGGCCTACCGTGTCCAAACTCCATGCCATGCAATAGGCCAATTCGAGTAAGCCTTTCATAGGCCCACTTGTACACATAGATTGCCGGTTTGAATGAGCAATGTCATGTCAGTGATGGGTAGTTAATAAATCCAAAGGAGGTGTGTGGCCCATCCCAGAATTATAACAAAAAGAAAAAGTAGGGCCCATTTGATTCTGAATATGAAAAAGACAAATGAATAATGAATGGCATCGGTGGTACTGGTTGTCCTGGCCCAATTGATGATGCAATTAACACTACATTCAATGAAGATTTTAGCTAATTTACCTAACGAGTTATCAAAGTTTACCGAAAATTCTATATTTGTCATTGATTTATTGATTTGAGAACATAAGTTATCACGTTGCTTTTGTCATATAATAACTCAATATAAGCATTTTTATAATCAATTCTTATTAGATCGGTTCAAAATATCAAATGATCCTTATTTTTTTTTTCTTAATTTCGTAAAGGCATAACGTCAAATTCAAATATATTTGTATGTGATTGTGTGAGGTATGATTAATGGAAGGATAATAGCAATAATAGAAAAGATGACACTTATTCGAGTTGGCTAAACCTAGGCAAAAAAAAAAAAAAATAGTGTAAAAGGTTAATTCCTATTGATTGTATTTTATACTTATTTTAAAAAATGTTATTTATGCGTATTGATTTGCATACAAAAATTAATCTTTAAATGCATTTTTTCATCAATCAACAAGTACAATCTTATATATAAATCAAATTTTCTTCTTAATTATATAAAGCAAATCATCACCTCATTTTTTGGGCATTCGAATTATACGGAACATTGTCTATATCTATCACAAACAAAGTCACCATATCGATACCTAAGACACCAACCAGAGCCGGTGTTTAATTAACTGGCCAAATTGTCGGGTCTTTTATGCTTAATTATTAGTAGCAAAAAAACAAAAATAGAAAAAACCTTTTTGCTGAAGACAAAAGCAATGGTGCTTCTTTTTCGGAGATGACTAAAAGACTGCATGTCTCTTACATCATTTCCATCCCTAAGAAACTTTATAATATCTTTAGAATCTCTCATTTTCAATAATCTTTTCACTTTATTTGAAGAGAATTTCTTAACATATTTTTTATGCTACTAGAATAAACTTGGCATGAAATTGCAATTCTCAAATCCTATTCATTTTTTTATATTTAAAAATATTTTTAGAATTCTTCTAAGGAGAAATGTAAAGATTAAATCGTGATTCCACTCTCTCTCATTAATTATAATTACTTAAGTAACTCTTTTACCTTTATTGATGCATATTTATTATATCTATATATTAAGATAATTTTTTATAAATAACACTATATATAACTTCATTCCATTTCCTTCTATGGATGTTTCCAAATAATTAATTACTTTTAAACAATTACAACATAAAATTTAGCTTTTTTCAAGAAAAAAAAAAGAAATTTGAACAGCTTAAAGGACGCTAAAAAGTATAAAAACCTCTCTTAATTCCTCGGGAACCTCAAAAAGCAAGTTCTTGGTCTTGAATCTAATGCTATGACTTAGGGATGGGGATGTTCTTATTCTATCTAAAATTACTATTGAAGCATTCAGTTGAAATTTAGATACCAAATAACCATTTCAATAAATTTGTATTATTCAACATATTGAATAAAAATTTATATTAGAAACTCAAAAATTCATATATGAATCACTATTGAACGGTCTATTTATCATTTTTTTTTCCATAACATGCCATATTCTAGTAAATCATGCTAACCATGAAAAGTAAAAGACGGTAGAAATTTTAGGGATATAGAAGTTGATTTATTTGTCGATTCTATCATATTCATTAATAATTTTTGTATTAATTAAATAAAATGAAAGATATATTATAGATATTACATATTTACTTGGTTTCTATTAAATTGCAATTTTTTTTCCATTAAGTAAAGTAAACGACACATTTGTTCTATGTATAATAGTCGTGGAATCATGCACTTAAAAAATTGGATTAGGTAGAGGTAATTGGCATAGTCACGTAACTGGCCCAAAATTTTCGGATGCAACCCGGGCTATCAGGTTCCTGTGATGGCTTTGTTCTTTTACTCACATGCCCCTAAAATCCTAAAAATGCCTCGATTTGGGGGCTGCGCTTCCGATGATGAATCAATGGATAAATATAGATTTATACACGTTTATTGAAGTAATTTTGTTGATAATATAAAGAAAAAGAGATAAGTATACTAGAGACCATCTATATACATATATTAAATCTTCTTTGTTTTAATCGAATCATAATAATTGCAAAATAAAGGAAGAATAGTCTTTTATGTTTAGTTCATAAATCATGGGACTTATATAGCATAAGATTATAGATATACAGGATTCAAGATAACTTATATAAAACTTAGTTGAATTTTTGGGATGAATATACATATGATATAATCGAATTCTTTTGTATATAAACATAAAATAATTCCACTGTACTTATTCCGAAAGAAAAATGAGTCTATGCCAATAATAATGCAGTTAATTATCAATCAAGCTATTGCTAATTGGCCAGTTGGGTCTAAAACGAATCAACAGAGGAGTTAGCCACGAACCTAAATGCTGCCAACAGGATAGTACATCATTATCACCTAAGTTTGATATATGTTTTGTTTCGTTTTCCTGGCACATAAAAGCAAGCCCACGTGAAAATGAGTAGATTCATGAGACCAGCGAGAGACAGATTCCATCTCACATGCCAATCCAGGTGAACTAGGTGGTGCTGAGAAGGTACCCCTAGTTCCATTCCCTTTGATGGAGGAAAGAAAAGGAAACGCCATAAAACAATACTCCATTTTATAGACGTAGACACAAAATGGGATTGATGTGTAAAAACATGCCAAACTAATATTATTGGAGCTGGACCCAATGCTCAGGGTCCCTTTGGATCAACCTACAGTTGAACCGAAATTCCAAAGTTCATTAAATGTTGTTATAAGTTTGCTTTTGGCAGCATCAAATGACGATAATCTTGGGGTCAATATCCATTCTCGAAACTAATACTCTTGATTGCTCGTTGCCCTTGTCATTTTATATAAAGTACTATTTAAAGATTGATCTTCTCAGCTCTATTTGATTCATGAGCATAGAAACTTGGTTGCGGCATCTTGTTTCTTTGATATATGAATCGCATGAAGTGAGAAAAGACTTTTGAATATTTATAGAGTATGCTCTCAATAATCATTGTCGCATGGATTGCCTTGGTGATCAATACATAAAAATGAATCAATTCCTTTCACGGGCTTCTAAGTGTTTGAGCATGATAATTTGTTACTGCTAAGTATAATGAACCTAGTCATTTTCTTAAGTCATTTCAAGTTTGAGATCTACAGTTTTATCCAAATAATTAATCAAGTTGATTGGGTCCAGTCCAATTTATCCCTCTACTAATCTATCATATATATATATATATATATTTATTCCACCATGAAAGTTCAAGATAAAACCATTTAGCATATTGATCAAATTTTAATTAGTCTGCGAACTTGTTTCTTTTAGCACTTGATTGTAAGCCTTGTATTATTTGGCCTGCTAATGATTAGTGTATTTTGTTACTATATATTAAGCTTGATTTTGTAACTAAATTGGACCTTATAAATATACAACGGAATATTGAGTTTGGTAAAATTTCCAGTATATTAATGTTAGTTTTTAAAGCACTTCTGCTACCCCAGACAATTTTAGATTTTTTTTTTTTAAATTTCTTCTCCTATCTTTATTTGGTATTTTTCTTCTCTCCTTTCTTCCAGCTTGTCTTGTTCTCATTTCTCAACCCTTTACGACTACCTATTGTTTCTTCTCTATCAATCATTTTTCCAAATTTCCCAAATATAAATATACAATTAGGTCATCATTAAAAGGATGCAATTAAACATAGTGAAAAAGAAGTGATGGATACTGTTGGCAGTTTACCATAATTGCAGGAAAGAGAGTATGTCGTTCATGACAACAATCTGATGAAATAGATTACGCTCACACACATGTATTTTTTGTTCGTTCAAATGATTTTTTTTTTTTTTTATGTCATAAACATGTTCAACCCTAAGGTTCAATCTGATGATGACTGAGGCAGTTATGTTAGGTTGCAGAGTTAAGAATACTGGCACTAGAGTACACGTTATATATGTATATTATATAAGGGAAGGTTGGTTTGATGTAATATTTAAATTTATTAATTTAACTTGTTCTCCAAAAAAAAAAAAGTTATTGAATTAGTTAATTCCTTTTCATATTTATAATTTGTAAGACAATAAAGAAATTTTTTTTTTGGGTGATAATTTAACACAAATTTTTCTAGTAAATGAGAATAAATTATTAACATATAATTATATAATTCTTTTTTTTTTGAAAAAAAAAGGCATCTATATTAGCTGTTATCGTGTTTTTGTATCATTTTTCAGTAACAATCTCATGCATAATTCTTTTACTCCTACAGGTACAGGGCAAGTGCTTTGCTATCATCCGCTAGTTGTTATTATGGGCATTTGGTACTTATTAATTATAATCCAATTGACAAATCTAAACAAGCATATATAAGCTAATGAGATTGGGGTGGTTGGGGTTGAAAAAGTTTAACCCTGGATGGGAAAGTTTTTATGTTTTTGTTGACTAAATAAATGACAAGCTGAGGAGAAGATAAAAAAAGAAGGTTCTTCTCTTTATTTATTTATTTATTTGAGAGTGATAGGTGGGACGAATCTAAAATCTAAATAAGCCACATATAGTTTGGTTTTGGGGTAAATGAATTATTAAATGTGACATAACTCATCAGCTTTTGGTCAAACCATGAACGTGAATGGAAATACAGTCACTTTCCTCAAGTTTTGAATCTTTAGAGTTGGGCTGAGAGCACCCCCACCCACCAACCCCACATCCTCTTAGCCACTAAAGTGTCTGTTCCACGTATGTTCATGTACAACACAACAAGAGGTGCGGTGTAATTTGACGAGTGATGACATCTTTTGCCACAATGAGCGGTTGCTAATTGCATCTAATTGATAGTGGCCATTAAGAAGACTAACAAACTAGGCAAAGCTTATGCACACCAATTAGCTGCCTGTTTGTTTGTGGAAACGCAGCCATTTGCTGATGTTTTTGACTAATAGATGAACCTTGTGCTTTCTTTTGTGTAGAAATGTGAAAGACATTTATGTGCTTTGGGATATTTTGGCAAAGCTAACTAATGAGTTTATGATCCAATCTTCTTACTAGAAAAGGCCTATAAAATCTTTTTGCAAGCTTATGATGAGTAACGACTATCATGAGAAATAGAAATTCATTTGTAACGCTGAAGCTTGACAGACACTAAATCCCCAAGCTCAAAACTAAATTCAATTCTCTTTTGATTAGCAAAATGCTTCATCCAATGTTGAGCTCTTTCTAAATTATGGTGTAAAATATCATCTCTAGTTTGAAATTCTTGATCCAATGCATCCAATTTAGAGCTTCCTCTTACATAGAAAGGAATAGAAGGCAGTGCTCTTCCATAAATGATCTCAAAAGGTGTTAATCCTGACCCACTGTGAAAAAGAAGTGTTATAGGCATATTTTGCTCATTGTAGAAATCGAGCCCATAAGTAAGAGCAATCCATGACATAACTCTTGAGATATTGTTGGATGGTTTTGTTTAAGATTTTTGTCTATCCATTTGATTGTGGGTGGTAAGCACTACTCCTAGACAATTGGGTCCGACTTAGAGTAAAATGTTCTTGCCAAAATTGACTCATCAAGATTACATCTCTACATGATAAAATAGTCTTCGAGTAACCATGCAACTTTACTACTATGTGGAAAAAGAGAGATGAACTTTAGTTGCAGTAAAATTGGTGTCTAGAGCTCCAAGATGACAATATTTTGACAACCAATCAACAACTACAAAAATAACTGTGAATCCTTGAGACTTAAGCAAGCATGTGATGAAATCCATACTAATATCTTTCCATATTTGCTCAGGTATTGGTAAAGGATCTAATAAACTTGTTGAAGATCTTGTCAAATATTTGACTTTTGACAAACGAGACACTTTTTAAAAGCTTCTCAACTTGAGCTTTCATATCATTCCTGCAAAATTTTGATGCTAGCCTTTTGTATGTCTTAAGGATTCCAAAATGCCTAGAACTCGGGGAAGCATGGTATTCCTACAATAAAGTAGAAATAAGAGAAGATTCAGGCACTAAAACAATCTGTTTTGGCAATACAACAAACCGTTTTTCCATTGTAGGTTCAATTTCTATGGCTTCCTAGAGTTTAAAGCTAAAATTATATGCTAAAAAGCTAGAAGATTATGATACTCATGCTTTAGTGTATCCACCAATCTAAAGCATGATGTGGAAATTCCAAAATAGTCTTCTCCATTGGAAGTCTAGCATGAAAGAGCATATGCCACTTGATTTTTGCTCCTAGACTTATAAACAATGGTATAATCATAGCTCATTAATTTTGACAAATACTTCTATTGATTAGGAGTTTGAATTACTTCAGTCATGACCTCTATAAGACTCCTGTAGTCCGTACGTATAATAAAATGTCCCCTCAATAAGTACTATCTCATTGACTGCTTCAACAATATAATTTAACTCCTTTACATAAGTAGAAGCTTTCTTTAAATGTATAGGAAGCTTCTTACTAAAATAGGCTACAAGATGGTTATCTTGCAATAGTAATGCACCTATTCTTGTTCCCAAAACATCAATTTCAACAATAAATTGTTTAGAAAAATCTAGGAGAGCAAGTATTGGGACTTTACACAGTGTCAATCTTTCAAAAGCTTGTTGAGCTTGGTCATCCCAGTGAAAATTATCTTTTTGCGATAAATCTATCAAAGGACTTCTAATAGAAGCATAGCCTTTAATAAAACAACGATAGTAACTACAAAGACCCAAAAATGCTCTTAAATCCCTAACATTAGTAGGAACAAGTCATTTATTTACAACTTCCACTAATGAATATTTGGGTTATACTCCACGAACAGAAACAATGTGGCCCAAATATTCAATCTTCTACTATGCAAAAGAACATTTGCTCTAATTTAGTTAAAAGTGATACTTTAACAACACCTGAAAAACCTTTATCAAATGTTCCACATGAGATTTCTCATAGCTGCTATAAACTAGTATATCATCAAAAAACACAATCACAAATTTTCGTAAATAAGGTTTGAATATTTTGTTCATGATTAATTGGAAGGTTGTCAAAGCATTACTCAACCTGAAAGGCATCACTACAAATTCATAATGCCCATCATGTGTTCTAAAAGCTATCTTAGAGATATCTCCAGGGTGCATGAGAAGCTGGTGATAATTAGATCATAAATCCAATTTAGAAAACACCTTGGGTCCATATAATTCATCTAACAATTTGTCAATTTTTGAAATAGGAAACTCATCTTTAATAGTGAATCTATTCAAGGCTCTATAGTTAATACAAAAATGTGATGTTCCATCTTTCTTCTTGACTAACAAAACCGGAGAAGAGAATGGACCGGTACTATATTGTATTAATCTTTATTCCAACATATTCGAAACATGTTTCTCAATTTCATTTTTTTGCAAATGAGGATAATGGTAAGGCTTCACATTGACTAGTGGAGCACCTTTGACAAGATGAATTCAATGTTGAACTTGATGCATTAGAGGCAATGATGAAGGTGTCTCAAATATGTGAGAATATTTGCTCAATGTTTTCTATAGCACATCATTTTTTGTAGTAATATTTGTACAATGATGTACCTTCTAAGCCAACAACTGAAAACATGAAGCCACTACATCTGTTCTGAAAAGGCATTTCAGTTGATGATGAGTAATTGGAGCCATGTTATTAGATTTTTCCCCTCTCAATTTCACCCAAACTCCTTGATTCATAAATTGCATTGTCAAATAATTATAATCAATAGTAATAGGTCCCAATTCTTGCAGCCATTGAGCGCCTAACACCACTTTAGCTCCTTGTATAGGCAAAATATAAAATGGAGCAACAAATTCAATACCTTGAATATGAATAGGAACATTCAAGCACTATCCTTCATACAACATCCTAATGCCATTACCAATTAAAACCTAAAATTGTGGTGATGGTAAAATTGTCAACCCCAAATGTCTAGCTAATTTAGTTTGCAAGAAATTATGTATACTCCCTAAGTCTACCAATATTGAAGTAGCATGATTATTGATCACTCCATGAAATCGTAAAGTACGGGGAACTTGCATTCCAGATAATGCATGAAAACTAATAGTTCCTAAATCATCTATAAATTCACCCTGATCAATAACCTAACACAATTCTCAATAGTTAAATTTTGTAATTCATCTACTTCTTCACTTAGCATCAACAAAAATTTAGCTTTACATTTATGATTTCGATGAAATTTGTCATCGCAATTATAGCACAAATCCTTTTCTCTTTTGGCCTGCATTTCAGTGAAAGAAAGTTTCTTGATAGGAATAGGAGGTTTAGAAGATGGATTTGGAAGCAAAGAAGTATTGGAAGGGAAGAATTTGGTAGGAATATTAGAAGATGGGTTAGAAAAAGAAATGGGTTTACTAAATTGGAAAGTATTTGGTGATTTAATATTTGTGGAAGAAAATTTTGAATTCGAATGTGGGTTATAGGAAGATTGTTCAACATATTTTACTTCATACATTTTGGCTAGGTTAATGGCTTGTGTTAAAGAAATGGATTTAAGAAGAAGTAATTTATGTTTGAGAAATGTTTTAGGGGCAAAAAATGAAACAACTAATGAGAAAACTTTTCGTAAGCCTAACACATCTATTAGACAAACTTTCAAATGCACATTGATATTCTTCTATGGTAGTTACCAACTTAAGGCTTGTCCTTCCATGGAAAATGAAGTTGTTGAAATTTTCGATTCATTTGGTACTTAATGAAAATTAAAGAATTGATTCGTTTTAAAAATCCATCCTAACGAATCACTTCTATTGAATTTGGGTATTTCTATTTTATGCCTTTCAACAAATTTTCTGATTGTAGTAGAGAAAATGATGATGAATTGGCATTATCTAATTGTTGAGGAATACTAGCAATGATTGAATTTGTTTGATTCTACATATTTCCCACATTAGACATGATTCTTGCTTCAAATTGTAGCATTTCGTTGGTCAATTGCTTGACAATTTCTTGTAGCTCATTATGAATTTCCAATTTGAAAGAACTTTCTAATTCCTCATATTCTTCTTCTATTGTGGATGTTTGTGACTTGGGAGGCATGATGAAGAGCACCAAATTGATAGAGCCCAACTACAGAAACTTAGCCCACAACTATTCCTGCGGTTCTCCTCTTGTTTAAACCTAAAGACAAGTGATGTGCAACACTCCACACTTCTTCTCACAACTCGTAAAGAAAGGTAAGCCAGAAACCTTAATCTCTTCTTCTCTATTATATTTGCATCACTTTTGGTAACAATCTAATGCTATTCTGTTTTTTTTTTTTTTTTTGGTTTTTCAAGGTAATGGATGAAAGTAAGATCAATGTATCCGAGTTAATAAGACTCTAAGAAAAAAGAAAGAAAGAGAGACACCAGAATTTTCAGGACCAAAGAGTGGTTTTTCCCTTCACCTTTTCTCTATCTATATTCCTCTTTCAATTCATGTTATTTTTCCGCTCACGCGGATGAAATGTTGTTATTAGTTATAATACTATTATTTCTGTTTATTTTTGTAACTAATATCTAGATCACTTGATTTATGATGAAATTTGTGAGCCAATGAAGCTTCTTTACATTTCTTCGACTCCTAGACATAACACCTACATAGAAATATTTTTCACAGAAATTACAAGGCAACTTATATTAGTAAAGACTTATGTTCCTGTATTTTCATAAAAATCTGGAATGTCTCATAGCACTATACTATACCTTCCCTATGTTATGAATTTAATCTCTTTCTTTTTTTCTTTTTTTAAAGAGGTTGATCCGTTTATTTTATTTACATTAAAAATGGATTTAAACTAATGCAGACATAGGGTGATGACTTTCGATATACGCATATGCATACACATATATAATATTTTTAGATGGAAAGCGAAGTGAGCGGCGGATCGAAGGGGATGATGGCAACAAGACCAAAACCCAACCTCAACCCTCCCATGATTGGCGGCAAGCAGCTATGTTATCTTTTATTCTCTTGCGGTCACAGACGACTTACACCTAAACTCCTTGATTCCAATCCAATCCACTTTCATGAATTTCATAACCCAACAAAAATCAATTGTTCACATTATATATAATATATATCTCACCTCCTTCTCTGGACTATTATTAACCATGGAGTCTAATACCAAATGTTGACTCATCATTTTACTATATCTTATTTTCAATAAAGTCTTCTTCTTTTTTCCCTCTTTTAAATGTATCTTCTAATCCAAAATAATTGTAGCTTGAAAGAAAAGAAAAGAAAAATGCTATGTATATTAAATATCCTTCATACGTAGATTAGCAAAAAAAAAGAAAAGAAACACTCGTTCAATCCTCACTGCTTACTTCTAATAGGGGAAAATTTCATAATTCCGTGATGGACTCACTTCTCATCATTATTGACTCTCTAACTTTATTTACAATACTGCCGTTAACATATCCCTTCATGTTTAGTAACTATAAATCTTGTATATTATGATTGCCAACGACCGTTTTAAAGAATATGAACAGCGATTTTTGGAATCAATGGTATTTACAAATTAATAAAATGTTATGCCTACCTCCGTCCATGTTCGCAATAAAAATAAGAATCACCCGCATTACCGGCCCTTATCAAGATACTTATATTCATCTATAGAAATTACTAACTTATAATAATAAAGATAAAAATGACTTGTACTAGAAATATATGTTCCAGTGTTATTTTTTTAATAATTATTTTACCTCATTAATTATAACATTAAATTGTAAATATGACCAAAACACCAAAGTTTCATGTTTAGTTATTAAGAAATATAGCCAATAGTTATTGAGAGTATGATTTAAACTTTTTATTTTCTATAGAGAGATAATAAAAAATATCATCTTATAAAAGATAATAACCAGAGAAGAAAATAGAAGAATTATCTAAAATATTTTTTTTAACCAATTTGCCAATAAATAAAGTAATAAAAAGTATTTTAAAATAATTATTCTATTCCTTCTTTATTAAATCCAAGTAAATAAACCCTTAATCTTATTTCTTTCCTGCTACCAACCCTAACTAAATTGTGATTTTTCAACTTTTCTTATTTTATTTAGGGAAAATTACCAAAAAAAAAAAATTCTCGTTTTACCAAAAGTCTTTATGAATTTATTGAGAAGTTTCATTTTTCTTCATCAATTTTTGGTTTGTAGAAGGCAAATGGCTGAATCAAATGAGAATAATCGAGGTTTGATCAGTAGGGGTGAACGTTGACGGTGATTTGATTTGAGTGATGGCGATCGACTTTCCTCTCTTTACCTTGTTTTCTTTTTTTCTTTTTTTTTTTTAAATTTTCTTTGTTTTTCTTAATAATTTTTGTTTATATACTTGAATCATGAAATAATAGTATGAACCAGTAAAAAAATGCTACATGTCCCCTATTCACAATTAACACATAATTAAGAAACATGTTACATATTTGTTAAAAATCAAAGCACAAGTCATCTCTTTGTAAAAGTGCAAAAACGTAGGTCATTTTCTTATAATTATCCCATTTATTTATTACCTTAACTAACACTATATGTAAAAGTTACTTATTTGTTGCAACACTAATTTCTCATAAAACTCAAAATTTTATTTCTTATCTGCATGTTTTAATTCACTTTCCTTAAAAATCAAAACTTTAAATTTTATATATATGTGTGTGTGTTTTCAATGCAAATTATTTTGTATTTTTCAATTTATATACCAATTTTGATGTTCCAAGCATGTTGCTTATAAACAATAAATTAAGTCGTTGAATTTGAAATCATTACCGAACATAATGGATTAGCTTTCTTTAGTCGTTTTATAAAGGATGAAGACTCAAAATAAATAAATCAAATGCGAAGAATTTAAATATAAAAGTAGTAAAAAGTAGATTTGAACAGAAATATAGCAAAATTGATGGAAACTTTTTTTTCCTTTCCATAATTAGATTAGAGAAAAGAAAAAAAAAATATATTTTATAAAAAAATTCATAAATATACGAATTAGGAAAATATTCCCAAAAATATGCTACCTAGATTGAAATGGCACCTCCTTTTGAACATAAAATCAACATTTGAACTGCTCATTTTAATTAAAATGAAATCACGTGTCCCTTTCATCGGCCTTATATTCCCAAAATCTATTTTCTTTCTCCTTCCTCGTAAGTGTATAGGCTCCTCTCTCTCTCTCTAAACTCAAGAACCCTAATGTCACAATACATTATTAAGCTAGTTTTTTTCCCAATTTGAAGTCAAATTGTATGTGTAATTGGTAGAAAAGTTCAATTGATAGTGAAGTTTACACGAAAAAAAAAAAGAGTTTTTTTTTTTGTTGTGTTTTCAACCCCTCTCTCTCTAGAAGTTGCATAAAATAGTGAGGTTTCTTTTCTTCTGATCTTTTATATTTTTTGCAATTTTTTGGATGTGTAATGTTAGGTGCAATGTGTTATTATGATGGTGTATTGTGGCTACTGTGATTATATGGTAGTTTTTTTTTTTTTCAAAATTTAGAATATTTTTCCCTCCTAAGTGCTAACTTTAAGTAACATATTTTTTAGATTACTTTCTCAACCGGTATATTGCAATTTTTTTTACAATAATACTTTTTACTATCCCTTTTTAGAACTTTGCTCAAGAAATGGAAAGTTTATTTAATTGTATATATGATGTGTAATGATTTTGTTATGAAATGCAAATTTTATATACTTAACTATAATTTTGCAAATTATACATGAATAGTATAATATAAAAATTGTAATGTAAATATTTTGAGTCATTAGGTAAGAAAATATCTGAGGTTAGAATTACCTACTATACTCATGAGAATATTGTGGATGGAGCCAATGGGATGTGCTGTGATAGATACTTGACAACAATAGTTGGAGTTCCCTATGGATCAAATTATGACTAGTTGTGGAGTATCATTTATACTCATCTTTTAATTGGTGGTACGACCAACTAGATTGAGTTGATCCATAGGTGTCCCTCTACCTTCATTGGTCATTGTTATACTTGGGAACATCAACAACAAGTTTAAGGATATTCATTCAGACATTGTGTCAATAAGAAAGATTGGATAGATCTTTAGTTCCTCATATGGCACCCAGTGACTCACTAGAGGAGAAAACATGGGAGGCCTCAACATAAAACAGTTTTAGAACAAGATGGACATATGAAAGCCACTATTAGCTATAACGTGTAGTAGATGCGAAGGGGAATATAACAACAAAAGAAGATGCCTTGAACAAAATAGGCAAGCACAATAAGGGGGACCGAGGTTGCCTTGTAAATGGTTTATTGTATGTGGTTGTAATTTATGTGTGCCTCTATTCTTATGTTCATGCATGCATATGCATCGACAGTTACGACTTTGAACTTACGTTTGCATTTCTTCTTTTCAAACTAGTAAATGGATCTAGGATCACACAATAGATCATTGTTTCATCACCGGTTGATTAATAGGTCGAAGCTAATTTGGAGTAGTTAAGTAAGAACTTCCCTATGTGATGTTTTTTTCAGTGTTTGGGTTAGAAATAACATGAATTATTTCAAATGTGTAGGAAAATAATTGGCTTATGTATCATCAACATGAGGTAATCCTTAAATGACATAACAAAAAACCGAAGGGCATAAACTCATAGATTATGCCATCTCTTCAAGTGTCGAGCTTCATAAAGGTGTCACTTGTGCCATTCATTTAGCTAGACTGGTACTTGCTCACTACGTTGGTTGAGCAGTGGTAGCCAAAGACACACATTCTAATCTAGTTGATCACTTTCACTCCAATACTTTTCCCCTTCGACTTCCTTTGCCAAATAAGGTCTTGAGATATTCAAGATAGAGTTTCCAACCCTAATATCCTTTTTTAAATCCCTATCAATCCTAAGTTTGCCAAATTCATTATCAACTCAAAATTCTCTAGTTTGATACTTTTCATACTAGATTGTCCAATTAATTACTTGTTCATAATTGTATGAGTAATCTACCATTTTTTGCTTAACTTCTAAATCGTCCATTGTCTTATCATGACTTTGGTTAATTCATTAATATCCATGATTAAGTTTCTAACTTTATGCTTCTATTTCTCCAATTATAAGATCATATACCTAAAAGTTTTTTTTTATCATCTTTCTTGGAATTAATAAAATTTGATGGGTTTCGATCACTTACCTCATATGGAAATGATATAAACATTAAAACAAGTTAGAAATAGTTCAAAGATAAACTAATAGTATATTTTTTTTAATGTTTGTTCATTTTTCTATTCAAGTCCTCAATGTTTTTCAACATTTACAAACTATGACTTCTAGTAAGACCATTAAGTTTTCCATTTATAATTGATAAGTAGCAATGTCTAATTTGTTGAAATAATTAATTTCGAAAAATAATATAATTAAATATAAATATAAATTAATTAAAAAAGAAGAAAAAAAAAAGACAGAATTTTGATGGTAACCACATCCTCACATCTGTCGTTATACATTCCATTATTAACTTCATTCATGTTTGTCCTCGGAGACGACGAACTCGGCTTATGCCTTGAAGGCGAATCCCATCTCTCGATCGAAATTTCTTTCTCTCTTGTATGACGATGAACTTAGCTTATGACCCAATTTACAAAACCTATTTCTCTCTCTCATATGCAAGCTATGGTCAAGACTTGAAGGCCAATCCCATCGCTCAATTTATGTCCTAGATCTGGTCGGATTCGCAAACTTGCTCCATACTCATCTTGAGCTTATATGCAAAACTAGTCCTAAAATTGAAACTTTTAATCCTGAGATAAAAATAATACCAAATAGGTATGGACAATCTTGATGAAAGGGATGAGCTCTATGGTATTTATTTGTGCTCAATAACAAATGGGTATTCTGGGGTTTTAAAAGCTATGCTGATGAGAAGAAAGAAATGTGAGTGATTTTGGGATAGTTAAGCTTTTGGAGTATGCTAAAATGTTGAGCTTTTCGATAGAGGGTGGTGTACCATTGATCGATCCCTTGAAGCCATGTCAAAAAGGTTTTTGATTTAGGTTTTGAATTTTTAAGGTTTGTGTTTGTTAGTGAAAACAAATTTGGAAGGGTGGTAGGTTTAGGTCTTTTATTTTCCTTTTTTTAATATTTTTTTTATTTGTTGTCATTTTAATTATTTTATATATGTTTGATTATATTATTTATTTAAATTAGTTATTTCAATGAATTAGGTGCTGCCATATGTCAATTATAGATAGAAAATTTAGTGGTGTTGACAAAAATCTTACTTTGTAATATTTGGAAACATTGAAAAAGTAAAAATATATTTTTCTCTTATTCCAAAGGATTTTATACAAAAACAGTATTTATTATACCTTTTTGTAACTTTCACCATGAAACCCTTTCTTTTCATTATACTCCTAGTTTCCTTAAATCAATTATCACAATTCCCTTTAGAAATCTTAGTGCAATTTAATTTAACCTGACAAGTAGAATTACCATCCTTAGATTAAGGAGTTGGTTTTATCACCTTGATCAACTAAAAGGTTTCAATGAATAAGAAAGTTATGGTTAGTTGTCTTTATGAAGAAATGGGTCAAGTATAAACTTATTAGTTTGCCTTTAACCATAGGTAATTTTCTAGATTACTTTATAATCAATAATGATTCTTTGACCACCAAGGCTTGATAGCAATGGCTTGATCATCGAGTTTTTGCAAAGGAGAATTATTAACCTAGGATTGATAATTGATCAATAATATTTGTTAAATTATTGGGAAAGACTTAATGAGGATCGCTTGATCACTATGCTTTGGAGATGACAAGTATAGTCGACATGCTTCACATTGAACAATTAGGTCACAAAAGAGTAGACAATGATGATTTAATCCCTAAGACTTGATGAAGAAGCTTGATTTGTAAAGATTAGTGACTAAGAAACCACCTATAATCATTTTTCCTTTTTCCTTTTTTTGTTTTTTTTTAGAAGTATTCACACATCAAAATTTCCATCGGCTGGCGCCCCGTAGCAATAAAAAAGCGAAGTAGCATGTTAGCTTTTAAGGAATAATATTGTCAAATTACATGTGGCGTTCTCTTTTTTACCAATACCAAGGCTCCCTGGCGGTTAGTGACGGTTAGTGGTAACGGGAATCTTAAAAAGTAAACAGTGAATAAATTACTTATTCCCTTATTCTATCTTAACCATGGTTAGGTTCGTTAACAGATGATCTCTCTCTCCCTCTCTTCACGTCTCAACTCAGCGTGATCTTGCTATAAAAACACTGCTCCATCGCACCTTTTCATTGACTCCCCCTCTTTTTCTTCTCTCTCAAACAAAACTTAGACACCCGCATTTCCATCAATCAAGTAAACCTGAGGGAGAGAGAGAGAAGAGACAGCAAATCAACAATGCCGGTTTCTCTACGTTGGTGCTGTGTGTTCATTCTAGCGTTGCTCATTGCAGTGAATTCCGTGGCATCGAACAATGTTGGATCAAAGTAAGTGCGGTTTGGATCGTTTTGTTTTTTCTTACTATCAGTTTCGTATTTACTGCTTCCTCTATATAGAAGAATGTCCTTAATTATGAGGATATATTATAGCTTTTGTTGAATATATTTATGATACTTTTCTCTCGATTTTGTTTGCATGGGTCTGCCATGAAGTTGCATTGCATGACTATAATATTTAGATCCCCATGCTGGAATTTACCTTTTTTCTCTAGTTGGGTTTTCTGTCAATTGTACGGTTTAAACCCAATTCTCTTTCCATAATCTCGACCGCATGTACACGAAGCTCTTTTTCTTTTTTCTTTTTTTTTTTTGCCAAGAAGCTCTTTTTTATATTCAATCTCAAAAAAAAAAAAAAAGATTCTTCAGCTTAAATAAAGAATCGAATTCTACTAATCAAATTGAATCTGTAAATGGAAAAATGTAAACGGGTATGTAGCACACTCGGACTCGGTAAAAGTGTCGTATGAATGAATAGAATTTCACTTTTTTTCGTACCATTTGCATTTGAGAACCGATTTCGATTTATCTGTTAAATGTTTTAAATGTTAAATGTTAAATGTTAAGAGGTTTTGTCGTTTTTCTATGTAGGGTTAAAATGAAAACAGAGGAAATGCAGAGCCAGAGGACTCTGAAGAACTCATCAATGGAGGACGTGGACAGGTGAGTGTAACTGTTACTGTCTAAATGCTTAACACTGTATCGTTGTGCAATGTGATGGGACTGCGTAGTGAGAGTTTGTACTGTCGGTTAATGCAACAAACTCCTGTCTAATCTGGACCGTCCATTTCGACAACTAAGGCAATTTTCGAACGTCCAGATCCTTAATTCCGTTATATTATACTTTTCTAGTGCAATACTACACCACCCCCCACAAGAAAAGAAGGGGTCAGGCTCAGGGGCTCAGAACGCCTGGCCTGCCTTAGGCAATAGGCTCACTGTTCAGGTAATTTACTTTTTGTTGACCGAGATCTCGACATGCGCCCGTGCCCGTGATTGCTTTTACTGGTATACCCTTGGGCATGTGACCGACCATCACCACATCGGATAATCTTGTTTGTTAATTGTTAGTCAAGCTGATTTGGTAGACCGAACACGCCACCGTATTCTTTGCTCTTTGCACTTTGCACCAATTACGGTGCGGTGCTGGTACTGTTGCACTGCAGCCACCGGAATGTGTTCGTATTGCGTAGGGCAGCGAGTTAATAACCACGGAAATTACTGCGGAGTTGATGAAATCTTCGTTAATACCTATATATATATAATATATTATTCAATATTCATATTTAATAAAGTATATTATAATAAGTGCTTCTGTTTTAGCCGGAAAAAATAAAAATAATAATAAGAAATGCTTCCACATTTTCTGGGAAATGTATTATCGATCTTAAAACGTTATGAGTTTTTACCCTTTTTTTTTTCTTTTTATTCCCTTTAACCTGCCGGATTGTGGTTCGAATATTATTCATTAACAAGATCCATTTAGTGAATTGAGAAACTAAAAGATAAGAAGTCCCATAAATATATATATATATATATATTCACCGTATTATATTGAATGCGTTTAGAGATATTTTAAGGGACAACAATAATACTCAATCTTCGTGTAATTTTGAAACATAGTTTGTTCCATTGAAGCATGATAATTTGATCACGTCTCGTGTTTTATTTCATTTTTACCCAACTAAGTTAGCTAATTCCACATGGTATTCGTGTAAATTATATAATATATATATATATATATAAATATAATGTTTCAGGTCACAGGAACTTTGGAGTGAGCATGCTGTGGAAGATCCAGAGGAGGTTGCTTCAATGGTGGATATGTGAGCCCCTTGTCTCTCTCTCTTTCTACACGACTCAAATCTAAAGCTGTAAAGTAGTATTATTATTATTATTTTTAGGAATTCTTTTTTTTTTCCTCTTCTTCTTCTTCTTCACACACACTCTTTCTTTCTCTCTCCCTCTCTCTCTCTCTGCCACTGATCATGTGATAGCATTTAATAAATAAATCTGCATATTGTTCTTCTATTATTAGTGCATGGTCGTACATATTATATATAAAGGATATGCGATCAGGAAAGGAAAAGTTCACATGCTTCGTATCTTACAACAAAGACAAACTCAAGAAACTTTATTTTTCTTCAAAAAAATGTTCTGCTTCCTGGACCAGCCAACCTATCCTTTTGCCTCAAACATACTCGATTTTTGCTCCTTCACGAGGTTCCTAGACTCCAACGTTTGTGTTTTTTTTTTTTTTTCCCCTTCCACCCAAGAAGGGTCAGTACTGTCCAATGAAATTTCCCTCTCCATTTATAATTTTGATCACCTCGCCTTTTCCTCTCTATTGTAAGTGGTGCTGGTGCACACACAGAACGAAGAGTTGTAACGCACAAAAGTTTTTGTTAATAATGTTCCATAGGCATGGTTTCCGGACAATGATTTCAGACAACTAATCATAACCCAACCCATATATTATAGTTAAATCTATGATTTAACTCCTAAATGATTTTTTTTTTTGCCTTTTCCTATATAATGTTGACTTTTGATGGTGGTAATAAGGTAGTCCTATTGCTAGGTAACTGATCTAAGAATAGCTATGACCACTGTCTCAATTATCCTAATGGAATTTTAACCAATAATACAGATTGAACAAGGAGTTCGAGGAATCTAGAATTATCAATTCTATCTATATGATATATATAATGTATAAAACTACTCTGTAAATATAATATCATAAGACGTAGCATTATAATATACAATATGATAATAATAATAATAATAAAAAAAAACCGGATTTAAGAATGTGAGGAACCAAATCAAACCAAACCCATCATGTTCTCCTCTTGTGCAAGCTCTCTTCGACCCTTTTAAGCTTGACAGCTTACCCACCATAAGATCCGTGCATCGCGCATTTATTTATTATTATTATTTATTTATTTATTTATTTTATGTAGTAGGTGTCGTTTTGCTTGCTTATCCAAATCTATATTACCTAAACCTAAGTACAGTAGCTTTTATATGTTTCTTTTTTTGTGTTTTTTTATCTCATACCTTATAATGGCTATAGGCCCATTTTTAATTCCTAATTTGGTATAAAAATCTCTAGGACTTGCATTTTGCATGGCTGTCAACATAGGTCCCAGTTAATAATAATGTCCGCGGCCATGTATAAGTATAACAATAAGTACAGTACGTGGCTGTACAAAACCCTTAATTTGTCCGAGTCGTCAACTTGAAGATGAAAAAGGTGGTCAAACTGTTTAGATTTTGAATTGAGATCGATTCGACCTAAAATCATTCTTTCGCTCACATGGTCCAAGGCCAACTTTATAGTTCTTTCCTTTTTATTTATTTATGTTCTCTAGGGAAAAAAAAAAAAAAAACGTAGATTTAAACCTTCAGAGAGTACACAGAGTTCGAAGTTGCTGTATCCGATTTGTTTAGTCACATAATGTCCGTAAAAAAAATCAAGAAAAGAAAAGATATTCTACATCCTAATTGATTCAGTAATTTCAATAGCATCTTTACTATTGTTGAACCTTGCCGATCCGGGTTTCCTTGGCATGAAGCTGTCCCTTTTACAAAGCATCGGAAGTTTTATTATTATATCAATTTAGTCATACACTTGAGAGAAAAAGGGATATTTGACATGCTGCACATAATCCTCTACTCGGAGTAATTATGACAGTTCAAAATAGCGTCTGTATGAATTATTCCTTTTCACCATCGTATGAATAATGTTGTTGAGTAACAATTACAGTTTGAGAAGAAAAATATACGATCATACGAATGGAGTAACTGAGGGTCACCTAATACCCTGAAATTTCACAAGGTAGATGAAACATAAAACTTAAGGTCATGTCGAAGCCAACTCATCTTGTGGGTCTCTGACACGCACCGCCTATGATCACTTTTATGAGTTGGCCATCGATAATATGAATTGCATTTATGTTGGATGACCCTCTCTGAGCATATAGATCCACCGACAAAGAAGATGCTGAAACAAGATAGTGTCCCTTAGGAGCAATTGACCATACACATGAGCATTGATTTATGAATTATTCTTTCCGTATCAACCGTATTCATCCGTATGCCCATGCACATTACCTCACATGACATACTTCATGTACCTTGCATTAATTTCTGCCGCCTGCAGGTGATACTCCACGGTCTCTCTCTCTCTCTTTTAAATATTTCATTAATATACTATCAACTCAGTCTCACTTCTTTAACTTGACAGATAAACAAAGTTAGTCGTGATTTCAGATTTAGTCAATTGCAGTAAGCATGCGAAGTTCAATTATTATTGTCACATGCCTTTTGACACTCCATCTTGATAAAATTCTGTCCACTTGAAGAAAATAAGAATGCTACACGTCGGTGTTTCTAGATCTGCAACCCCTACATGAACAAGCTTTTATTTTAATGATTTAACAATGCGATTGATCAAATTAATTGTGTTCACGGGGGTTACCATAATCTATTGAATTGGGTTAGAAGTGAATGGAATATGGCAATTTTTTTTCCCCTTTTTCCTTATTGCCGGAAAAGTTGATGGTAATTGTGATTTGTGATAAATACCAACAGGAGTATCCGCAATAGCACTGAAAGAAGAAGGTTGGGATACTTCTCCTGTGGAACAGGGAATCCAATTGATGACTGCTGGCGATGCGACCCAAAATGGTACCGCCATAGGAAGCGCCTAGCTGACTGCGCCATTGGCTTTGGACGCAATGCCATTGGTGGTAGGAATGGTAGGTACTATGTCGTGAGCGACCCCGGTGATGACGATCCGGTTAATCCCCGACCCGGTACACTCCGACATGCTGTGATCCAGGACAGACCTCTATGGATTGTGTTCAAGAGGGACATGGTGATCACTTTGAAGCAAGAACTAATCATGAACAGCTTCAAGACAATTGATGGCCGTGGTGTTAATGTGCACATTGCCAACGGGGCTTGTTTAACTATCCAATTTATTACCAATGTTATTATCCATGGAGTTCACATTCATGACTGCAAGCCTACTGGCAATGCTATGGTGAGAAGCTCGCCGTCGCATTATGGGTGGAGAACTATGGCTGATGGGGATGGTATATCAATATTTGGCGCAAGCCATATTTGGATTGACCATAACTCGCTAAGTAATTGTGCGGATGGCCTAATAGATGCTATTATGGGGTCTACTGCCATTACCATCTCCAACAATTACTTCACCCACCACAATGAGGTGAAAATTGTTAAGTTACCAGCTTTCTGAGCTTGTGCTGGGTTACAAATTAAACTGGAAGACTGAAATTGCCGTTTTTGGTGAAAACAGGTGATGCTACTGGGCCATAGTGATTCCTACACTAGGGACAAGAACATGCAAGTGACCATTGCCTACAATCATTTTGGTGAAGGTCTCATCCAAAGAATGCCAAGGTAAACTTGCAAGACAATTTATCATGTTCTGATCATAGAATAAGTACGAGAATTCACGTTTCTTACTAATTAATAATAATTCATTAATTTATTTTCAGGTGTAGACATGGATACTTCCACGTAGTGAACAATGACTACACGCATTGGGAGATGTATGCCATTGGAGGAAGTGCTGATCCTACTATCAACAGCCAAGGAAACCGATATCTTGCTCCGGCTAACCCATTTGCTAAGGAGGTAAATGTGGGCCTGAAGTAGAATGAAAATGCGGTTTATAATGGGATTTTTAACGAAATTATATACTAGTAAAAGTCGACAATGTATGATTGTTTCCTGATTTCCTGGCAGGTGACTAAAAGAGTGGACACTAGAGACGGTGTGTGGAAGCACTGGAATTGGAGATCTGAGGGAGATCTCATGCTGAATGGTGCATTTTTCACACCATCTGGAGCTGGGGCTGCAGCCAGCTATGCGAGGGCCTCCAGTTTAGGGGCTAAATCCTCATCCATGGTGGGCACAATAACTTCTTCCGCCGGTGCCCTGAGATGCCGAAGGCGTCTCTGTTAAATCCGCTACTGAAACCAAGAAAGAACAAGAATCCTAGAGAAGAACAAGAACGATAGGAAAACAAGAAAAAAAAAATGGAATTATTAAATCGGAAGAGGAGAACAACTCACTTCTTTTTTCTTCCTGAATTAGTGTTGTTAGAGCTCTACCCAAATGAGTTTTGCATTTTAAATTGGCATCCTTATCATTTTACCTAGTTCTTCTCTCTACGTTTAGTCAGAAAATTTGAGAAGTGTACATTTTGCTTACATCTGTCATACATAAGGGGAAAAACAACATTGGATTGCTTGTCATAGTACGAATTGATCGACCACGGCCAGTTCTGAGGGCTGATGTGTTGTTCACTTCGCTGTTCCGCAGTAGCTATTTATTTACGAAAGTAAATTTGCCTTTCAAATTGGCCCACTGATTTTAGCTCTTCATTTTTTCTTTGTTTTTCCCCCATTAAGCACTCCGGTGGAGGGAGCATCACTCTACAGTTCTGGGCCTAGCCTTGATAAAGTAATGATCAGTTGGCTTAGAAGTTGGATTGGGCCTTTGGGTAAGTTTGATCCATAGTTCCAACTGACGTATGGAAACTTTATCCCCCCTCTTTTTTTTAATTTTTTTTTTAATTTGAAATCTTCAATTGGAAACTTTAGAGCACTAAAGAAATTATTCTTTCCATTCTTTTCTTTTTTATCCCCCCTCTTTTTTGAATGCATAATGGTGGTGATGTGCTATTATATGATATGAGTTTAAAACAAACAATTTATAACCATTAAAGCAATAATTTCGATTTAACATGTAGGAAGAAAAATCAAATGAATTCCAAATCAATAATGCAAAGGAGTTAAGTAAAATAGAGTTTAGAGATAAACCAAAAGCCTTACCAAAAAAATTAAAAGAGGATGTCTAAATCGCAACTACAAACACAACATCGTTATATGCTTTCTTTTTGTAGTGATGTAAATCATTAGATATGTAAATTAACATAAAGAAACAATAATATGATAACTCCATAAAACTAGATTCTCTACTCTTTATAAATGTTATAGGAACTATCACGTGTCACACTACTTATGTGTAAGTCATAGGCTAAATAGTTATAATAATCAATGTCATCATTATCTAAAAATAACAAGTCCCAACATGGATGAGCAACAATATCTAGTATAAAAATCACTACATGCAAGCATGTAAATGTGCCATGCCACACATGTCATAATTCCTATATACAACCGATGTGCCTAATTCTACTTAGAAGCACAATTAAAAGACTTAAGAAAAAACATCTCAAGTCAAGGCAAAATCGGATCCACAAATGGCACTTTTCACGTGAACCCTAAAAAAGATATGATGAAATCCAAATATCCAATGATATAATTATAATTCCACAATCATAATACCTTCTAACATCACCCTAATTTCATATAATCCACGCAAATAAACCTCAATTTCAAAAGAAAACCGTAATAATAATAATCCTTTTCAAATAGTGAAAAACACGTTTTCTAGGGAAATCTTCAATGATGAACTGAATAAAATTGATAATTATTTCAAATAAGCACAAGAATTCGTGAAAAATAAGATGTATTTCTAACCAAGAAATATCTCAATTCAACCCTAGATATGACACACTAGAGAAGAAAAAAATCACAACAAAATGAAATTGATATAACTCATAATTTCAAGATGTTGAACTCGCCACAATTTCAACTCTTGGGATTGAAATTGATAAGAGTTTGGAACCAAGGTATAAACCCTAATTCTCACGTGAAATGTAGTGTATATTCTGCAAAATGATAAGCCTCTCAAACCCTCTCTTAAGCAAGTATTTATACTTGCTACTCCTAAGGTTAAAAAGTGCTCAAAATTACAAGTTTGTTACTTTTAAAATGGCTAACCCTAAGTGAAAGTTACAAGGAAATAAAAGTGTCTCAAAACCAAAATAGTTCATAAAAGAATGAATATATAAAATAAATGGTCTTCAAGATGCCAGTCTTCTATAAGATCCATCGGCCCAACTCATCGCCGGTTCAAGTTGGTCCATGGATAACCCACAAGCTGAGTCTAAGGGAGTTTGTCCATTGCCCTATAGAATGTGATAAGTGTACCTGTTGGAAAACACAATACAAGAATAATAGAAAAGAGGTTAATATATAAATAATTCTGAGGTCGATCTGCTCAAAATGGGCCCTCAACGCCAAGATTTGAAATCCTTCAGTTCTTACCCTATTGATAGGTCTTGTCGGATTTTTATTCTTATCAACAACAATCAATATCAAGCAACAAAACACAATTTAATTTATCGTATTTAACAATCCACAAGCATATAGAAGGGCCCTAAAGAGCCATTTTTTAGAATGGGGATCTATAGCTCCCTAGAGTCATTTTAAAAATTCCATTGATCATATGACCCATTGAGCTATTTAAAATGTAGAGCATGTAGTCTTTTTGAAAATGTGGCTCCATTGTTCCCATGAATCCTTTTTTAAAAAAGTGGAATGATGCCAATTATTCAAAAATCTATTTGTCTCATATTCAATCCATCACTCGTATTAACCAATGATAATCCAATCCACTATAATTGCACTTGGTGATCCATGTGTAGTTTTCCTCTTGATGTCCTAACCTGTATCGACCATAAATTCAACCATATTAATAGTAGACCTATTCACTTTATGGTCTTAGCGATTTCATTCTAAATGTTTGCTGTACTAAAATGTGATGTAACACTTAGGTCATAACCTACCTATTTGTTGTTCAAGTAAAAATATTCTCTTTATAAAAGTAAGTTCTACTAATTATGGGCGTGCAAGGAGAAGTAGTAGAAGATTGTCACTATTGTTGGCTATATGCAATAGAGGGAACGAAGGAAGCTCCTTTAGAATTAGATATATTGATAAAGGATGAGTATCCTTTGTGTTTTTCGTGAGGATTTTCCTAAGCTAGCATCCCATAAAGTAGTGTCTTCACTATTAACTTGGTGCTATGAACTGAACTGACATAAAAAAAAAATACTATATAGGATGCCACTAGCAAAATTGAAGGAACCAAAAAGTAAGTTTAAGGATTTGCTTGATAAAGAATATATTAGGTAAACCTTAATGCACGAGGATAGCTGAGGAAATTATCAAAGAAGCACAAATCAAAGCAACTTTATGTCATCTATTCAAAGATTTATAAAGTTACAGTAAGGAATATATACTTATTACTTGAATTGATAACCTATTTAGTCAATTATTGGTTGCCATTGTTTTTTCTAAGGTTGAACTTAAATCGAGATAGGATCATCTAAGAATTAAGCTAGAAGATGCATCAAAGACAACGTTCAAGACACAAACACTATGAATTTATGATGCTATTCCATGTGCAAACACAGAGCTGTTGTTTATGTGTGTATATATATGTACATTCTAAGAGCAAGATTTGATAAGATGTTATACATGGCTAGGTGGTAAGACATATAAGTTTTTAAATAAGAGGTTATGAATTCAATTTCCAAACCAATTATTTAATTATTTTCAAGTTGCATTTATTCCTTGAATGATATTTAGTTTTTGCTTCTTTTTTTTTTAATTTCTTCTACTCTTTTTTATAATAATTAATAACATTAAATTTCATTCATTATCAAACTATAGTTAACTAACTAAATTCTTTTAAGTTGCTATTTAATTATTAGTGATACACCCTAAATAATAATTATATTACCAATGCTAAAAATATTTTGATCTTATAATATAAATTTATTAGTAAATAATAACAATTATATTATTTGATGTGATTTTCTTACAATTAATGTATGACTATCAAAGAATGCTTTGGATCATCAATGTATCAACGGCACCCATCCCTTTTGTTATAAAAAATCATTCTACTTATGCAAGTGAGGCACAGATGTTTGCTTTTTTTATTTCTATCCTTGAAAACTTTTAATAAAATTCAGGAGAAGATTATTTGAATAAAATAATATTTATATCATTTTGTACTTTTTGGCTCTACTTGTAATGTTCTATTTAACAAGTTTTTGTATTATATTTCCATTAATAATAAAATTTACACACAAGTTTAATACTTTTTTTTTTATAAATTGGTGGTTAAATTTCTACTATTATATATACCACAATAAAAAAATAAGGAGTGTATTGAATATGTTTTCTTAAAAAATTTAGAATTATCTTATATAAAGTATTAAAAAATGTTGAAGGAGCACTCACCTATAATTTTTTTTATATGTATAAAATATATAAAAATAATTTTAATATTAACTTAAATACAGCTAGCTTTCCAATCGCATATGCTTTAGCCTCCATCCTTGATCTATAATAATTACGTTTCTTCCTCCTCCTTATCCTCCCCATTTTTTTGACCGTCGAGTATGACTAAGAAGACTAGCCCAAAAGGGAACAACCAGACAAGAGAATCATACAATGGTATTGGACCGTTTTTAGTCCAGAGAAAATATCTCATATCTAGTTACATTCCCCGTGGACCATCCACTGATTCGCAACTGGTTTTTTAGACACCAATGACTTTTTTCACCCTACACTACAGAAGAGATCAACATCACTTCCTTCCCTATCCTACTATTCTTAGTCTTTTTCTTGGCATACATATTCAATATAAGGCTACAAACATCAAGAGCTGCTCTTTAAAAAACTAGAAGACTGGAAACTTAAGTTGGTTTCTAATAGTTGAATTGGGCTTTGTAAGCCATGTCAAGCTCAAGCACTGCTGGTCTTATGATCCCATGCAAAGGTATGTATTACACACAAATTCAACGTTAATGAGCCCATTACATCTTGATATCATGTCCTTTTCTTTTCTTTTTTTCATTATTTGGGCTTTAATAATATTTGTTTTTCGAAAACTAGGTGACGATCGGTCCTTTAGTTTCTTTTGCTGCTTTTTAAACATCGCGTCTTAATATGAACAAAGACCAAAATAAAATAAAATAAAATAGAAGTGCTCGTTTTAATATGATAAATTGGGTTTGGTGACCAAAAATCTAATGTAAACTGATGTCACAACACATCAGGTTGGATCTTTGCAACATCATTGCACACCGTCTAGAACTGAACAATAAATATGTTAATTGACAATATTTTGGAAATGTGGGTGTGTTTGGGATATTACAGCTGCGGTAGCATGGGAAGCGGGGAAGCCATTGGTAATAGAGCACGTGGAAGTGGCTCCACCTCAGGCCATGGAAGTGAGGATCAAAGTCAAGTATACATCTCTTTGCCACACCGATCTTTATTTCTGGGAAGCTAAGGTTAGTGGTGTAGCTGTTTGGATCTATTATTATTATTATTATGAATTTAATCATGATACTTGTACTAAGACTTTGTTAAATAGTTATATATCCATATTTCATTTCTCAGCTGGCAGAGATAAATGCACAAAGCACAGAGAAAGAACGAAAGATAATGATTACCCAAAAAAAATAAAAATAAAAGAATGAAAGATAATTAGAAATTCTTTCTGAGACATACGAGATTGTCAATGTCCAAGTGTTTCACGATATGGAGTAAAACCATGGGATGTCAAACTGCAGGGTACACTGGCAATTTGTAGCAACGATTACTGTCTTCATTCCATTTCCTTTTTTTTTTTTTTTTTCCCACCTTGGCAAGTTTTTGATCTTTAAATTTGGATTTTGATTTCAGGGTCAGACACCAGTATTTCCCCGGATTTTTGGACATGAGGCATCTGGGTATGTTGCTAATCATCTAAAGCTTTTCTATGCCCCAAGTTTAACTTTTATTCATATGGTTGAAAGTATTCACTTCATTGATAGATGTAAGGTAACTGAAATGTCCAGTCCAAATCTAATTGAAGTTTATTAGAACATTCTGAGTAGTTGTGCCTTCATTCTGAAATTGTTAATTAAATAACAAATCGCTATGTGTCTATAAGCTTAAGCTTTAAAGTTGGATGGCTATGGCCTAAATTTATCATGCTGTTAGAACAGATGGTCCTAAGTTTGCTACCAGTTAACCACATACTTAATCAATTGATCCACACGATCGGTTTAAGTGAGGGTCTAAGGGGCATATCGCATAACAAATGGTTTTGGATCCAATTTTATCAGAAACAAATGCGGCAACACATCTTGTTAAAACTAGTTTGTTCCCTTCTATTTGCTCGTATAGCCCATGGGCCTTTTCCACACTAAAGCTTCATTTTCACGGCAATGATTTTGACTCTTTTTGAACTAAGAATAGCGGGCTTTTTGAGAATTGGAACATGGTGCAGGTAAGTTGGCTGAAAACCATACTCTTAATGCTTATGCTGTTGGTAATTTGCTGTAAAAACAGAATTGTGGAGAGCGTTGGAGAAGGTGTCACAGATCTTGAAGTTGGAGATCATGTGCTTCCAGTATTCACAGGGGAATGTGGAGATTGCAGACACTGTAAATCCGAAGAAAGCAACATGTGTGACCTCCTGAGAATAAACACAACAAGGGGAGTGATGATTTCTGATGGAAAATCCAGATTTTCCTTAAATGGTTCGCCAATAAATCACTTTCTAGGCACATCCACCTTCAGCGAATATACGGTTGTTCATTCGGGCTGCCTTGCAAAACTTAATCCATCGGCACCTTTGGATAAAGTATGCATACTAAGTTGTGGCATATCCACAGGTTGTTGGACCAAACTTTATACCTTTGCTCCTCCCCTATTGCAGTTTGGTTGAACTAACATCATTCAACAATATGTGTAGGACTTGGTGCAACTCTGAATGTGGCAAAGCCAAAAGCTGGTTCCTCAGTTGCTATTTTTGGTCTTGGAGCTGTCGGCCTAGCGGTAATCCATCTTGAAAGGTTTTGAACTTAATTATCTCAACCATGAAGACTAATGCTTGCTCAATAATTCTTCACTTCAATTTCTCTAGGCTGCTGAAGGTGCGAGAATCTCTGGTGCATCGAGGATCATTGGGGTTGATTTGAACCCAAACAGGTTTGAAGAAGGTAATTACCCCACCTTTTAGTTTCATACTCTGGAGCAGATTAAACCTAAAAAATAGTTGTTGATATTTTGCATCAACAGCTAAGAAGTTTGGAGTCACTGAATTTGTCAACCCAAAGGATCATGACCGACCAGTTCAAGAGGTGAAAATTCCTTTTCTGTCTTTTGATTGCCATATTCTTCTGCCGCATTAAGGAGCCAAATGTAAGTTTTTGTACTTCGCCTCTTCTCCTTATTGTTGAAAACAGCCTGATCTTCCACCAATCATGTAGGTGATTGCTGAGATGACAAACGGGGGAGTTGACAGAAGTGTGGAGTGTACTGGCAACATAAATGCGATGATTTCTGCATTTGAATGTGTTCACGATGTAAGTTTGCTTGAAATGCACTAAATAATTGAAAAATGTTGTCTATAGGGCCTTTTCATTTGTCAGTTTGAGACTATTTTAGCATTATTTTGACATCGTTTTTAAATCGTTGTTTGGATAACAGAGATAAAGAGGAAAAATAAAACGATAAGCAGGACAAATATGAAATAGAGACATTACGGATACAAATTAGAAATAGATAAGATATAGATGAAAATCAAATAAAACAAATGTCCTACTTTGGCAGCAGAAGCTGTTAAACATTGATTCACTCAGTGAGTTTGTGACTTGAAAAATAATACAGGGCTGGGGTGTGGCTGTGCTTGTCGGGGTCCCAACCAAGGATGCAGTTTTCATGACTAAACCTATCAATCTCCTCAACGAGAGGACATTGAAGGGTACCTTTTTCGGAAACTATAAACCCCGCAGTGATCTTCCTTCGGTAGTTGATATGTACATGATCAAGGTACGTATTTTTCCTTGTCAGTATATGGCACCAATAAGTTGCATTTCCGTCTCCAGTTAGTGATAGCACATGTTCTCGTTTAATGCAGAAGTTGGAGTTGGATAAATTTATAACTCATCGAGTTCCCTTCTCGGAAATCAACAAGGCATTTGATTTAATGGTTAGAGGGGAGAGTTTGAGGTGCATTATCAGCATGGACGATCACTAAGATTTAGAGGAAGAAGGGTGAGAATATGAATGTATTTTGGAGTTCTATGCTTGTTTACTGCCAATGTTTCCAGTGTTTCGTGGCACACGAATTAGTGTCCCAAATCCATCCATGATAGAATTTTGTATCCTCCTATAATATACAAGTCGTGAAATGTGTGTATGAGGGAGCAATAAGATGTATGAGTATCTGACTAGCAAGCAGAGAGATTCCATGATATATGGTGACTCGTTTCTTGGAATCCTACTGTTGGGGCTGTAAATGAGTAACCGGGTACCTTGATGCAATACAACTTCCCCACCTGAAATTAATCCAAATGACAAAAGCCTTATAGTTATGCATAACACAACCAATCCATGTATCATTTATGTCAAGTGATCATATTCTTAAATCGAAATTTCCGTACAGCTTAATCCGATCAGCTCTAGTTGGTAAACAAGGGCAGGAAGGCAAGTCCAATCCGATGGACCTACTTTCAAACTAGGCCGATCTAGTTGCTGGGAGCCCAAACCCAATGGACCTATTTCAACTAGTTGTCCGAATCTCTATCCTAGCCCCCTAGCCCCACTTGGTTGGTTAGCTTTTCAACTAGGTGGCCAAATTTTCATTTTGGTTGGCCTTGTTGTACTTTGATCTGCCACTCTTCCTTGATTTCCATCTTCTCTCTTTTTATTTATTTATTTTTTAATTTTTATATCGTCCACCTACAAATTCAACCTGAGACACTCTCGATCGAATTTATTACTCTAAAATCCTTTCTTGAATCCTTAATTTAATGAATCAATACAATCCCCAATTTCACACTTTTGACAATCATTAGAAAAACTCTATAACTCATCCTATATTCCTAGAATTTCCATGAGTTTATTACTAGTTCCATAAATTCCATCATTGCTAGGTTAAATTACCTACCTCTTACGATTTTAAAACTCCAACATTGTGATTATAAGTCTAGAGATAACTTCACATATTATTCTAAGGTGAAAACATAATCTAGCCGAATTAATATCGCTTACCTTGCAACAAATCGTTGCGACTTTGTCCTTAAGCCCTTCTTCCTCCTTACATTTAATTTTCCCTGTATCCAACCATCAAACTGTATTAAAAATAAATCACCCCAATTGTCATCGTTAGTTTTCCTCCAAAGCCATAACGATTTTTCTTTCCATTTTCATAATAGCTACAACAAAATCTCTTTTTCGCCTTGTTTTTAATTCCCTTAAAACAAACCACTACACCAATGAGGATTGCACTTATAACCATAGAATGATTTCTTTTAATGCTGAAAGGCTAGGTTTCTAACCTTACTCACACATTGGATAATGTGAAAGTAAGGAGTCGGACCCCAAAGGAGGAAAAGATAGAGAAAGAGTTTTTAGCGATTTTCTAGGGTTTTAGAGATGGAAAATTTAGTTTAAACTAGTTAATATCCTGTATAATGTGCCAATTTTAGTTTAAAATAAATTTATACTAATATAAATAATTGATCTATTTGAAAAATTATCACTATAGTATATTGATAATGTATATGGAACAACCCAAAATCTGAACCGTGCTACTGCCCGCTACGTGTCTTTATCTCGCAAGAATACGTTAATACTTTAAAACAACTTTGATACATTTTAACCTGTAACTCCTATATAAAAACATTTTATACATCCTCAAAATTCAATGATAACTTAAACTATATCAAACATTTAACACAATGGAAGTCTTTAAACATAAAAAATAACATTTAAAAAAAATGTTTATTATAGTCCAATAACATAATTCTCTTAAAACCTAATCACCATAATAATAATGGTAATCTTCATCTTTCTCTTTCTGTGGTTCATCCAAACCCAAGTTATCTTTTGGGTTCTCATCTCCCTTCACTTACATCTAAAAATGATTTCTTGAAGGGTGAGTTAATATCCAGTACGTATAACACAAACACATATGCATTAACAAACATAAACAAATGTCACACATATAATGCAGAACTTAAACATAGACAACCATTTCATAATATAATTTATGTCTACAAGAAAACAACAGGGTACTCATGACCCCCTTAACACACTTAATATATTGGAGTATGACGTGGTGATGAGAATTACTAATACGAGCCCTATACCCATAATCCCTTAATCTTTAAACTTAGTGATAGGAACCGCCACTACGAACCCCATACTCATGTACACTTAAACCTTAAACTTGGTGATGGGAACTGCCACTACATTCCCCACACCCATGTCCACTTAAACCTAGTGATGGGAACTACCACTACGAATCCTACACCTATGTCCATTTAACCACTTAAACTTAGTGATAGGAATTGCCACTATGGGTCCCACACCTATGTACACTTAACCAGTAATCACGTTCAACTCAAACCATTTCCAAACACGACTCCATTAGAGACAGCGTCATACAAGGATTATTGGGGTGCTCTCTAGGGATCTGCCACTACTGACCCTTAGGCCGAGTCAAGTACATATAACATATCACTTAACCACTTAAGCCAATTCATCAATTAACACAAGTTCCATATATATACTAACTTAAACAAGCACAATCAATACGTAAGTTACACATACATTGGATCTTAGCCTTAAGCATTCCTCAGTCTTGGACTTAACCTAATTGAAAATCTATACACATTAACATGCTCTTCTTAGTATTCAATCTAAGATCAATATCATTTTTAATTTCCTTAATCATATTTATTTAATTTCTCTAAGGCATTACTAGTTATCTAGGTTGTGTGAAAACTAGTTTAATTTAAAGTTAAATAAATAGATAATTTTTTTATACTTTATTCAACACGGTCATGTTGGGGACTGTGTTGCTCAACACAAGTTGAAGCCCGACCGTGTTAGGGGTCATGTATCTCTTGGTGAAAAACTTAGTTTCAACATGGTCTAAATACAATCGTGTTGTGAGGTCGTGTTTCAACCGTGTTTGGTGGTCATGTACCTCTCGATGCACCTTTCCATTTTAATACAATTGAAACACAACCGTGTTGCCCTTAACTTAACATGGTCAAAACACGACTGTATTGGGAGGCCGTGTATCTCTCGGTGCACTTTTCCATTTCAACACGGTTGAAACACAACCGTGTTGAAAGGTCGTGTTACCTTCGAAAATCTCTACGAACCTTATTTCTCTTACTTCAATTTCTCCAAAACCTAATCCTTCTTACTCCTAAGCTTAACTAAGTTCTTATAACTCTTAATTGTATTTAATTTACAAAGAATTGCATACTTACTTCAATTTTAACAAGTCGCAAATCTCAGATCATCGATTCTCCGTTCTCTTATGCCCTTTCATGCTCCTCATTTTTTGCATGAACAATTGGCGCTCATAACTACAAATTTTATAAATCCTAATTTGAAATTCGTATAATGATCCTTATCTCGAGTTCTTGGAATTGGTTTGCTCCTTTTTCTTATTATCATCCTAAGTTTCTCATATGGAGAGTCTGTTCTCTATAGCACTGTTCACTGCTCAAAATGACAAAAAGGATGCTCTCTAGGTCAACTTGTAGTATTTATATACTAAGTGTGAAATGACCAAATTGCCCCTTGAATTTTTATAAAATTCCATCCTCGTCCTTAGCTCTTTATGATAATGCCTATATTATATAAATGAATAAATAATTAAAATATTCATGTATTATAGTATATTTATGAATTGTTTTGAAAATGATTTTAATACTATAATTTAATCATATAAATATATATTGCATATTATAGTTTTATATATAATCTTCAAATCATGATAATGTAATGTCACATGTCAATAATCATGTTATTTTGAAATGCACCTATTGCAACATCCTCAATAAGTATTGCTATTTATAAACATATACCTTTTTTTTTTTACATAATTAAAATTGAAGAATGATTAATTGTCAAAACGTACAAGTCAAAAAGATATAAGTATAAAAAAAGAAGAAGCTATAAATGATCAAAAGATATTATCAATTAAAAAAATCTAATACAAATAAATAAATAAATGGCCAAAATATGTTGACAAAGAAAAGATGCCTAAAAAGTAATACATATACAACATTAAAAATAATAAAATTACTTAAAATATTGTCACAAATAACATTTTAACAATGGTATGAATGCTATTATTGTTGGTCCCAATTAGATTAAACAAGAGGGGGGGGGGGGGGGGGGGAGGGGGGGTGAATTGATTAATTACTTAAAATTTTACTTTTTTATAAATCAATCAAAACTCTTGACTAATAAAATTACTTGAATAACAATAATGAAGAGCAATAATGTGCAATAAATAAAAAGTAGAGAAGAGTAGAATGCTTAGATATTTATAGAGGTTCCGCCTCGAGCGTCAGTCCTCTCTTCTAGCTCCACGCCGGGGTCCCGGTTGTCTATACCGGTTGTGTTTCACTATATCAAACAAATTGAAGATATACAACATAAGCCTCTTCAAGGCAAAGTCTCACTGTTGAGTCTTTCTAGCTTCTTCACTAAGGTAATCACTCAACTACAGTGATGAAACAACAAACAATTCCTTATTCACGAAAGGAATCTCAACAACATCAATGAGGAAGAACAGATTTCCTCTAGATCACATATATATGTAAAGATTTTTGCTTGAAGATGTATGAGTCTTTTCTTCTCGTGTGTATTTTTCTTTCAGTAACGTTCTTTCTTCTGTTTTTTTCAACGTTCTCCACTCTCCTTTTTTTCATTTGAATTAAACACTTTATATATGGAGAAAACATAACGGCTACTTTCCACGTGATAATCTTGAATTTATTTTTGAATTTTCAATTCAAAAATAAGTTGGATCTGTTGAGAAAGATCTGCATTCCGTGATATTCTTGATGAGGATAAGCTTGGATAATTAGTTTGACGAGATCTTCTTTGGATATATCTCTTGGATCAAGTTTGTTGAAGATATTCCTCACATTGTGGAACCATATCTTGATATAACAACCATATCTCTTATCCTTATCTTTGTAATTGCTGGATCTCACAAAATATAGTAAAAATATCCAATTTTAAATCTGGATAAAACTTGTAAATCTTATATGATTTCACTTTATCATAAAATGAAATCTTTGAATAAAATCTTGTAAAACTTTATGTAAATTAAAAAACCCATGATATAAAATCCAACTTTAGTAAAACACATCAAGTATTTTACCCAAAAATACTTGACACGTGGAGCTAGGCCTTGAAATTTATTAAAACTATCGATATAAAATTTAGAATGTAATCTGAAAAAATTCGTAACAAACATGAAAGGTTCTGAAAGTGCTTCTGAAACAAACCTGAAGGTTCTGAAAGTGCTTCTGAAAGGTTACCATGATAACTACGGATACACTACACAACTTCTGAAACACCTTCTGTCAGAACAAAAATAGTCTATATAACACTTTTGAAGGTTCTGAACAAGCTTCTGTCTCCTTGTTCATCTTTAGAAAAATTACGTGCTATCTTGAACATTCATTACACATTATTCCTCTTTTGTTAACATCAAAACTAAATTAGAGAACTTAACATTCTCCCCCTAACATTAACATTCTACCCCTTTTTGATGATAACAAAACACCATTAGATAATCAAAATATACACAACTTTCATGTTTAAGCATATATTCCTATAACAGAATCTTAAGCACAATCGAATCATTATAAACGCATAAACATATTGATCATAAGCACTCATAAGCAATATAGAATCATATATAAGCAGCAAGCAGTATTGATCATAATAGAATCATTCTTCTCCCCCTTTTTGTTAACAGCAAAAGGGATATCTCCCTCTTAAACGATGCATAAAAGATAATAGAAGTCTTTTACAACTTGAGTCGAAAATAAAATTTAAGATAAAGATCTAAGATTTTCTGGATCTTGTGACTCGAGAGGTAGAGGGAGTGGTGGAATGTTTGGTTGATGAAGGTTTCTCTAGTGAAGTATCAAAGTCGATAATATGAGCGCTAGAGTGAACATAATTTGGAAATTTGTTGGATAAGAAGAGTTTGATTTCACCATGAAGACTTGTGACAGATTGGGAGGTTTTATCCGTCTTGGAGTCCAAAATCTTGAAGGAGTTAGTAACTGAATCTCTGATCTTCCTCACTTGAGAGATAAATTTGTCAAACGCAATTACATTATTAGATAAATCTTGTTTGACTCTCGCACTAAATTCATCATAGAGAATCCTATAGTGATGGGGATCGGTAATCATCTTCTTAGAATTCTTCTTGATATCAGAAAGAATATCAGAAGTTTGCTTAACTTGTAACTCCACTGATTCAAGTCTCCTTAGATCAGATCTTTGTAGAACTTCATCTGTCAAAGTTGTCTTAACCAAATCCGATAGTTCATGTTTCAAACTTTCTCGAACAACATTCTTTATTTGTTCCAGATCAACATTGGATATAACTTCTTTTGTTCCACTCTTCCCAGCCTCTTCACCATATGATTTCTTCCCATGATCTGTTTCAACCTCTATTCTAGGTTCTGAACTAGGTTCTGAACCTCCTTCTTGAACAGATATTCCAAAAAGAACTATTCTTTTCATATGCTTTCGATGGAAAAAATGTGCACCATCATTCGCATACCACAAACAATCCTTAACAAAGATAGACATGTGATGAAAAACTTCTTTACCTATCCTCTTTAATTTAATAGGCTCAAATGAGCTGGTAGGCAAAACTATCCCTTTAAACACAAACAATTGCAACAGTATATTCCCAAACACCAAACTTTCTTTATTTCTCCAAATTTGATCAATGACTCTAGAAGCCATGTCCACATTCTTTTTGTTAATCATTGCATAGATAATTTGAGCATGTTCTATGGACATTGAAGTAGAACTGTCCTTCCTTCGACATAGACATTCAACAATTATCTTATGAATGATTCGAGGAAACAACTCGAAATCAATGACCATTGCTTCTTTTCCATAATCCATTTGTAAGCCTCCATTTATAGCAGTAAACAGATCATTCCTAGGCATGTTCGTAATCTCTACATCATCATTTACATCATGTAGATGTAGACATTTAATCACATCTTCCCTAGAAATTGAAATGTCTTGATCACATACTCTGGAAACTAAAACATTCCTTCCGTAAGACTTAAACTTCCATAAAATTCTTTAACACATTCGCCATAAACTAGAACTTGAGTAGAGCAAAGTTCCATGCATCCTATGGGTTCGAACAATTCATTCCAGTAAAATCCATTACTAGTAAAGAAATTAAAATCCACAAAACTACAAGAACACACCTCATTTTTCTTCATTCGAAGAGATTTTGAATTTGAGGGTTTTAGACTTAGTACATTCTCTTGTTTCGTTTGCTTCTTGGATGTTTTCTTGAGCGGAGAGGTTTCTTAAGTAGCCTTTTCTTTTCCTTTTGAAGACGATGCAGCTCGTTTTCTTTTGGAAATCTTCTTGGAACCTATGATAGATTCGGAATCAGCGGAACTCGGATTCTCCTCTATTGAAGCTTCTTGATATTTTTCCGAAGAATTTGAAGATTCATCATGAATCACTAAAAGCTTGTTTGATGATTTTGTTTTGAATGATTTTTGTTTGAGGCGTTCTGAAGATTTAGGCGCCATTGGAGTTGCAATGAGAGAGAAGGAAAATAGAGAGAGAGAAAAAGAACAAATTGCGAAGGAAGAGAATTAGAGAAGAAAGGAAACGAATAAAAAAAATTTTATATGAATAACAATTTTCAAATATTTTCGGGGGAAAAAAAATTCAAAAGGGGTTACAAATTCCTAATTCATTTCTAATAAATTCAAATTTTACCTTTTCAAGAGGTTTAGTAAAAATATCTGCAAATTGATTATCGGTTGACACAAATTCAACATTTATATCTCCATTATGCACATGATCTCTAATAAAATGATGTCTAATTTCTATATGCTTTGACCTAGAATGATGTACTGGATTTTTTGTCAAATTTATTGCACTCGTGTTGTCACATTTAATTGGCACAGTTTTAAAATTTATTCCATAATCATTCAATTGTTGTTTTATCCATAAAATTTGTGCACAACAATTTCCAATAGAAACATATTCAGCTTCAGTTGTGGATAGAGCAACAAAATTTTGTTTTTTAGAAGACCAAGAAATTAATTTATCACCTAGGAATTGACAAGTACCAGATGTGCTTTTTCTATCAATTTTACACCTAGCATAATCTGCATCAGAATATCCTATTAGATCAAAATTCTGATTTTTAGGATACCATATGCCTAAATTAGAAGTATTAACTAGGTATTTGAAAATTCGCTTTACAGCTGATAAATGAATTTCTGTTGGTGTAGCTTGAAATCTAGCACACAAACACACACTGAACAAAATATCTGGTCTAGATGCAGTCAAATACAATAAAGAACCTATAAGACTCCTATAAAGTTTTTCACTTACCTTCTTTCCATTTAAGTCAGAGTCTAACCTTGATGAAGTACTCATAGGTGTTGTAACCTTTTTGCATCCATCATATCCAAATTTCTTCAATATTTTTTTTGTGTATTTTTCTTGATGAACAAAAATTCCTTCCTTTATTTGTTTTATTTGAAGCCCCAAAAAGAATGTCGACTCTCCCATCATTGACATTTCAAATTCTACCTGCATGGTCTCAACAAATTCTCCAAGCTTTAGAAGCCTCTTGTTCAGATTTTACAAATTCTGAAGTGCCTTTTGTATTTGCCTCTGAAATAGGTTCTGGATGATCAGATCCTCGAATGTTAACAGCAGGTGCTTCTGACTTAGGTTCTAAACTAACTTCTGCTTTAGAATTGGAGTCATTTTCTTCATCAGAATCAACATCCTTTAAATCCTCAATAAACTTAACATTTATCGATTCTTCAATAGTTTTTGATGACTTATTGAAAACACGATAAGCACGACTATTTAGAGAATATCCTAAGAAAATAGCTTCTTCAGATCTTTCATCAAACTTACCAAGGTTAAGTGGGTTCTTTTTCACAAAGCATTTAGATCCAAAGATATGAAAATATGAAACGTTAGGTTTCTTACCTCGAAACATCTCATAAGCAGTCTTTGATGTCATAGGTCGAATGAAAACTCTATTGACGATATAGCAAGTTGTAGAAACTGCTTCTGCCCAAAAATACTTAGCAATTCCACTTTCATTTAACATAGATCTAGTTATCTCTTGTAAAGTTCTATTCTTGCGTTCCACTACTCCATTTTGTTGAGGAGTGTATGGAGCTGAGAAATTATGAGATATACCATGTTCTTCACAAAAATTTAAAAAACTTACATTTTGAAATTCTGTTCCATGATCAGTTCGAAGACTAGTTATGGAAACTCCTTTTTCATTTTGTATTTGTTTTGCAAACTTTTGAAAAGAATCAAAGGTATCTCTTTTGTACCGCAAGAATATAACCTAAGTGTATCTTGAAAAATCATCAACAATAACAAATCCATATTTTCTTCCACCCATGCTTAAGACTTTAGTAGGTCCAAAAAGATCAAGATGCAATAATTCAAGTGGTCTCTTAGTTGAGATTACATTTTTACTTTTATGAGAAACAGAAACCATTTTATTCTTTAAGCAAGTATCACATTTCACATCTTGTTTAATATTTATCTTAGGTAATCCTTTAATAATATCCTTTTTAGATAATTTTTCTAAGTGATTAAAATTAACGTGTCTTAGTCGTTTATGCCAAGCAAAAACATGATTATTCAAAGAAATTAAACAACAATCACTATTGATTTCATCTGGTTTTATAAGATAGGTATTTCTTTTCCTAATTCCTTCAAATAATCTTTCATCATTTTCATTAAAAGCATAGCACTTGTCTTGATCAAAAATCATCTTATAACCTTTATCACATAACTGACTAATACTAAGTAAATTATGTTTTAAACCTTGCACAAGATATACATTTTCAATAAGAAACGTAGGCATACCAATCGTTCCAGTGGCAATTATTTTACCTCTATTATCATCTCCAAACTTTACATACCCTTTTTCTTCCCAAGTTATGCTATTGAACAATGAAGCATCTCCAGTCATATGTCTAGAACATCCACTATCCAAATACCATGTTCCTCTTATTTTAGCTTCATGTCCCTGTACAAATAAAAAGAATTAAGTCCTTTTAGGAACCCAAGCAAGTTTGGGCCCTTTAAAAGATAAGCTCATTTGATTTCTTCGATTTACTTGTTGACTACTGAGCTTATTTTTCTTATAATAGCAAAATTTCTCAATATGACCAAATTTATTACAGAAGAAGCATGCATAAGAATTCACATTCTTATACCTGTCATTTACCTGTTTCTGGAAATTCTGGTTTGTATAACTTCTGTTATACCTTCTGATATTGCTTTTGTAGTACCCATTGTGTGGATACCTCTTGTCAGAATAACTTCTGTAAAAGCCTCTGGTATTTCCTCTTTTAACAATATTTGTATTCGAAATGTACTATTTACTTTTGAATTTATCAGTTAAGACTTGCTTAGCTTTAACGAAAACTGTATTTTGATTCGATTTTGAACTCGAACCATGCTCATATCGTAACCCATGTTTTTCATTCGAAACTCTTTGTGAAGAAATTAACATGGTTAATTTCTTATCACTTTCATCAAATTTCTTAAAAGTATTTTTCAACGAACTGGACAGTTCATCAATCTTTACCTTCATGTTACTAGTTTCCACTTCAAGTAGTTGATTTTCTATTCTTAGTTTTTCTATATTGATGGAGGTACAAGAGACACGAGACACATGGAGAATGATGGAGGTACAAGAGACACGAGACACACGGCTTGTCACACGGCCGTGTCGTGATTGGTAGATTTCCACAGACTCATGCATGG
Organism: Laguncularia racemosa; assembly: GCA_037954665.1. Classification (NCBI taxonomy): domain Eukaryota; kingdom Viridiplantae; phylum Streptophyta; class Magnoliopsida; order Myrtales; family Combretaceae; genus Laguncularia; species Laguncularia racemosa. Next base: position 156,568 of record JBBMOL010000378.1, read on the forward strand.
CTCCCATACACGGCCGTGCGTCAAGCCGTATATTCGATCAAGATTTCCACAGACTCATACACGGCTCCCATACACGGCCGTGCGTCACGACCGTGTACTCGATCAAGATCTCCATAGGACACGACTTCCTTACACGGCTAGGAACATGGCTGTGTACCTGGTTAAGAATATTCACAGAGTCATACACGGCTTAAATACACGGCCGTGTATGAGACCGTGTACTATGCGTGTCGCATGCCCAGAAACATACACGGCTTAGAGGCACGGCCGTATATGAAACCGTGTACTATGCGTGTATTTTATTATTTCTTTCCACGTGTACGCTTAGATTTTCCTTTTCTAGACATTGTACGAGGAAGTCTAAATACCCTCTTGTCAGATAAGCTAGGGTTACATCTTATTTTATATCTGAAATACACTTTGTGAGAGGCTTCTCTCCTTTAACGGGTTGTGTGCAACCATTGAGTGTGTGAGATTCATTCGTTGAGTGATTCTCGTGTTTCTTTACGCTAACTCGCTGCGTCAGTTGGTATCAGAGCAAGGAAAATTTCCTGTGGAGATGTCAGGTGACGGAAGTTTAAGAGGCGGTCATGTTCCGGATGTTGCTCGGGATATGGAAACTCTGAGAGCCGAAGTGCAGGCTCAAAGGGTAGTGTTGGATACCATGGATCAGAGACTCTAGCGTTTCGAACAGCGCTTTGATGACCTGGTTGAGCGTTTCGACGCAATGGGAACCAATACTAACAGGGATAGAGACGTTAGGGGAGTACGACCCGGGGCAAACCCTTCTCTTGGCATTCCGATCAACAGACCTATCGCTGCGAATCGAAGAGTCCAAGCGTATGATGTGGATTTTGAAGAGGAAGATGATTGGTTGGCCGGAAACCTGTAACCACAGCGGAGAGGATACGGCGAGGGTGGTTATGGCCGGAATCATCAGGGCCACAATCAGGGAGACACCAGCGAATTCAAATTAAAGGTAGATATACCCTCTTTTAACGGTAATTTGAACATCGAGGATTTAATAGATTGGCTGGCAGAGGTAGATCGTTTCTTTGATTATATGGAAGTGCCGGAGAATCGTAGGGTGAAGTTAGTGGCATGTAGGTTGAAAGGAGGGGCTTCGGCCTTGTGGGAGAGGTTACAGAATAGGCGATATAGGGAAGGAAAGCAACCGGTGCAGACATGGTATAGAATGAAGCAATTGATTCAAAGGGATTTCCTACCCCCTGACTACGAACAAATATTGTTCCAACAATACCAGAAGTGTAGACAAGGCCCTAGAACAGTGTATGAATATACAGCGGAGTTCATGAGGTTGGCTGAGAGAAATGATCTTAGGGAAAGTGAAGGACAACAAGTGGCTAGATACCTGGATGGACTGAAGTTACAAATTAAGGAGAAGATAGGGGTTCATGTTTTACACAACGTCAATGAGGCGAAAAACATGGCCCTTCGGGCAGAGATGATGCTATAAGAAAAGACCAATAGGTTTGATGGGGGCAACCGAAGGTTTAAGAGCGAAGGGTTCAGTACCGTAGGTACGGATAGAGGGAAGGCTGTCTCGGAAGCTCCAGGCGGAATCAATGAAAAGAGAGAGGAAAGAGGAGCAAGTAGGAGACCAATGGAAAATAGGGAAGCACCTAAACAGAACAATCCCTATGCTAAACCAATTATGGGAAAGTGCTATAGGTGCAACCAACCGGGTCACCGTTCCAATGAGTGCCCCAGTAGGAGACCAATCAATGTTATTGATAGGGAAGAGGATGATGAGGTGTGCTGTGAGTCGGATGGAGGAGATGAGTTTTATGGTGATGATGGTTATGGGGATGATGAGGGAACGTATGTCATTAGAAAGTTGATGTTGGCACCGAAGTGTGATGAGAAGTCCCAAAGGCATCAGTTGTTTCGTACTAGATGTACTGTTGATGGTAGGGTGTTTGATTTGATAGTGGATAGTGGGAGTTGTGAGAATATCATTGGTAGGGCAACGGTGAGAGTATTGAATTTGACGACTGAGAAGCACCCGAATCCATATACCATTGGATGGATTAAAGCGGCTGAGAAAATAGAAGTCACCAAGCGATGTAGAGCACCTTTCTCTATAGGGAAGTATAGAGATGAGGTCTATTGTGATGTCGTGGACATGTATGCATGCCACCTTCTGTTTGGGAGGCCTTAGCAATTTGATGTTGATGCCAAACACGAAGGAAGGGAGAATGTGTACCGGTTAGAGAAGGACGGGGTAAAGTTCACTCTTCTACCTCTCAAAGCATCACACCGCCTTAAAATTTCTAAAACGGAAGGGCGTTCTTTCCTCACTATCACCCAATCTGAGAGGGAGATGGAGGAAGCAATTAAGGAGACACATACAGTCCATGCATTGGTTGTCCGACAGGTGATGACCGTGGAGGAAGATCAAAGTAGTGATAAAGAGTGGCCTGACAGTGTGAAGACGCTACTGGAGGAGTTTGGGGAAATAACATCTGAGGAGCTACCCGATGGATTACCTCCCATGAGGGATATCCAGCATCATATTGATTTGATTCCGAGAGCTAGCCTACCTAATCTTCCACATTATAGGATGAGCCCAAAGGAGACAGAAATATTGCAAGGAAAGGTGCAAGAACTACTCCAGAAGGGATTCATCAGGGAAAGCATGAGCCCTTGCGCAGTGCCCGCCTTGCTAACCCCAAAGAAAGACAGTAGTTGGCGCATGTGTGTCGACAGCAGAGCAATCAACAAGATTACCATTGGCTATAAATTCCCAATACCCAGATTGGAAGACATGCTCGATTGCTTGAGTGGGGCCAAAGTCTTTTCCAAGATCGATCTGAGAAGTGGTTACCATCAGATTCGGATCCGACTGGGGGATGAGTGGAAGACAGCCTTTAAAACTAAAGAAGGACTATATGAATGGATGGTCATGCCTTTTGGCCTCAGTAACGCCCCAAGCACCTTCATGCGTATTATGAATCAGGTACTCAAACCCTTTTCTGCTCGGTTTGTCGTAGTTTACTTCGACGATATCCTGATCTATAGCAAAACTGAGAAGGAACACATCGATCATTTGAGGGAAGTGTTGAATGTTCTGAGGTAGAATAAGCTTTTTGTGAATCTAAAGAAATGTGTATTCCTCTCTAGGAGATTGTTGTTTTTGGGTTTTGTCGTTAGTGGTGATGGAATTACTGTGGATGATGAGAAGGTAAAAGCTATTAGGGAATGGCCCATTCCTAACACCGTAAGTGCTTTGAGGAGTTTCCTGGGATTAGCAAGTTTCTATAGAAGGTTTATTCGTCACTTCAGCACCCTTGCTGCACCTATGACTGAGTGCCTGAAGAAAGGGAAGTTCCAGTGGAGTGATGAAGCTGAAAGTAGTTTCGGGCTGTTAAAAGAAAAGTTGTGCAATGCGCCAGTTCTTGCATTACCTGACTTCGATAAGTTGTTTGAAGTCGATTGTGATGCAAGTGGGGTGGGAATAGGAGCGGTACTATCTCAGGAAAGGAAGCCCATTGCCTTCTTCAATGAGAAGTTATGCGAGTCTAGGCGAAACTGGTCCACTTATGACAAAGAATTTTACTCAGTGGTGCGTGCTTTGAGGACCTGGGAACATTACCTAGTGGGTAAGGAATTCGTGCTATACTCCGACTGTGATGCTCTTAAGCACTTGAATAATCAGACCAGGATTAGTAAGGACATGCATGCACGGTGGATTCAATTCTTACAGAAGTTTCCGTTTAAACTTAAACATAAATCGGGAGTCTACAACAAAGTTGCAGATGCTTTGAGTAGGTGAGCCAGTTTGTTGGTGACACTTCACACTGAAGTGGTGGGATTTGAGCATATGAAAGATCTTTACGCAACTGACAATGATTTTAAGGATGCGTGGGTGTCGTGTCGGGACAAACAGCCTAGCAGTGATTTCCATATTTATGATGGGTTCCTCATGAAAGGAAATCAGCTTTGTATTCCAGAGTCTTCTCTGAGGGAGAAGTTGATTCGTGATTTGCATGGTGGGGGATTGGCAGGTCATCTGGGCAGAGACAAGACCCTTGCAGCAGTCAGTACTAGATACTACTGGCCACATTTGAGGCGTGATGTTGGGAGGATTGTCCAATGGTGTTATATATGCCAGACCTCTAAGGGTCAGGCCCAAAACACGGGCCTCTACACGCCACTCCCCGTTCCTGAGAACATATGGGAGGATTTGTCCATGGACTTTGTCCTAGGATTGCCTCGTACCTAACGGGGCGTTGATTCCGTTTTTGTTGTGGTTGATAGGTTCTCTAAGATGGCACATTTTATCCCATGTCGGAAGGTTGCTGATGCTCAGGTCATTGCCAAGTTGTTCTTCAAAGAAGTGGTACGCCTCCATGGGGTGCCTAAGTCTATTACTTCAGATAGGGACAGCAAATTCCTGAGTCATTTTTGGAGAACCTTGTGGCTGCTATTTGATTCCTCACTGAACTATAGCAGCACGGCTCACCCACAAACAGACGGTCAGACAGAAGCTACAAATCACACTTTGGGCAATCTAATTAGAAGTATTTGTGGTGAGAAGCCCAAGCAATGGGATGTGGCATTGGCTCAGGCAGAGTTTGCTTATAACAGTGTCGTTCATAGGACAACAGGTAAGTCTCCATTTTCTATTGTCTATACTAATACTCCTAACCATGCTGTGGATTTGATCAAGCTTCCAAGGGATACGACATCTCACACAACAGCCAAGAACCTAGCGGGTAGTTGGCAGAACATTACAGCGGAGGTGCGGGCGAAAATTGAACACTCCAATGCTAAGTACAAAGCTGCAGCTGACAAACATCGCAGGCGACAAGTATTTTCAGTAGGGGATCAGGTTATGGTATTCTTACGCAAGGAACGGTTTCCTGTTGGCAAATACAGTAAGCTTCAACCAAAAAAGTATGGCCCGTATAAGATCGTGCGGACAATCAATGATAATGCTTATGTGGTTGATTTACCAAACACCATGGGCATTTCCAAGACATTCAATGTCGCTGATATCTTTCCCTTTTTCCCTGACGATGTGGCGTTATATCCTACAGAGAACTCGGGGTCGAGTTCTTCTCTGGTGGGAGAGAATGATGGAGGTACAAGAGACACGAGACACACGGCTTGTCACACGACCGTATCGTGATTGGTAGATTTCCACAGACTCATGCACGGCTCCCATACACGGTCGTGCGTCAAGCCGTGTATTCAATCAAGATTTCCACAGACTCATACACGACTCCCATACACGGCCGTGCATCACGACCGTGTACTCGATCAAGATCTCCACAGGACACGACTTCCTTACACGGCTAGGAACATGGCCGTGTACCTGGTTAAGAATATTCACAGAGTCATACACGGCTTAAATACACGGCCGTGTATGAGACCGTGTACTATGCGTGTCGCATGCCCAGAAACATACACGACTTAGAGGCACGGCCGTGTATGAAATCGTGTACTATGTGTGTATTTTATTATTTCTTTCCACGTGTACACTTAGATTTTCCTTTTCTAGACATTGTACGAGGAAGTATAAATACCCTCTTGTCAGATACGCTAGGGTTACGTCTTATTTTATATCTGAAATACACTTTATGAGAGGCTTCTCTCCTTTAACGGGTTGTGTGCAACCATTGAGTGTGTGAGATTCATTCGTTGAGTGATTCTCGTGTTTCTTTACGCTAACTCGTTGCATCATATACTCACATGCATGGATTCATTTTCTTGTTTCAAGATATCATTTTCATCCGCAAGTAACAAATTTGTTTGCTTAACTGCCTCATTTTCATTCTTAAGAGCTTTTATTTCATTTTCATACTTAGCTAATTTTGTATCAGCCCTTTTTAGTGCCTTAGTAGCTTACTCATTTCTACTAGCATGTCAGTTTCAGTTACATCTTCATCAGATTCAGAATGTACCTCAGAACTAGCCATTAAGCATAGATTTGCCTCATCCTCTTCTTCTTTTGAATCCTCTGAATTTGTCTCTGTATCCTCTAAATCACTCCATGTTGCTAGCATTGCTCTACTTTTCTTTTTATAATTTTCCATTTTCTTGATCAGTGTTGGACATTCGTATTTGATGTGTCCTGACTTTTTGCATTCATAACATTGAATCTCCCTTTTTTCTTTCTTCTTTTCTTTCTCCTTGTACGCTTTTCCTGTATCATTATGCTTATATTCAGTACTCTTCTTGAAAACATTAAACTTCTTACCTCTTTGCTTCTTGAGCAACCTATTAAGTCTACGTGCTAGAAGATTGATGTCCTCTTCTTTCTCATCGTCACTATCATCCGTTTCAGTTTCATTTTGCTTTATTTCCTTGACTTTAAATGCAATTCCTTTGGTACCATCTTCTCCTCTTTGCGTGGTCTTTATGTGTGACTCATATGCCATGAGCTTTTCTCTCAATTGACTGAGAGTTAGCTTGTTTAGGTCTTGAGCTTCCTCTATAGCAGTTTTCTTTGCATCCCAAAATGGTGGCAATATCCTCAACATTTTCCTCACAAGATCTAGATCTGGAAGTTTCTTTCCAAGTGATGCAAGTTCATTTGTGATAGTTATAAACCTGTTAAAAGCATCTTTGACATCTTCATTAGATTTAAACTTAAACAATTCATACCGTTGAATTAAAGCATTTATCTTAGTTTCCTTGATGGTATCAATCCCTTCATATGTATCGGATAGAATATCCCAAATCTCCTTTGCACTTGCACATGATGATATTAAATAGAACTTTGATGGAGCAATAGTAGTCAGTAATAAGTTTTTTGCTTTGTTGTTCTTCTCAATAATTTTCTTCTTCGAATCTGACAAAGTTGAATCTCCGTTCAAGGTGATCAAACTGTCTCCAAGTGAAATGACCTGCCATGAATCATAATCATTAGCTTTAATGTAAGTTTCCATGCGCATCTTCCAATATGAGAAGTTTGAGCCATTGAAGTAGGGAGCTCGATTAATTGCAACATTATTTTCAACCATTTTAGATCACTCAAAATAGATGAGTCCCGCTTTGATACCAATTGTTGGTCCCAATTAGATTAATCAAGAGGGGGGCAAATTGATTAATTACTTAAAATTTCACTTTTTCGCAAATCAACCAAAACTCTTGACTAATAAAATTACTTGAATAACAATAATGAAGAGCAATAATGTGCAATAAATAAAAAGTAGAGAAGAGTAGAATGCTCAGATATTTATAGAGGTTCCGCCTCGAGCTTCAGTCATCTCTTCCAGCTCCACGCCGGGGTCCCGGTTGTCTATACCGGTTGTGTTTCACTATATCAAACAAATTGAAGATATACAACATAAGCCTCTTCAAGGCAAAGCCTCACTGTTGAGTCTTTCTAGCTTCTTCACTAAGCTAATCACTCAGCTACAGTGATGAAACAACAAACAATTCCTTATTCACGAAAGGAATCTCAACAACATCAACGAGGAAGAACAGATTTCCTCTAGATCACATATATATGTAAAGATTTTTGCTTGAAAATGTACGAGTCTTTTCTTCTCGTGTGTATTTTTCTTTCAGTAACGTTCTTTCTTCTGTTTTTTTCAACGTTCTCCACTCTCCTTTTTTTCATTTGAATTAAACACTTTATATATGGAGAAAACATAACGGCTACTTTTCATGTGATAATCTTGAATTTATTTTTGAATTTTCAATTCAAAAATAAGTTGGATCTATTGAGAAAGATCTGCATTCTGTGATATTCTTGATGAGGATAAGCTTGGATAATTAGTTTGACGAGATCTTCTTTGGATATATCTCTTGGATCAAGTTTGTTGAAGATATTCCTCACATTGTGGAACCATATCTTGATATAACAACCATATCTCTTATCCTTATCTTTGTAACTGCTGGATCTCCCAAAATATAGTATAAATATCCAATTTTAAATCTGGATAAAACTTGTAAATATTATATGATTTCACTTTATCATAAAATGAAATCTTTGAATAAAATCTTGTAAAACTTTATGTAAATTAAAAAAACCATGATATAAAATCCAACTTTAGTAAAACACATCAAGTATGTTACCCAAAAATACTTGACACGTGGAACTAGGCCTTGAAATTTATTAAAACTATCGATATAAAATTTAGAACGTAATCTGAAAAAATTCGTAACAGACATGAAAGGTTCTGAAAGTGCTTCTGAAGCAAACCTGTTAACTGTCCTCCTGTTATGAAGGTTCTGAAAGTGCTTCTGAAACAAACCTGAAGGTTCTGAAAGTGCTTCTGAAAGGTTACCACGATAACTACAGATACACTACACAACTTTTGAAACACCTTCTGTCAGAACAAAAATAGTCTATATAACACTTTTGAAGGTTCTGAACAAGCTTCTGTCTCCTTGTTCATCTTTAGAAAAATTACGTGCTACCTTAAGCATTCATTACACATTATTCCTCTTTTGTTAACATCAAAACTAAATTAGAGAACTTAACATTCTCCCCCTAACATTAACAATTATTTAATTATATAAATAGATATTATATGTTGATTTTATATGACTATTAATTAATTACATAGATAAATACTATATGCTGATTTTATATGACTATCAATAGTCCTTTTCATATTTATTTATGTGAAATATTATGCTATTAAGAAAGATGCATAACCCTTCAAATTATACAAATGTAATTTATATGCTAAGAATTGTGTTATTTGATATTAAGTTATGTAAAGGTTGCAACATATCATGCAAATGGTACAACCTTCCCACAAGTACTATTCTGCATAGAGGACATTCATGTTGAATACATAACTGGGAAAAAAAAGTGAATTTGATCAGCGAAAAAGTTTAAGCAATAAATGAAAAAAAAAATGGATCAAAGGTATTAGCAATAATAAAAGGTTAATACCAAAGAAATACTATAAAAAAACAGTAATACTAAAGAAGTAAAATAATAATAAAAAATTTATATACTATAAATAAACTTTGATGACAAATACAATAAAGATTAACTTCAAACACACTCACAATTGCATGTAACATATTATATTATGCCAATATTCAAACATTCAAGGCTACAAAATACGATCAATACAAGAAGAATTAACACAATAAAATGAATCTAACACAAGGTAGAAAAATTCACAAATTAATAGGTGCATAGAAACTCAACTTCTTGTTTTCTAGATACCTGATAAAATTTCCACAAATAAGAAGACCAAAATTAAACTTAAAAATCATAATTCAATACAAAAATATTAAGTGTAATTTAAGTCACAAAATTTTACATTTTCTTTTCAATTTAGTCATAAACTATATAACGTTGTACCAAGGGAAAGAAGCAGTTGAGTTTAGTGAATTTATAGCTAATAAATAAATCAACTATACTTATTTGAGTAAATTTATAGTGGCATAGAAGTAATTATAAAATGTCATAGAATGTATATGGAGAGAGGATGGTCGTTGCCATAACTGAGGAAAAAGATATTTTCTTTTAATAGACATAAACATTATATTTCTCAGTAAAATAAATAATAATTAGACTAAAAGAAAAACCACCTTTCCCTAAGACCTAGAAGGTAAAATAACATTATCAATATCATTATCTTCATCATTATCCTCAAGGGAAAAATAAAAAAAGCAAGAAAGATAGATAGAAAGATAGGGGGTAGTTACAAAGATAGAGTGAGAGGGTTTCGGAAGTGGAAAAAAAAGAAGAAAAGAAAAGCAAGAAAAAGAGTACTTGTTTTTATAAGTGTTTAGCGAGGCTTTGAGCAGTTGTATCTGTTGAAAATTACTAAAAACGTATTATAATATTAAAAATTTTGAAATAATTGCAGCCATTCGAAAAATGCATAAAAGGACATGTTTTTTTTTTCTCAAAATTATATATTATAAATAGAAGTGGTAACTTTAAAGAAAAAAATAATGATGAAAAATTAATATCCCAAAGGTATTAAAAAGAAAAAAAAAAGTCATATGAAAAGTTACAAGGAAAATAAATTTTGCTAAAATTATAATTTGAATTTTATTAATATATTTATATATTTGAATTTTTCAAATCTAAAAATAGTGTATATGTTGGACACGATGAAGATATAAATATAAAAAAAAAGAATTCAAAAAGTCCTCACAATATAAATTCTTAAGGTACGTTTATGAGTACGATTAAATAGTGGAGGATTTATTTATTTATTTATAATAATTATGAACCAAAGATTTGGTGGGCGAATTTACATCCGCTGCTATATATGGCAAAAGAAATTAAATTCATAGTCTGAGCAAATCACCAAACGCTTTCAAGGCCTCGTCCTAATGTACGGTCTCTATCATAAATCATATATGGATTAAGACATGGCGAAAATGGTTAGTTTTAGTTTTCTCGGAGTATCATTAACGTATTGTGATGGTCATTCTTATTATACAAAATATACACTCTTTGTTGATATGAAATTGCAAAGAAAATGTCAATTTGTGGGTATATGTACGAAATTTGCATTTTCTTTTTTCTTATATGGATATCCTACGTGTCATGTAATTTTTATATGCCCCTAAGCATTGCTTGCCTTCATAAAACTCATATGGAAGCCAGTTAAAATAAGTGATGGAAACGTGAAGGCATATTTTTTGCTTTAGCAATTCGAGAGTGTAGCAAAGGCTAAGGATAATTACGACGAATGTAAATAAAGCACACTTCTTTCTAGCCTCGCTTATGAAACAACACCCGCATCATGACGAATGACTCTGTTTCGCCAGGTCAGGTGTGTATACGTGGCATTATTTATACTATATAGCAGCAACACTTTTTCTTCAATAAGTTTTAGTGTCAAGTTATGTTATATCGCATAAAGCTTGGCTTTAGCCTTTTGTATTGAGCATTGATTGATGACTGATCCGGGCTCGGAGGTTACACCTAAAAAGGTGCAGGTCTCAGAAAATGTGCGAGGACCCAAGCCCCAAGGTTCCATTCTAGGCTCTAGTGTAGTGAATGTGCTCACCTTAAACATTTAACTCCCATTTACTTCCACCAACTGTCCCTCCTCCTTTTCCTTATAAGTCTCTCCCAAGTTCAAACCATCACTTCCAACTTGCTTTTGATATTACTTCGACAGGCAGAGATGGGGAGATGTTACTACGTGGTTCTTGCCATCGCGCTGACTACTGTTGCTTCCTCTCATGCTAGAACTGCGCCAAGTGATGCTAAACTTGGTGTAGATGACCAGAAGAATTTTCTAAGTTATGGTGGCGTTGGAGGCTATGCTGGATTGGGAGGCAATGGACTGCCTGTCATTAGTGGGAATGGAGTCATTGGAGGAAATATTGGCGGTTTGGGTGGTACACCTGGCGTAGGTGGTGGAACTGGCATTGTTGGCGGTATACCCGGGGTCGGGGGCGGTGTTCCAGGAACCGGAACCGCCTCTGGCGGTGATCTTCCCTCGCCATGAAGCATTTGACATTTTTTCTTTATTTGAAGTGTCACAGTCAGTCCTTAGTCGAATGTTTCAGAAGTCTAATGTGAGGGATTTTATTGTTTCGTGTCTTTCTGGTTTCGCGCGATGTGTGTGTCAACTTCACAGCTAGCTCTAGTTGAGTCACTTGTTGTTTTGTTTGTTACCGTCCAATGTGTTTCATTAGCTCTAGCTTTAGGGCCTAAGTCTGGTTTTCTTCTCTCTGGACTCTTTCGTGTAAGCATCATTTGAATTTAGCTTATTACTATCACGTTGTTGTTGTCTGTTTTTCTCCCTCCCTAGCTAATTTGCTCCTAACTTTAACTCAATTTTGTTTCCTGTAAGCATCATTTAAATTTAGCTTAGCTTATTTACAATGTTTTCCGGCCGACACAAACTTCCACAAAGCCGTGAGCCGTGACAATCAAACAAAAAATTGCAAATAATGTATTCTTTCCCTCAGCTAAAAGAATCCAAGCAACATTTCACTTCCACGAAAGCACTCATTTTCCGTTGTCTTTTTGCAAAGACACTAAAAAAATCTATACCAATTGTATACGTTTAGAAATTGATACGAATATGCATATTAAACGACTGGCAAGATCTTAGTAACCATATTGTAACAATATCAGGTTTACACAATCAAGTGTGTTGTTTCTTTTAATCGATTCATACATCTCTCTTTAAACTATCTAACACGCTTAATGGTGTATATAGGGTGTTTAAGAAGTCCAAACCCTATTACATATCAAAGATAATAATTTAGATATCAAGAAAGTACAAGATGGAAAAATACATAGGTAGCGTTCGGTTGCCAAAAAAATGTGGTACTGGACTGGACAAATTTTTTTATCCTGCAGTTAGTTGACAAAAATGATATAAGTACTGGAAAAAAAAGGAATATAGTACTGAACAAAATGGCTAAATTTTGTATCATGTGTAATTCGATATAAAATTTGTGATATTTGACAAAAAGTTAATTTTTTCAAATTCCCCAAACTGTCATTCAATTTTTTTTCCCTTGCATTAGACAAACAAAAAATCCTTTCAAGACCGGTACGCAACCTAAGTTCCATCTGTGCCACTCCAGCCGTGGACTTCGTCCTGCAATTGATCATCGTTTGGTTGTCGCCGTCTTCAAGCCACAAGTCGTTGTCCGATTGTTGACGTCTTCACGCCACCAGGTTCGTCTGCTTGCATTGTTTCTCCCTTGCTCGCTTTTCTATCTTCCTCGCATGTTCTCCATTCGGTTGTCGTCGCTTTCTCTGTTTAATTTATTATTAGATTTTACAAAATGTATCAAAGTATTGTAATTTAAATAAAATTATAGTTATAAAAAATTAAAGCAAATTATTGTAATGCAATATATATTAATTTGTTATAATATTAATATGATTAACATTAAATATAATTTATAATTTTTTACTACAATTTTTTAAAATTACTAATATAATTTTTAGAACGTGTTATATTATTAAATATAACAAAAATTATTGTAATTTATAATATGAATTATTAATTTTTTTCAATCAATGGATTTACATGAATTATTTTATATAATTTATAGCATTACATGAATTAAATAATATCTTCAAATAGTATTTTCTTATAATAATATCAAATACGTATAAATAATCATGATATTATTAAAAAGGATATAATTATCAAATTTACTATGTTTAGTGCAGTACTTCATAATTCTAAACAATGAACAGCATAAAAATCATTTTCTAATACTGAACATACCAAACGTAGTACAAATTTTTTTTTATCTAGTTTTTCTTGTTTTATACTGTTCAGTATTATAAACACCCTATTTTTGCCTTAATAATCAATAATAATCAACAATGATCAATTACCATTTTTTTTAATTTTTTCCATTTTTTCTCTAATTTAGCAAAAATAGGAAAAATATTCAAAAAATAAAATAAATAGGAAAAATATATCAATTTTGGAAAATAATTGTAGAAATGGCAATAAAAAGGATTAAATAATTTTTACAAATTTTTGAAATTTCAAAAAAATACAAAAATAATAAAAAAAATCGCATTGCATATATGCAAATTGCGAAAATAAAAAATCGCGAAAGTGGGCTAGCCCAACTGGTCCGAGCCACGGCTTGGTGTGCGCTGGAGGGGGTCAAGTCACAGGTTCGAAATGCGAGAGAGGCAGATTCCGCGTTTTGCAAATTTTTTCTTCGCCTAGGACACATGTCAACAGCTGATTGGCTGGAGCGGACATACGCGTCGGGTGTGTGATCGTCTTCAACCTTCTTCCGAGATCGTCGGCGAGGAGGAAAAATCGAATTTCAGCCGTTTTAATTCGATTTTTTACACAAATCCAACAAATCTTCAACTGAAATAGGATAAATATCATCCAATTGGAATCAAATCGCAATAAATCAAAGGATTTACACAAATCAGAGATGGATTTTTCAACCGAAATCCGATTTGCTTCAATCGGATGAAATCCGAGCTTATCCAACTCAATTCCTTGCACCTATAAATAGAGGAGGAAGGGAGGAAGCTAGGGCACGGATCAAAAGTGAGGAAAAGAGAGAAAAGGGAGAAAATCGAAGCCTCGCTGGAGTTTCCAAGCCGCAACCACCGATCAAGCACTGAGCTGCCACCAGGAGGCGTTTTTGGAAAAATCCACCGCCACAGTTGAGTTTATCTTATTTCCCTTGAAGATATGTTGGATTTGTGCAAAAAATTAAATCAAAACGGCCGAAATTCGGATTTTTCTCCTCGTCGGCGATCTCACACAGAGGTTGAAGACGATTACGCGCCCGGCGCGTGTGTTCAGCCTAGCCAATCGGTTGTTGACATGTGTCCAAAGCAGAGAAAAAATTTGCAAAACGCGGATTCTGCTTCCCCCGCGTTTCGAACCTCGGACTGGGCCCTCCCCCACACGCACCAAACCAAGGTTCGGACCAGCTGGGTTAGCCCACTTTTGTGATTTTATTATTTTCGCAATTTGCATATATGCAATGCGATTTTTTTTTTTTTTGTATTTTTAAAATTTTCAAAAATTTATAAGAATTATTTAACCCTTTTTATTGCCATTTCTGCAATTATTTTCCAAAATTGATGTATTTTTCCTATTTATTTTATTTTTTGAATATTTTTCCTATTTTTGCTAAATTCAAGAAAAAATGAAAAAAAAAAGGAAAAAATTGGAAATTAATTATTGTTGATTATTATTGATCATTATGGAAAAAAGAGGTGTTTACAGTACCGTATTTAGACAACTAGTTTATTCCTCGGATTACATCAAAATCTATCGTCTGTAAGACAAATAGGTCAACTAGCATCACTCTTCCTTAGATCTCAATCTTAACATCTCTACATATCCAATTTAACCTTTGTTCCAACTCCCAAAGGGGTATTTACACTCATAGAATCATTTAGCAGTCTAAGTTTCAGTTCACACACATGTATAAAGTCATTAGAAACACATGAATGTGTTGCATTCGTATTAAAAGGTACATAAGTGGTAGTTGAGTTCACAAGTAGCATACTTACACTAGTGTCTTGATCCTGAAGGCCTTGGTGTTGTTGTTTGTATAGAGCAAAGATATGGGTTGGGGCTCTCTGTCTCAGTCTTACATTTTGAGGTCTGCCTATGATTGCTCTAAGTGGAGGCCTCATAGGCTGTTGCATTGGAACTTGCTGTGGTATTGTAGTTGTCTAATTCATAATAGTACACATTTAAAAAATCCATGCCCCCTCTGTTTGTAGTTATAATAAAAAGGCTTGTGGTATGGACTTCTCAGTACATGTCTTGCTGGTATGTCCCATCTTTCCATTGGAGAAACAATCTCCCTTTAGCCAGTTGCACTAATTAAGATCATGTGGTCCCAAACATATGGGGCATCTCCTTCTCATACTTGCTGGTGGTGGTGGAGGTAAAGCCGGCAACATAAGCCTAACCTAAAGAGGCCATGCTATAAAGGCCATAGGTCTAACCTGATGTTCTATTAGCTTCTTTCCTTTCTCTACATAAGCAACACTTAGGGGTTGGCCCCTTTTCTAAAATGACCCTCAACCTATAGGATAATTGCTTTTTCACTCTTCTCCTACTCCGTTCCATAAACTTTGCCTTATCATTCACCTCTACATAGGTGGGTAATCGGAGAAACCCCATCTCATGTTGAGAGTTAGGTTCTAAACCCTTCACAAACCTCCTAGCTTGGGATACATCATTTGCCTGAATTGTTTTGGGTAAAGACTTTATCAGGTGGTTTAACTTTATCTTGTATTTTTCTACCGTTCTGTTACCCCTACTAATAGTTATAGTAGGTTGCCTCCATTTTTTTACAGATATTATTAGGAAAATACTTCTCATTGAAGAGTTTCCTAAACTTAGGCCAATTAATAAATTCCCCTAACAATCTAGAGACACTAGCTTACCAATTTGCAACAAATCCTTCTAACATGTCTTATAGTCCAACTTCTTATCATTTGGCACCTATAATGCAACACAAATCTTCTCAATTTTTTGCTATCTAATGCTAAGCTTTACTGGATCATCCACCATTGGGTTGAACTCTTTTGCTAGCCTTACAAACTTATCTAGTCTAAATTGGTCCTTTGTGGCCCTAGATGAACTCGCTGCTTATTGTTGCTACGTAATCATTCTAACTAAGCCATTAGTTGTCTCTAGTAGCTATGTAGTCATGTCAGCTACTTGACCTTGAGTCCCTTAGTAAGGTGGTCTTAGGGAATGCCTCTCATTCGAGGTGTCTCGCCTTCTTTAGAGGCATTTTGCTAGGGAGTGAAACAAGAGATAAACTGAGAGATTATTAAATTATCATATGTATATATATATTGTATACTGGAAAGAAAAATATTTAATTGAAGGAACAACAATTATGGAAGCAAAAATTAAATGAAGTAATTAATTTCATGTATAAGTAATGGACCCATACTTCTATCCATGCTCATCATATCCCACCGTCCTACTGATCTACAACCTAAGTTTTTCTAAAGGCCATAACCTAAATCCAATTGATCATAACCTATTTCTTATAGGTTATCTACTCAAATTCTATTGACTATCAACTTAAGAAGACCTAAATGTAATCAACCATCGCCTAAACTTTGATACTACTCAAGTTGTAATGCCCCAAACTGTAGGACATCATAACCTGCTATGCTTCGCTACTATATAATAACAATTAAAGGGTCATTACTACACCTATAACTCTAAAGCTTGTTTTAACTTTATTTCACATTCACTTATACAACTCTACATAATTGAACGAATGACTTATAGGTGAGCCATTCCAAACATAAACTCAATTAAAAAGAAAGGTACTAAACATTCATCTATCTTTCATTATAACTCAAGTCTTCAAATGAAAGCAACAAATCCTCATGAAATATAGGAATTTATATCTAAACTTATTCAACTCTCCTTCTTCATTAGAATAGTCTCCTAAACACCTCATTGTCTTTTACATTATTCATAGCAATCATCTTCATAATAATAATAGTAATCCCCACTATCTCCATTTTGGTAGTAATAATAAACTTCTTTAGACTCGTCATATTCTGTATATTTGTTATAAACCTCTACAATTGAAAAAGTAAAGGAGTGAGCTTAAGCTTAATATGTGAGTATCACTAACACATGCACATGTCACCTAGTTCACAATATACAAGCATATAAAATTGCAAATAGTAACACAATCGATTCATTAATTATCTTTACATTGGTTGGTAGCCATTATAGGAGTGCTCATGACCTCGCCATACTATATAGTATATATTATATACATATATGATCTAAGTTGGGAACTACCACTCTTAACCTCGACTTTCTAAATGGTATTGGTAATTGCCACCTCTGACCCTGATACCCTTAAATCTAATTTAGATCATTTTAGTGCATGACTCTACTACAAACAAGTCACATATTGATCATTAAGGTGTCTCTTAGAAATCTACTACCTCCAGCCCTTAGGTCAAGCCATACATAAGCAATATACACATTTTAAGTCCAATATCAATTAAATCCATTTAATAAGCTACTCTATCAAGAATAAGCAACAAATAAGGTAAACACGTACTTGGAGTCTTACTTCTAGAAATGTAGCAACTTTAGCTATTCCAATTCTTGGTTAAACATAGGGGTGGTAATTGCGGGGTGGATCTGCGGGCTAACCCGCTCCGCCCCAAAAAAAATGCGGGGTGGGCAAAAAATTTTGGCCCGCTGAAGCTGCGGGCCATTTTGACCCACACCCGCGTGACCCCCGGGGTGGGGCGGGTAAGTTCCCTCGGGCGCGGGTTGGCCTGTGGACTAGAAAAAAATAAAAAATTGCTGAAGTGACGATGACGTTGACGAGTCGTGATGGTGAGGGTTGAGGAGTGAGGACTGACGGTTGAACTTTCTTGAACCGTTGGTGATGACCGACGGGGACTGAGGATGAACTCCGGAGCAGTCGAAGCGAGGACGACTGAGGACTGACGGAGAAGTCAAGATCATCTTTCCGCTCTGATTCAAGCTCTGAGGCTGTCCGAAGCTCAACCCAGCAGGACTCTCAATAGAGAAGAGTTTGGAACCATCTGGAGCTTTGACGGACACGGTACTACTGCTAACTCCAATATCAGCACCTGAGGCTACTGGTTGCCGGATGACGACCCCTTCTTGTTCTCGCGTCTTGGGGGTTAACTAAGTTGGCTCCAAAGTTGGAAAAAGGAATGCAGTTCTGAATCAGGACCCTATCTACAGTGGATGATGGTTGCTTTGATTTGAGGACGATGGTGCGGGTCGTCGCGGGCCAGCCCGCATTGGCCTACGGAGCGGGGCGGGCTGATTTTGTTAACCCACGAGACTTGCGGGCCACTGCGGGTCAGCCCGTGACGACCCGCGGGCTGGTGCCGGGGCGGGCCGGCCCATTTGGCCCGCATTACTGACGCTAGTCAAACATAGCATAAATAACTAATCTAGAGGTTATGTCTAACTACAACCTATTTTATTTTATTTTATTTGAGACTAGCTTAGAAAAGCGTAGGAAACATTTTGTAAAAAAGAAATTTTGAAAATTAAAAATTATAGGGGTATAAAGGTAAAAACATGAGCATGTTTCTCCCCATATATCTCTTGGACGAAAAAGCAAAAATATGACACAGTTAGAGACACATGTGTGTCTATGACCATTCTTCTCCCCTTATAACTGGTCATGCTGAGTGACATGATTAGGATCATGGGTGCATTCTTGGTCATATAACTCTTGAACCAAAACGTACTTCTCCTAACTATTTTACACGACTTGCCATTTACCACTTCAACACACTCAAGTATACAGTTGTGTACATCTCTTGGCGACACTCGACTCCTCCATAAAATTCTCTAATTCTTTACCTTTGTCCTCATATAATCCAAGAGCACACTACAACTCTAAATTCTACACCAAAAGACTATCTAATTACGCAATTTCAAACATAGTTAAAGCACTTGTTTTAAATTGCCCAAATATCTCTAAAACGTCTAAATCCATTAATGCATGCTTGATCTACTTGCATCAATTGCTTCCAATTTATGATGGGATCTACTACTTTAATCTAATATTGATTGGAAAACGAGAGAAGTATGATGTGTAATTACAAGTTATGACTTACCTTTGCAATTATGTCTTGATTGGAGAATTCCAATCACTAGAGGATGGATGGTTAAAGGTTTGCAAAAAAAAAAAAAAAGGTCCTTCCTTTAGAGAGAGAAAACATAAGTTGAACAAAAGAAAAGAGAGTAGAGTAGGGTTTTGCGAGGGCTTAAATAATTTATGGCCAAAAAGACCAAAATGCTCTCCTCGTAAATTACTTCAATGCCCTATCTAATAATTTAATTTATTTTATTTTCTAATATTTTACAATTTCTTCACCTATTAGTACTGTCAAAACTTGAGTCTCCTATAAAATAAAGATATAGACCCAGTGTACATGATAGACATAGTAATATTTTTATATTAGAGGTGTAAATGAGTTAGAGCTACTTATAAACTATTTGAGTTTAGCTTATATTTACTCAAGTTTGTTTTGACAGGAAGTCAAATTTGACCTCAAGCTACTAGAGCAGTTTACTGAGTCAAGTTTGAGTTTTAAAATGTTCAACTTGACTAGTTTGTAAACTTAATCAAGTTTAAGTCAAGCTTACATGTTAATTGAATTTGAATATTGATAGTATTTTAATAAGAAAGAAATATTTTTCAAAATAAATTGAATTAAAAAAGCTTAATTAAGTTAAACTTGCACTTGTTAAGTGTCACATTAAGTTGAGCTTAATTTTAGAATTCTAAACTTGATTAAGCTAAAGTCATGCTTGAGTTTTAAATTTTCAAGTTGAACTTGAGGTTAAGTTAAGCACTATACTTTTTTTTTTAAAAAAAAACTCTATTTGTTTTTGGTCACAATTTAGATTTTCAAGCACATAATAGTGAAATAATAAAATATTTTTCTCCTTTGTCCATGTTCTTCTCTCGCACTAGTTTGCTAACTATACCAAAATCTTCCAAGGTGGTTTCAATTCATAATACAGGAGGCAACCTATTAAGATTTTTTTTTTTTTTGGGCAAGTTGCAAATACACCCCTTAGTGGTAGCTTTTATGTGTACTTGATCGCTTTATATTTGAAATTGAATGTTTAGATAATTGAATATTGAAAAAAAGTGCTTTAAGATCTCAATATGATCATTTTGTCCTTAAAAATAATAAAAAATTTAGAAAACAAATGAAAAATAATGTATAACAAAATATTTAAAAATTAAAAATGAAAAAGGAGTTTTTTTTTTCAATTTTGTTATTTTAAAAATATTTTTAATTATTTCATCTAAAGAAAAATAGTAAAAAAAAAAGTCTGAAAATACGTTTTGCAATCATTTGGAGGTTATACCTTTTATCTTGTTCAAACTTGCTCGATTAAGTGGGTTCCGGCTTAATATTTTTAGGTGCAATTTTCTAGAATCTGCTTTACATATAGTAGAGTATGTATCATATCTTCATACTATGTATTTACCTCTAATATTATGATTGGGAAGAGGAAAAGAGAACGAAAGGATTGAATGAAAAAAGAACCTAATTCAATTGTTTAACTATAGAAGGGAATCAGGGAAGAAGGAATGGAGAAAGAAATATTACCATAAGCTCTACATGTTTTTAATCCCACCGAAAGGAAGATGGGAGGAAGTGTTGTATTTCTAATTCTTCTGTTTATCTTATTTATTTCTCCATTTTTTATGGGCATATTTCTAATTTTATATACATTTTATTTTGTCTTTTGTAATCCTTAAAATTCATTCTATTTTGCTTGCCTTAATTACCACACACATGGGAAGGAATCAAATTCCTTTATAATTCTTTCATCTTATTCTTTTATTTCAGGTTTATTCTTTCTTGATTCCTTTTCTCATACCAAAAAAAAAGTATAAGATACATAGGATAGATGTTCTATAGAATCATATACTTACTCCGTAAAAGTTATTAACTAATAATAATAATAAATATAAAATAATATTATAATCCTAACATTTAAATTCTACCAAAAAGGGCAAAAAAAAAAAAAAAAGGAGTCTTTGACCCAATTTAATATTATGAAGCAGTCCTTGAGACTAGTAATAAAGCCTAATGACTGAGCTCAATCAGTGATGTCGTGAAAGAGAATTGAGTGCTGTACATGGATTTTAAAACTGATTTAAGGTTCAAGTATTGAATGCACGAAGACACATGACATTTCTGAGATCAGTCCCGTTCGTGGTCTATTTAGTGGTCATTTTCAATAAGAAATGCAATATTTTAGTACTTTTTTTCCGTAGCTTAAAAATATGCATATATACATGAAAACATTGCCATTCTGGTTCTCCTTTTTAAGTTCTATCAACGGGGAAGAAAAGCGAAAGCAACCTCAGTTTCTCATCCAACCCAACTGCATAGTAATACGATATACTCACTATTCCCACTTCCCGAGTCACACACCTCCCCCCTCCGCCCTCTCTCTCTCTCTCTCTCTCTACTAAATCCAACATGGGTCAAGGAACACCAGGCGGACTGAATCGCCAGTCCGGCGAACGTAAGCAAGACGGGGCCGACAAGAAAGACAAGAAATTCGAACCTGCTGCCCCACCCTCTCGCGTCGGCCGCAAGCAGCGCAAACAAAAAGGCCCTGAGGCCGCTGCTCGTCTTCCAACCGTAACCCCCCTAACCAAATGTAAGCTCCGGCTCCTAAAACTGGAGCGAATCAAAGACTACCTCCTAATGGAAGAAGAATTCGTAGCTAATCAGGAGAGATTGAAACCCCTCGAAGAGAAAGCGGAAGAAGATCGATCCAAGGTTGATGATTTACGGGGTTCGCCGATGAGTGTAGGGAATTTGGAGGAATTGATCGATGAAAATCATGCGATAGTGAGTTCTTCGGTTGGTCCGGAGTATTATGTTAGTATTTTAAGTTTTGTGGATAAGGATCAACTTGAACCTGGCTGTGCTATCTTGATGCACAATAAGGTTAGGGTTTTTTTTCCTTTCGATGCTGTAAAGTTTGTCTATTGTGGAAGATTAGGGTTTTGGTGTTGAAGAGTTTATTTTGGTCTTTATATATATATATATATATATATCTATGGAAGATTAGGGTTTTGGTATGAAATGAGGGTTTTCTTCTCGATGCTGTAGAGGTTGTAAGTTTCGTCTTTTCCAACGTTATGTTCAGTAAAGGACATTTACTTGGAAAAAAAAAAAAAGAAGAGGAAGAAGTTAAGTAGAGGGCAGTCATTGGAGACATCAATAGTTACGAGTTTTTGGGGATTGTAGATGAGCAGATAGAGTACTTTTTTCTAAAGCGGATACCTTATAAAGTATAATCTACCTATTGATGAACATCAAGCACTTAAGCGAGTCTTATGATTAAAGCAATGCATTAGTAGTCCTGGTATGATACCCTTAACTCTTCTAATTTTACGTCAGAGTTTCCAAATCTCCCACTCTTGACAATTTGATTAAGTCAACAATGTTTATCTTGTTTTCATTTTTCATTTAGTAGTTTTCGTTTGGTTTTGTGGTTTTTTCATTAATAGTTGTATCTGCAGAAACCTGGCATGACTGCTGATGTCATATCGTGTGGAGGTGCCAAGTAGATGATGAATGTCATCTATTTTTGGAAGCGTTTTGGTGGTCAAGCTAACCATTGAGACTAACAAAATCTGAACGCTGAGTAGAACCATATTCCTATATGTTCTATCAAACTTAAGAGGATAATAATTGTGGTGTCAATCCCCATATAGGTGTTTGTTTGTTTGAGGTTCTTGCCAGGGCTAGTAATTTAGCTGTTGTGGCTGTCTTCCTGATATAGTTGAAGATGACTTCCTATATGCTTCTTTCTCAGGTACTTTCTGTGGTTGGGCTTCTCCAGGATGAAGTTGATCCAATGGTGTCTGTAATGAAGGTTGAGAAGGCTCCTCTGGAATCATATGCAGACATAGGTGGCTTAGATGCTCAGATACAAGAAATTAAAGAAGCAGTTGAGCTTCCCCTCACTCATCCTGAACTTTATGAAGATATTGGTATCAAGCCCCCAAAGGGAGTCATATTGTATGGAGAACCTGGAACTGGGAAGACTTTACTCGCGAAGGTACAATTTTCATTTCCATTTCCCAAGCTATGTTTCAGAGAAGAAACCAAGCTTCTAGTTGATCAACTTGGTCTTGCATTATAATATGCTGTGTAGTTTCAGAAAGATGTCAAACATAGAAAAAATGGATTAGCCCATCCGCCCTTGAGCTGCTGCACATGCAGGTTTTGTGAGTTTTGAATTTATCCTAAAAAGAAAAGGTTTATGAGTTTTGTAGTCTCTTTTGATGAGCATTCACTTGTTTTTCTTTTTCCTTATCTCAATTTAGCTTCACTGAGAAAGTGCCAAAATCTCAGTTTGAAATTGCTTTGAATTTGTTTTCTTGTTGCTTCATGAGCTACATATTCTTAAGGATCACTTGTGCATTCTGTACACATCCAGGCTGTCGCAAACTCAACCTCGGCAACTTTTCTCCGAGTTGTTGGTAGTGAGCTGATTCAAAAGTACCTAGGTGATGGGCCAAAGTTAGTAAGGGAGCTGTTTAGGGTTGCTGATGAACTCTCACCTTCAATTGTCTTCATCGATGAAATTGATGCAGTTGGTACAAAAAGGTGAGTTGAGTTTTCTGTAGTAAACAGGTGTGTTGAAGCACCTTAGTCCAGGCATCTCACAGAGATTTTCTATAAGGTACGATGCCCATTCTGGTGGTGAACGTGAGATCCAAAGGACCATGTTGGAACTGTTGAATCAGTTAGATGGTTTCGATTCTAGAGGAGATGTCAAAGTTATTCTTGCAACAAACAGAATTGAAAGTCTTGATCCTGCATTGCTACGTCCTGGTCGAATAGACAGAAAGATTGAATTTCCTCTGCCTGATATCAAAACCAGGAGGCGCATTTTCCAGGTGCTTAACATGATTCCCAGAAAGCATTATACTGTTGAAAATATCCTCAACTTCCTTTGTATATGATTGTAAGATTCTTTTTGATGGCAGATCCATACATCAAGGATGACGTTGGCTGATGATGTCAATTTAGAAGAATTTGTTATGACAAAGGATGAGTTTTCTGGAGCTGATATTAAGGCTATTTGCACTGAAGCAGGCCTGCTTGCTTTAAGAGAACGCCGTATGAAGGTGAGAATATAACTGACTATTTTGTTGGCTTTCAAGAAAGTCTGATTGGTCATTTGAACTCTTTGCTAACTGTTAGGTTCCTTGAAAAATATGTATGTCATGATCTCTTTATGAGTGGAACAGTGAGCATAGCAACAGCCTGAGATGTGGCAACTGTCTTTGAACTGAGAGTTGCTTCATGCTATAGAAAGTAGAGTATGTAATTTAGGAATGCATCATAATGATCTAATATGAAGCGCAATGAATATGATACCATGATTCATACTATAGAAAGTAGAGCATGTAATTTAGGAATGCATCATAATGATCTAATATGAAGCTCAATGAATATGATACCTTGAATATCTGGCTTAGTTTATTCTTGTTGTCTAGAGAATAGTTAAGTATGTGAATACTCCTGTTTTTAATTTGAAATGTTGGGTAGATCATGTATGTAACCTAATTTATTCTCAACTAATTATCCAAAAAAAAATTTTTTTTTTTAATTCTCAACTGCTGATGTCTCAGTGTTATACTGGCTTCTCAGAGAGCATACCTTTAATGGGGCGTACTCAAAATATTAAGCAATATAAAACACTAATGGCCAGATATCTTTGTATTACCACAATCTAACCCTACAGCGTTTTCATGAGAATGTAATGGTACCATGAAACCAACCAGCGTTAATGCATATTGATGGATATCCACCTTACTAGATGCTAGGTTTATGGATCCTTTTCCTGCCTTTGATATTTCTTGTCTTGTTAAGAGGCTCTGCAGATTTTTTCTCATTATAGGAGGGTGTGTCAAACACCGGTGCAAAATGTAGATACGCATATTTTTTTTTATATATCTGTATTTGATGTGACATCACCACTTCATGTTGGTTGTAATCTCGTGGATAAGTATATTCAAGTTTACAATGTAGTTTCAAATGATTTTCACATGATATTATCATGTAGTTTATAAGTATATTATCACATGGTTTTCTAAGCTGAAATTTACAATGTAGTTTCAAATGCAACCATGACACCATGCTGTTATCATGGCCATTTTATTTTTAACTTACTTGTGTGGGTAATTCAAGTTTACTTCCTGCATCAAGATGCAACAGATTTTCATAAGGCCATGTGCATGTTCCTGGTCTTGTTTTCTTTGCTTTTGGAGGCTGGTGGGTCTATCCACGGAGCAATCGAATTTGTAACCGAGTTTTCATTCATTTGCTGCCCTCAAAGAGGGTAACTCCATCCATTAGTATTACCTGAATTCCCCAATAAGATGATTTATATCACTGACTGCATTCTTTCGTCAGGGCTGAGGTTTTTAGTAGATTGGGTGCTATCATATGGTCTATGTAGTGATGGTGGACAATTCTGCTTCTGTGATAAATTCTCTGGCTCTGAAGTGTATTTCAATTCCTTTTATGATATGACTATACAGAAATAATTGGGTTTTGTTATTTGTTTGTGTACAATAGCACACATGTACATGAAACCTTTCATTTGATGTGGTGTTTATATCTTGTCTTCCCCTATAAAGAGTACTTGCTAAAAGATATGTTAGCAAATAGTAGAGAGGGGGATTTATCAAAAAAAAAAAAAAAAAGTAGAGAGGGAAGATGATATTACTCTCATTGAGAAAGAGCTTCTTTGAGAGTGACCACATTACATGGTCAATCTGCATTTGCTCTTGACTATGAACTTGTGCTGTAACTGATGACGTTTTTTTCCCTCTTCAATGATGGGAGCTTTGGAGTTGATTGTTGGATGGTTCTGCTTTGGGGACTTAAAAAGAACATTTTATCTAGTGAAATTATTTGTCGGCACTGTGCATCATATTATTTTTTTAGATCTAGGGTGGAGCATACATTTTGAAATTTGCTCAATTAAGTCCTCCCTGTAGCAAGGTATGTAATTTGATGATTACATTACCTCCTTTGCTTCAGGTGACTCATTCGGACTTCAAGAAGGCTAAGGACAAGGTGATGTTCAAGAAGAAAGAAGGTGTTCCGGAAGGACTTTACATGTGAACCTTTTGTTATCTATTTCCGGGTTCAACTTGTTTAATCAGAATTTATCCATAGCTGTTGATGTCGATTACTGTTCTTTCCTCTGGTATATACGGTTGTGTTGTGTCACCTATAATTTGGCTGTACCACACAAGGAAATTCCATTCAGTTGATTTGGCATGCCATGTTTGTTGGAGTAAGACAGTGGACGAAAAGAAATCGCCATTTCCTTAATCCAATGATCCGGCAGGCACATATCTCTTTGGCTGTACCTGCAGCTCAGATTTCAGCTGCTAGTGTAAAGGAGAGGAAAAGTTGTGGCCTTTGCCATGCAGAGTTATGTTATATTGCAGAACACATTTTTGGCTGTGGATGGGTATGATCCATTTCACTGTCAATAATGACTTTCTTCTTGCGTGGTTGAAGCTTGAAATATTTATGCAGCACTTGTTGAAGTAGAGCAGTGCCTATATTGAACTAGCTCTTGAATCAGTTAGCGCTTTGAGCGAATGATGGAAAATATTAGGGTAACAAGCATTTTAAGATTACCTATTGCGAATTAAATTTGTCTGTCCGTGTAGATTAGTTTACACTATTTAAAAATTATATTATTCAAATGAATAAAAAAAAGCAATATTGTATATTTCTTTTTAGTTTTGTCCATCTAATGGCTATGTTAATGCTTCTTGAGCAAATAGTGTACTTATTGGTTATGAATCGAGACAGATGAAATCAGATGAGGATTAATAGAGTAGATCATATGCATTTTTGCTTACCTTCCATGAATATACAGTTATGCAACTAGAAGTAAAAACTATTTTACGATGTGGCGATTTTTTTAACTCAGAATAGCATACCATGCACAGAAAAATATTAGAATAAGTCGATTAGGGTGATTTGAAATAAAGTTGTAGTAAAAGTTTGGAATATTTTATGTGGTATCATAGTTTAAGAAAACTGTATCATAATTTTATTTGAAGTCGCATATTGGCCATGTACACCAAGAAACACAGTAAGGCCTTTTTCGTACTCCCTTTTCCTTACATTTTTGCAAGTTTCTTTCTTTCTTTTTTATCATACTTCTTCTCGAGATAAGTTTTTGAAACCAATTCAATTATCCTTTGGAAATTGAAACTTCATGAATTTATCATTACACATTATATTAATTCATATTGTAGATGAAGATAACAATGTATTCATTTTTTCTATAATTAATAGAATTGTAGATATTATATGTCTACATATTGATAGTTTAATATATAAAAAAAAAATCAAAATGCTTTTTTTTTGTATTTAGTTATTATGTATACTATATTTTACATAATAAGCAACACATTAGTAATCAATATTGTAAAAGGTTATTAACAATATACATTTTTTAATTTAGTTATTATATATACTATATTATACATAATAAACAACCTATTAGTAATCTAATACTGTAAAAGGTTGTCAACAATATACATTTTCTTATATAATTGTTATGTATACTATTATATTACATCTATAACAACATATAGGTAACTTGATATCATGAAAAGAAATTTCAACAATATTAACAATGTGGGACAAACTAAAAAGTATAAATAGTAAGTCCCATATTGTCAAGCTCCAAGTTGTATAACCATATATTCTTGCCGTGCATTCTAACAAATAATGATAGCATAAGGTCAATAGTTACTATTATACCATTAGTATACATAAGGCATCATATCCAAGCTAGTAGCATAAATAGAAGCAAACCACAACCACAATTAATCATAAGAAATAATGCTTCTTAATCTTTGAAGAACTGTTTGATACAATGAAATTATATCTTTTACAAAAGTCTAATTAGCTAAGTTACGACTCCTATAATTAGCTTAGCAAATTAATTATCATTCAGTACCCCCTTCCTTAGGCCTAAGTACTTGTAATTGCTAAACATTTTCATCCAAGTGTTGTGTGAATCCTACAAAGGTCTAGTAAGGATGAGTGAAATCACGTGCTTAGTAAGTGGTGAGGGGAAAACATTATATATTAGGGAATCACTGAGAAGTAGCACCAATTCCCTTAAAGTGCAATGCAACAATCAAATACTATCCGCAAGATGTTGTCTAGTCCATTAAGGGAAAAACATTATATATTAGGGAATCATAGACAATTAGCACCATGTCCTTTAAAGTACGTTGCAAAAATCAAATACTATTCGCAAGACATTGTTTGGACTGTTGTGAGATTGGAGAAATTAACCCTATTCTAATATGGATTTCAAGAAATTTCCATAACCATAGCAATAGCACACCCCCATTAAACTTAGGTCTATGCAATGAATCCCTTGTCCACCTAAAGACTGTTTTAGACCATCCCTATGATGGCTTCCAACCTAAGCGGTGAGTTCCTCTCCAATCATGTAGTTTCGCAGGGTTGGAAGAAGATAATCATTTGTACCTCACCTAAGGGCATGTTTAGTATGCATGAGAATGCATAATGCAAAGGATGTAATGCATGTTCAATTTATTAGGTCAAGTTAATTCTTAATGCTGGTTTAACTTGGGTAATCAAAATAGCATAGCATTCCACACTATATGCATCACAACAAATCAAAACCAACTAGGTGGACTTAGCTACAACAATTAAGGCCACAAAAGCAATTAATTACAACTATAAGCAGTATAACGACATATAATCTCTTGTTTTAAAAATAGAATTGCTTTGAAGCAAGCCTCTTGGATGAGTTATGAGGTGCTTGACCGTCTTAGGTATACACAAAAATCCTACAAAATATAATTAAGTTAGTGTGATGAAAATGGAAGAACCTAGAATCTTTGCAAAAGGTTATACTTAAGGTTCTACAAGATCTTTTGTTGCGATAGTTGTTTTATTTTTAGATTAGATAAAGCTTACTTCTTTTCTTATGAACTCAATAGTTCTTGATATGCTGTTGGAAATGGTTAAGTTGTGCAGTAAGAAAAAGTGTAGAAAATTTAGTAAATTTATGCAGTCATTTTGTAAAACTTAATATAATATTTATAACGGTACTTATTGTTATGGTGATGATGAAATAATATTTTCGACTAGAATTTCTTCTAACCTTATGAAGTTATGGAAAAGGAAAGTTATTTGAAGTGGATTTGCATTATGGGCATGTATGATGACAAAATAATTTCATAAGAAAATAATGTGATTTTTGTTAAATGATTGCTATTTTGCTCGAAATCGTCTATTGTAGATACCCAACCTTAAGTAAAATGACTATATTTTATTTTAAGGACAAACTAAAGTCATTTTGCACCATAAATTGTTTGTTATATGGATTCATATTAAATCATGTAAAGCATTTTTTTTAAGGAATTCGTAACACATCTGTAGCAATGAATTTGATTAGCATATAACAAAATTTAATAAAAGAGAGTTAAAACGAGTATTTGCCACATATTATCATTATAATATAGTCAAAATAAGCAATGATAATAGATATAAAAATAATTATTTTTCTAGAAATTAATTATTTAATTGCAATTTTACTATTTTCTTCAAAAAGAAGCCTCAAAATTCATAATGAATATAAGATACCTTATTAAATAGTAACATTAGCACCATAAAATTATAACTCATGTAAAATATCATGTGAAAAATTATGGTAATCTAATATAAGAAATAAATAAGATTTTCTAAATTCATTCTAAAACTAGCATTTTTTTTTTTTTTTGTAAAATAGGACTGAAACTTCCCAAAATTATTATAAATACCAAACATGCAATATTACATTTCACTATAGTACCATAAAATAGTATAGGGATAAAGTACTTCAACTCAAATAGCATGACAAAATATATATATATAAAGAAATTAGAAAACCTAAAGCTTCTTGGCCACTAACCACTCAAACCTAGGGCTGGTAATTGTGGGGCGGATCCGCGGGTTAACCCGCTCCGCCCACAAAAATATGCAGCGCGGGCAAAAAAATTTGACCCGCAAAAGCTATGGGCCATTTTGGCCTGCGTCTGCGGGACGGGGCGGGCAGTTTCCGTCAGCGGCGGGCCAACCCGCCGGAAAAAAAAAAACCTATGCTGTGCAATTACTGTCCATAGTTCGGGAAGGCATGGTTCTTCCTCGTCCTTTAGAGGAAAAAAAAGAGGAAGATAGAGCATCTACAGACGATGACGAAGACGATGAGAAAAACTGATTGTATACCGAGGACTACATTTAGGAGTTAGACTGAATAAGTTTTGCCAATGTTCATATATGGAATACATGGTTACCAGTTTTCATATTACACAGGTAATAGTTGATACTCCCATTTTAGCCTTCAAATATAGGGACATCTGCCCTCCTACACCATCTTTTACCTGCTGTACATGCGAGTCGGGTTTTTTATGTAAGGAACCTCCCTAAAAGGAACAAGCACTTGTTTCCAAAATATTAGTCTTCATTCTTTAAAACAGTCATGTGCATCTTTCCTTCATTTTCTTAATTGCATGTTAGTTTCTGGCAAATTCCAGATTATGTATCTTTGAGTTTACCTTACCTGAAGTTTCTGATCGTTTGTTTCTTAAGTTATAGTGTTGTGGTTTCTCAACTTTTGGTTGGGAATATGGAGTAGAGTAGTTATAACACTTTTTTAAAAAAAAAAATTATTGCGGGTCGTTGCGGGCCAGCCCGCATTGGCCTATGAGACGGGGCGAGCCGACTTTCTTGACCCACTAGACTTGCGGGCCAGCCTTCGACAACCTGCGGGCCGGCCCATTTGGCCCGCATTACCGGGTCTACTCAAACCGCTGCCCGAGGGCTCCACCACCCACCATTGGTGTGTTGGCTTACCTTAAAAGGGAAGTAGGGGTGGATATAGAATCGTACTATTTGGAGGAAGGGGGTGGTGGGAGGGGTCAATTTACAATATTAAAATTAATATTAGAATTACTTAAAGAAAAATATTTATTTATCATTACAATTATAATATATCTTATATACATAAAAATAAATATACACTCGACACGATCTAATACTATATAAAAATAATTTTAACTTCTTTTACGTTATAGTTACAAGTACTTGATATACTTTGTAAAAGGTAAAAAGAATAAATATTTTAGCATTTCATTAAGCATATGTATTAATCAAAATGTTACCATCAAGTTATAAAAAAATGGAATCAAGATATAAAATTTGGATAAGTTCTATTGTTAACAAAAATAAATCATAAATATTAAAAAAAATTACAAGTAGAATGGAAATAATGATATAATATAAATAAAATAGTATTTTATAATTTTTGTACTAACTTTATAAGATTATTTCATTAGAAATTCCATAAATATATATATATATATGTTTTTTCAATATAAATGATTAGATAATTGGTTATTTAATAATATTCATTCCTTTTTATAATATTAATAGTAAAAGAAAAATGTTAGTATTTTAAATAATATAGACTACTATTATTTACTAATGTTTTATGCAAAGCAATTGAAACCCTCATGGCTTGTTTGGTTTACTTTATAGGGGTGACATAGAATACTTATTCTTTCCCTCTAGATTTATTCTTGTGTTTGGTTAGTGAAATTACTATTACATGAAATTACTATTGCTACAAAAAAAGAAATTGCAATTCCTTTATAGGATTAATGGAATAGTTTTTTTTTTTTAAATTTTTTATAGCATATTTCTCTATCTATTAATGAGAACTCAAAATAAATATAAGGAATCTTAAGAATTGCAATTTTATTCCTACCTTATTTTATTCCAAAAATCAAATATGCCATTTTAGTATTAAATATAATTATTATTTATCACAAAACTATTAATAAATAAATAGTGTGTATTGATAATTTATTTCAATTTTACTAGTTATAGTGGGGAAAAAAAATAATAAAAGAGACTAAAAATCATTTATTAGGAGACAAATAATAAATGCAACTTAAAAAAAAAGTAAAAGCGGCTTAAATGGGAATGAACCCATGATCTTGAGTATGTAAAAACAAATATCTAACTACTTGGCCATATTAAATTTCATGATAATATTTATGCTTAAAAATATAAATATAGCACATACTTCTTACTTTTCCAATTAATTTAATTAATTAATTTTTTCATAGGGGAGGGGTGGGATCCTTCTTGTTCCTATATAATTCTCATAAATGCGAATACGAATCCATCTTCCTTTTTCTCCGTAATCACTCTTCTCATTTACGGTCAACATCTTATGGGGTCTTTTTTGAACGAATCTATTTCTATGTAAAAATCGAACATCTTATTAAAGTAATTACTTTTGTAATGGCAATTGGAATGGTATTAACTCCTATTTATTCATTATCTATGTTACAACAAATGTTCTATAGATACAAGCTATTTAATGTTCCAAACTCTTATTTTTTTTTATTCTGGTTTGAGAGAGTTATTTGTTTTGATCTCTCTCCTTCTACCAATAATAGGGCCCCTTTTGGCACCCTTTAGCTCTACACTTGAGTGTGGAGAGGAATGAAGGGGTATGCGAGGCAATATTTATAATAAATTGATCGACCTTTCAAAATTATTTTTTAATTAGTGGTAAGCGATAAAAATATGAAAATTAGCATATGTTATTGACACATTGAAACGTGTTGTGTTAAAATTTCATGAATTTTGAATACATAGTTGATTTTAATTCATTTTTGAATAAATTTTGGGACAAAATATGATATTTTTGCAAAAATCCAAATTTTGTAGATATATTCCTTTTGTTGCTTGACTTTGTTGGATATCTTCATGACATGTCATAGGTTATTTTCCATAAATGAAGTTCATTTGATATTCATTTGACACTTTAGGGTGTTTTTATGTGGTAATTTGTTATATTTTAGCATTTGCCTCATTATTCTATAAATATATTTGTTTTATTGATGGACATGTTTAATTGCTTTGATGATTATGCTATAACATGTCTTCTACCTTGGTTTATTAATTATTTACTTTACTATTTTATTATTTTACTATTTACCATTCTATTTTTACTTTTTACTTTATAGGCAATTTGATCTTTTTATTACTTTTTGTCACATTTATCATTGGTAGATGCCTTATTGTTAAATTTCTAACTCTGACTTATAGCAAATAGTTCTTTGCCTATTTCTCAATTATTATAGTAATATTTGCACTAAATAGCTCTTTTCTAATACTTATAACTTTTTCAATGAAATTAAAAAAAACTATCCAATCTTTACTTAATTTTAGTTTATTAATATGAGGCTAGATTTATTTATTTTTAGTTTCTCCTTTACTAATTAGGTTAATTCTACTATCGACTCACTTGTTTAATGGCATAATTAGTTCCTTAAGCCCTAATCTACTTGATTTAGTCGATAGATCCAATTAATCCTTGTATCTAGAGGTTGATTAGGTTCTTGGAGTTACCACTCTAGCTTACCTTTCAAATGAGTCCTGATAGCCTAAGTGCATTTGTGGCTCTTACAAATATTGCTACAAAATAGAAACTTTCTTAAATGAAAGTAGGGGTGGACTCAATTTGGTTTGGTTTCTTTTATTTTTTCCTAAATCAAATTTAACCATATTGTTTAGCTCTTAATTTATTTTAATTTAAAGAAAACATTTGGTTCGATTCACAGTTCAAACTATTTTTACAGGTGTAGTTAATATATATATATATATATATAGTCAATAAGTCATTAAAAATTGTACATGTCATAAAAGATATTTAATTTATTATTATTTTTTTGATATTGCTTACCATTTTCAATACATATTTGATATATTTAAGGGGGTACTACTATTTCCCTTAAAGTAATTATGATTTTTATTTTAGTCAATAAGTAAAAATGTGAAATAAAAAAATAGTAAGTTACTTGATGAAAACCAAATAAGAGAGAGAATTGAATAAGTAACATAAAATCATTTTTTTTGTCATATATTCTTGAGATTTTCACCACTATTTTTTTTTTTTTTACTTTTTATAGTTTGGTTTGGTTCTTAATGTTTTTGAATCTCAAAATAAAAACGGTTTGATTTGGTTTATATTTTTTTTAACATAAAAAGATGATTTGCTGGTTTAGTTCACGGTTTGGTCATTTTTTTTTTTTCCCCCTAGCCCTAGATGAAATTTTATAGATATCCAACTAGACCAACATCAAATATATATACATATATATTGTGTTGTTAATGATGAATATGAAATATTTTTTTTTCTAGTTCATATAGAAATAGTTTAAACCTTCACTATACTTTAATTAAATTTAATGTTATGTGTTTAAATTCAATTTTTTATTTTATTTTATAATTTCTTCCCTTCAATAATCAATAATCTTTTATAAATTTTCATTAGTTACCTTTAAAGGACCCACACAGGCGTGCTTGTTTTTTGGACTTGTCACCGCAACTCGATACTTGTTCACAAGTTGAAACCAAGCTATCCCCACCTCTATATATTATCACATTGGTGATTTGATTATATATGTTAAGGTCTATTTGAGCCTATATTATTTGCTAGCCTACTTAATTATTCCTTTTTGTTGTCTTGAGTAAGGGTTGTAATTTATGTTATTCATTTTGTTATTAGGTAAATTGTCACGCCCCACTCTAAGGGCCTCTCATGACAACCCGCTACGATCGCTTAACCCCTTGTTAAGCAACCGCGAAACGTCCTATCTTCAACGTTGACTTGTTCATTAGAGTAATCATATTCCCTGCTCGCAAGATAATTAATTACATAAAACATTACTGGGCCTTAGATAAGTCCCATTTCACCACAATAGGTACACCCAAGACCATAGTAGGCCACTCAATTAAATTTTCATCAATTACAAAACAAAAGATCCATCCTAAAGATGTCTACATTAAATCTAAGGCTCACGTCCTTTCTACGACCAAGCCCACCATTGGCGAAATGAGTACTCACCTTGGTTCATTGGTTCATCATGAAGTTTAGGTAGTCTTTACCTGCAAAACAAAGTCTATAGGAGGGTAAGCTAAAGCTTAGTGAGATAGGGTGCAATCTTTCAATGTTGCAACAAACACAAACAAAATTCAAACAAGTTATCAAACAAGTGCTATGCATGAATAAACACATGAATGCAACATCTCACATGGTCTTTCGGTAACTGACGTGAAGTCTAGGGTTTACGCCCTCTTTGACCTTAGGTTGGGGATTCTAAAGCCACCATTAGTGCCCGGGTCTTACTTGCATCTTTATTATTCTTATCACTTAATTAAGTCGTGTTTTAGCTTTAATGTTTTAGGCTTAGGTGCCTCAATACACCGAGCATTTACACCCTCAAGAGATAGGCCGGACTCAGAATCGTCAAGGTGCGACAATCTCCTAATCACTTAGTTCACACTTGGCAGAATAATGATTCTCTTGATCACTTTCGACACATCCTGTAGTAGTGATGGCCTTCAATCTCATGCACATGTCTCGTGAAAATGCATGTCAAGTTTTTAATTAGATCCCATAATTAATTAAAGTTTTGAGGGTTCTCATACCATCAAGTATAAGTGCAATCATTAATCATGTGAACAAATCAATCACAACACACGAAACCATTCTAGGAGCAAGGCATAACTTAACACAAACAAGAAAACAACACATATACAGTAGACGTGATATATATATAGATAAGCTAAGGAGTACTAATACAACTTCCATCGTTACACTCCTCTATTCCCATTTCCCCTCTATACTTTACTTTTGTGACTATAACTCCATGTATTATCCTCGAATATGCTTACCTCAGTACCATAGGTATATAATTGTTGATCTTGATTCACATACCTACTATGGCATATACATCTCAAAAGGATTTATGCATGTTGTAATTGAGATCACGCAATACCACTCTTCCTATCTCATATTTATATACCCATAACATATGTCACATGCATCCTCTTATCTTTCCACCTCACTTGGACACCACACACATACGTATATATATATACAAAGACTTAGATCATTAAAGCCTAGAATTTCTCTTCCATAATTTGTAATGCACATTTATGCATGTCTACATTTTTTACACTAACTGCCATGATCCACAACAATACACATGCCATTGTATATTTCATTCCTACTACTAGTAAAATCATACATACTCATATCATGGGATAGATCTAACACCTATATGCTTCTACATATTATCTTGTATCCTCATTCATGGATTCTTTTCATCCTTCTTCTAATTTCCCAACACACAAGCTCATGACCAATCCATCATCAACATAATCCCCACTTTCATCTTTATGTCATTATGTAGCCACGTACTTAAGTTGAATTTCCATTTCCTACTTCTTCATCCTACATATAAACATATATCTATATAGCATTCCCGCTAACTTCCCAATCCAACAAATGCGCATGTGCCCACATACATATACATATATTTATTCACCGCAACAGCATCTTCATATGGCTTCTACGTCCTTGCAATCTGCCATAATATGTACGCACAAACATGGTTTTTATTTTCTTCACGGCAAAGGGCAGCAATGACGTCCAACGGTTCACTTTCAACCTCCCTCAAAATCATGTGCTTATACATATACAATTCTTCCCTGCTGATTGCATTCACCGCCTAGAGTAAAAAAAAAAGAAAAAAGAAACAAGGAGACCAGCAACGCAAGGGAAGAATGTCACAACCCACGCAATTGTATATATATACATATATTTGTATATTTGGACAGCGACTAGGACTCCACACATACACATAACTATATATATTTATAGCACACACCACAACAATTTTACAATGAGACCATAACACAAATACAACACATTATGGAGTACTACTTATCTCGGTCTTATTTCATCGAGGTTTACTCGATGTAATCCTCAAGTATTTCTAAACTGAAATCTTCTTCACCTAGAAAATTAGGAAAAAGTATATTAATATACTAAATACATAGTTTAAGTCACTTTATTTAGTGTTTTCTAAATTATTACAACTAATTTTAAGTAAAGTACTAATTTTTATATTTATTTATTCTTTATATATAACATTTAGAAATTAACTCCATTTCATAAAAAGCTAATTTAGTTGAGTTTTACTCACTTTAAGGAATACGTGGGTGATCTCGGATTGTCGATTGAATATCCAATGTGTGAGATATGAATTTTTCTGTTCGGTTCCTTTTGTTTTCTTTTCTTCATTCTCCGTTTCTGCGTGGTCCCTGTCTCCTCTCTGTCTCTCTTTTGCTTCTTCTTCTTTTTTCTTTTCTTTTTGTTTCTTTGCTGCTTATGGGTTCCGTGGGCCCTCCATGGAAATTCGGCATACATATATATATATATAATACTTTATTAGGTTTATGGTTTACAAAAATCCTAGTATTTTTTTCACATATAATTAAGATTTTAATATTTT
Organism: Laguncularia racemosa; assembly: GCA_037954665.1. Taxonomy (NCBI): domain Eukaryota; kingdom Viridiplantae; phylum Streptophyta; class Magnoliopsida; order Myrtales; family Combretaceae; genus Laguncularia; species Laguncularia racemosa. Next base: position 193,993 of record JBBMOL010000378.1, read on the forward strand.
ATTACGAAACTTTACGTTTAAGCTAATTTGTTTATTTCGAATGCAAATATCTATACGAAATTTCTATTTAATAATCCTAAATCTATTATTTTATTCTATTCTATCATTTACTCAAATTTTTTTATAGTTTACCTGTAATATGCTTATTTCTATTATTATAACTCTATTTGAATAGTATTTTATGGCTTTTAATTATTCCGCTATTATACGAAATTAAAGTTTGCAAGTTTTACATAGACCAAGTGGTGGGATTTGTAAATATAGATGAAGTTAATTACTATGCTAGACTACGTAGGTTGAATTTTATATTTTATTTATGCTTTCTTTTTTTTCTTTTTTTTTTCCATGAAATAACTGTGAAACAGTTATATGTAGAGAAAATTATCTTGGGTTAAAAGTATTTCATTCATGTCATGCTTGACATGTAAAAACTATATAAAATGGATTGGATTGAGAGATTAAAATATAATCGAATAGAATCAAGATCGAATGATAAATCTATTCTATTATTTGGAAATGCACATAAAATGAAATGTGTATAAAGTACCATTTGTCATAAGTATTCTTAATTATTAAATACTATAAAAAATTAAAGATTAAATAAATAATTTTAATTAATAATCATTAAAGAGATTAGAATGGTGGAACCGAATTAAATATACAAATTAATCACTTCTTTGCAGCTAAGTGCATAGTAGATTCTCCAAATGGCCTCCTTCAATATACAAATTAAATATATAGATAGCATTTAATGTGATAAATGTTATAATATATCATCTTACCATATTATACAAATAATATATTTCCATGTCTTTTTAGACATATCAAAATATATATTCATGTCTAGGTAAAATTATATGATGCGTAGGATATTATATTTAGTTATAACACATTGTTTGTCATTGAATGTAAAGTAATATGCATGATATAATACACATTGATTTTACAATATATTGTAATAAATTATATCGTTCTTATACTATATAGTATACAATGTGGCATAAACATGATATGAAGTGCAAAATATATTATATACTATATTATTGTAATGCCATAATATAAAACATATATACAAATATATGTATCATATAATACATTATATTTAGTTACAATATGTAAATATTTTATGGTATATAAAAATAAACTATACTATATGCAATGATAAATATAACATATATGTATTTAATGTACTATATGCAGTAAACATGTAATGTATAATGTGTCATATAATAATATAATGTTATACAATAACACAATATATATTATATCTAATTATAGCGTGTAATGTATACATTATGATATGTATAATAATAGTGTGTATAGTATAAGTAATTTTTATCATAATTTTATTATGCATTCCATATTATACAACTTAGTATGTTATACATATGTACAATATATTATACATACAATATACTAGACACTATATAATATAATATATGCTCTATAATAATATATATGTATCATGAAATAATCATATTAAATATTTAATATATTGTATTTAAAATACTATATATGTATATATATTATATGATAAGCACAAATAAATTATAATGCACATATATGTACACACGCACTTACACACTATAACGTATATGCACTATATATAATAGTTACATATGTGATATTTGATTGTAACTTGTACATATTTTATATTGCATATGATATGATATATTTATACAATTCTATATTATGCAATAATATAATACATGCCATACAAAGTTATAGGTCAAAAGCATTAGGGTTTTGCTTGTAGTTTTGATTGGCTAAGGCAAAATGAAATCATTCCCAACCCTTAGTTGTGCAATCAAGGTCTAAATTATGGGAAAATACCTCGTTCGGTGGAACCATGACTTTATCTTCTAAAATTATATCTAAACATAGGAAAGAGGATCAGAGTTGGAATCGTAATTATATTCCAAACTCATTTTTGCATACCTAATATATTGTAAGCGAATATTTAACAAATATAATACTTTGGCCAATTTTATAATTTTCTCTTGTATCTTTTCTTTTCTTTTCCAAAGTACAAAATTTTCATTCTAACTCCTAAGTGTTTTCCCGAGATAAAAGATATTGATATCATCTAGGAATATATTGGGTACATATTACATCATTTCCATTTCTTGTTTTAAGACAATTGTGGAGGGCAAATAAATAAGAGAAATACGACTAAATGTTGAATATATATAGCTTTGTATTATAAAACTTGCAGAATTAACAACTCTCTATAAACTAAACAGGAATTACATATATTTAAATCGATAGCTACAATCAATATTACAATGATCTCATGATATGATGAATTAATCACGTGTAAACATGCTCAATTGTGTTTATAATAGGGGAAACATTATTCTAAACCTTTTCGTCACTTTTTTGAAAAAAAAGAATTTTTTTTTTTACTATTTGATATAATTGAACATTTGCATTTATTACATATTATTAGTAATTTTAACATATTGCAAATATATAAAAAATGAAAAAGAAAGAAAAAAAAAACATATTTCCTATATTGGTGACATTTAGTAGCAATTGGTGGTGAAAGGTTTTGGTAATAACTTACACGAAAATGACCTATTATGCGCCTTTTAGCAGCAAAGTAATGGTTAATGGCGAAGGTTAAAACCTACGGCTAATACTGGTGGTTACCATCACTATAAAATATTTGGGCAAAGATAACATTTTTCTTTCTTAACATTAGGAAAATATTTTCCAGGATAATTATCTACCTCTACTAGTGCTTGTAGCTACCATCACCTTTTACCACTACTAGCTAGCTAAAAGTCACTAATATATGAATATGCAATATCTTAAAATTATTAGGATGATTCTCAAACGTAAACCATTGCCAAAAAAGTTTAAATAGTGTTATTTGTATTGTAGAAGCAACTGAACATGTTTAGTGTTTACATTGATTAATTTGTCATATGATTTAAATATATAGCTTCTTTTATACTTTATTGAGAGTTACTAATTTTACAAGTTTTCAAAACAAAGTTGTGTTCACCATTTAGTCGTATTTCTCTTGTTTTATTTATTTATTATTTTTCAAGCTCATAATAATAAGGAAGTTTGATGCGGAACCCCAAGACCCAAATTGTTTCTTAGAACTCATTACCAATCAAATCAAAATTTGATTCTCACCAAAGTAATCAAAACGGTTTGTTCAATTACCCAAGAACACGTTTGTGAAAAGAACTCAAGTTATAATTGAAAATTACTCCTTGAACCCAAGATCAAAGTATTCAAGAACAATAGAAATAGGAATTAAAAATTGAAATACAAAAGATGAACTCAATTGCATTCAACTCAACACCTTATGCATAAAAACACAAGAAAACAAACTCTTTTATATTCCAATCCGGAAACTCAATACAACTTACATGATCCTTAAAACAAAACTAAACAACCTTATTTATAGAGTTTGTTTTATCAAAAGTACATCGAACCTAGACAATCAAGGTGGTGTCACTAATTAACTCTTGTAACTCCCACCTGGTTGGGAAAAAAAAAACTGCTCAAATTTATTGCAAGGAGTTGTTCCAAAGTTCAATTAATTTAGACATTACTTGGATGGCTAGAAATGAGATGGGCTGAATCCAAAGCTAATCTTTTAGCCTAACTAAATTAATGAACTTGGGCTCTTTAAAATCTCCAAGCTTGCATAGCCCATTATCAACCCATTTTTGCACAAATAATTGAAGTTGTTCCTTTAGTCTTTTAGTTTGGGCCCTGGTGATTGGTCGGCTAAAATCTCTAAGATGATTATCCAAGTCACTTTCTTGAACATTGGTGGCATGTGGAGTAGCATTTGTATCATTTCCCTTCCCTTCGAAAGGATTTGTCCTTGAATCAGATCCTACATCAATATCAAAGAGAGATAAATAAAAAACATTAAAAGTAGCTGAAACACCATACTCACCAGGTAGATCAATGCGGTATGCATTATCATTGATCTTCGCAACAACTTGAAAAGGCCTATCTCCACGAGCGATTTGATTATCATTTTTTTTATTTCACTTATCTTTTTTTTTTCTTTTCGATTTTAGTTACTGCTTTCAGTCTTAGAAGAAAGACACATGATTCTGAATAGAAAGAAAAAAAGTTATTGAAATAAAAAAATCTATGCTTTTTGAAGGTGAATTTTGTCAAAAAAAAAAAAGAAACAATCCCTTCTGTCGTGTATCCCCGATTAATGCAGCCTCAGATGCTTTAATTGTCGATCTAGTATTGAGCGAAAGGTTACGCCTATGAGTTATCCAATTTCGATTTCCTTTTGGAAGGAAATCTTTCCTTGTGCATATGAACCCAAACCCAATCTCCTGGTTCAAATGACACCATGCGCCTTCCTTTGTTAACTTAAGATGCAATTTGCTCATTTCGCCTCTCTATCTTTTGTCTTGCTTTATCATGAATGGATTTAACCATTTCTGCCTTTTTATGTCCATCTGTATTAACAATTTCACTTAAAGGAACAGACAAAAGATTCAAAGGAGTTAGCGGATTAAAACCATACACAATTTCAAAGGAAGAAAACCCAGTGGTAGAATGCACACTCCTATTATATGCAAATTCAACGAAAGGTAGATTATCTTCCCAAGTTTTAATGTTCCTTCCAATCAAAGCATGTAATAAGGTTCCAAGAGTCCTGTTTACTACTTCAGTTTGCTTATTAGTTTGAGGGTGTGAAGCAGTAGAAAACAACAGTTTAGTACCAAGTTTGTACCAAAGCACTCGCCAAAAGTGGCTAAAAAATTTAACATCTTGATTGGACACATTGGTCTTAGGAATGCCATGTAAATGCACAATATCATGAAAGAACAAATCAGCAATATGCACAGCATCATCAGTTTTATGATATGGTATGAAATGAGCCATTTTGGAAAAACGATCCACAACTACAAAAATTGAATCTCGGCCTTTTCTAGTCCTAGGTAGACCTAAAACAAAATCCATAAAAATGTCAACCCAAGGATGTGAAGATACTAGCAAGGGTATGTGTAATCCATGAGGTTGAGTTCTGGATTTAGCTTGTCTACATGAAATGCAACTAGAACAGATTTTCTCAACACTCTTACGCATATTAGGCCAAAAGAAATGTTCATGCAAGATGCTCAAAGTTTTATCAATGCTAAAATGTCCCATAAGACCTCCACTATGAGCTTCACAAACAAGTAATTCCTTAATTGAACTATTAGGCATACACAATTTCCCTCCTTTAAAAAGAAACCCCTCATGCTTATAGAAATCACGGAATGCAGCATGCTCACAACCATTATAAACATTAGAGAAATCACTATCATGTGCATACAACTCGTTCAAATGCTCAAATCCTAACAACTTTGTTGAAAGAGTAGAGATTAGAGCATACCTTCTAGATAATGCATCTGCTACAATATTCTCTTTAACTTGCTTATATTAGATTACATATGGAAAGGATTCTATGAATTCCATCCATTTGGCATGATGCTTCTTTAGCTTACCTTGTCCTTTCAAGTGTTTTAATGACTTATGATCTGTATGAATCACGAACTCCTTTGGTAACAAATAGTGCTGCCATGTCTCCAATGCCCTCACCAAAGCATACAAATCCTTATCATAATAAGTTGAGTAGTTAAGTTGTGCTCCATTTAACTTTTCACTAAAATAAGCAATAGGTTTCTTTTCCTGCAATAAAACAGCACCTATACTAATCCTGGAGGCATCACATTCAATTTCAAAAGTTAAATCAAAGTTAGGCAGCCTCAACAATGGTGCACTACTCAACTTTTCCTTTAGCAAAGAAAATGCATGTTCTTGTTCCTTACCTCAAATAAACCCCTTATCTTTTTTTCATGATTTTAGTTAATAGAGCAGCAATTGTGCTAAAATCTTTGACAAATCTCCTATAGAAACTTGCAAAGCTATGGAAACTTCTCACATCACTCACGGTCTTAGGTTTCGGCCATTCTTGGATAGCCTTTACCTTTTCACTATCTACTTCAATTCCATTTGTACTCACAACATAACCTAAGAAAATGATGCGATCGATGCAAAATGAACATTTCTTCATGTTAGCATACAACTTGTACTTACGCAAAGCATTAAACACACATTTTAAATGCATAACATGCTCATCAACGGATTTGATATACACTAAAATGTCATCAAAATAGACAACCACAAGCTTTCCATTGAGCTAACGCAAAACATGGTTCATTAAGCGCATAAATGTACTAGGTGCATTAGTTTGGCCAAAAGGCATTACCAACCACTCATACAATCCATGTTTTGTTTTAAAAGCGGTTTTCCACTCATCACCTGGTTTCATTCTAATTTGGTGATAACCACTTTTCAAATCAATTTTTGAAAAGACACATGCACCATGCAACTCATCTAACATGTCATCAAGTCGAGGTATAGGGTGTTGATATTTTACCGTTATTTTGTTGACGGCTCTACAATCCACACATATGCCAACTTCCATCCTTCTTTGGTACCAACAGTATAGGTACTGCACATGGGCTTAGACTTTCTCTTATATGTCCCTTCATCAAGAGCTCATCCACTTGCTTTTTTAGTTCTTTTGTTTCCTCAGGATTGCTTCTATATGCCGGCCTATTTGGAATGGTAGCCCTGGGAATGAGATCAATTTGATGTTCTATCCTTCTCAAAGGTGGTAAACCTTGAGGTAAATCATCGAGAAAAACATCATTGTATTCCTGCAAAACATTAACAACACCACTTGGCAAAGAAGGGTCAATGTCGTTAGTAGAAAAATAAGCCTCTTTGTATAAAAGTACAATCATTGGCCTATGAGTGATTAAAGCCTTCCTCACGTCCCTCATTTTTGCATAGAAACTCATTTTGTTTTCCTCTTTTCTTTCTATGGCTGAATGCTCCTCACTCACCCTATCTTTTTCACTCTTTTTCTCATCTTCTTTTTTCTTACTTTTCTCTTTTTCTTTTCCACTTTCTTTTCTTTTTCTCTCGACCTCTTTTTGAACAAACTCTCCATGAGACTTCTCAAGTTGCAATTGATCTTCAAAGATCTGCTTAGGAGTCAAAGGAAGAAGAGTATGCTTTTTGCCTTCTTTCTCTACCATGTACCTATTAAGATACCCATCATGGTTCACTCTCCTATCCTATTGTCATGGCCTACCTAACAATAAGTGACTAGCTTGCATAGGAACAACATCACAGGTAACCTCATCATGGTACCTTCCAATAGCAAATGGAACCCTCACTTGTTTAGTAACCTTCACTTCCCCACTATTGTTAAGCCATTGCAATTTATAAGGTCTTGGATGTTTAGTAGTTTCCAATCCCAACTTATTCACAAATAAAGTACTAGCCACATTCACATAACTACCCCCATCAATTATCAAACTATACACTTTCCCTTCAACTAAGCACCTAGTATAAAAAAGATTTTCCCTTTGCAATCTAACCCCCTCACTATCCTCTTTCACTTGCATGTTAAGAGCACGCCTGGTAACCAACAATTGTCCCTCAGTAGGCAACTCAACATCACTACAATCATCCAAAGGAGGCATCTTATCCTCATCCATCTCTACCCCATTTCTACGCATCACCATTACCTTTTTATTTGGGCATTGAGATGCTATGTGCCCGTACCCCAAACACCTAAAACACTTAATGTCACGGCTTCTAGAGTTTTGGACGAAAGTAGTACCTTTATTTTTACTGTCAAATGATTCAAATGGTTGTGCCTTATCATCCTTCTTTGTTTGGGCAGCCTTGTTATCCTTTCTCCAATTTGACCTCCAAGTATTGTTTTGAGCAGAAAATGTGTTGGCTTGTTTCCCCTTCCCTTTGCGCTGCAATTGCCTTTCTATCTTCATAGCCATGTGCACCATATCTTCTATCTCTACATAGTGTTGCAACTCCACTTTGTCGGCTATGTCCTTATTAAGTCCATTAAGAAACCTCGCCATGGTGGCCTCTCTATCTTCCTCTATATTTGCTCGGATCATCACAATCTCCATTTCCTTGTAGTATTCCTCCACACTCTTTGTTCCTTGAACAAGGCTTTGCAATCTTTGGTGCACGTTCCTATAATAATGGCTTGGAACAAATCTGCGTCTCATGATAGCCTTCATTTCAACCCAAGTTTGGATAGGTCTTTCACCATTTCTCCTCCTACTTACAAGAAGTTGATCCCACCATACAAGTGCATATTCTCCAAACTCCACCGTTGCAAGTTTTATTTTCTTTTCCTCTGAGTAATTGTGACATTCGAAGATTAATTCCACTTTTCGCTCCCACTCCATATATACATCCAGATCATTCTTCCCCAGAAAGGATGGAATTTTCATTTTGATAGTCCCAATATTCCTATCAAGATCATTTTGGTTCCTCCTACCTCTTCCATAATTTCTGCCTTCATTGACCAAGGTAGCTTGATCGTCAAATTCCTCTTCAGACTCTTCTACATATTGAGGTGTAGGTTGTCTCCTTGCCCTTGGATTGTTTTGGGCAGCCCCTTCACGCAAGGCATTGATCTCGTTTTGTTGCTTCTCCAAAGTGTCATTCATGTTGCCAAGAACAAGTTGAATCCTCTCAAAGTGTTGTTGCATAGCCTTGAGAAGAAATTCTTGATCTTTTAGTTCACTTACTCCACTTCCTTCCATTTTTGCAATTTGAAATATCAAAAAAATAATAAACAAACAAGAACCTTGCAAACACTCCCTCACATGTTTCCCTCGTAGTAATTAGCACTTCTCCCGTGTTTAACTCAAATTGGTTTTTACCCTCTTTTAAGCTCACACTCTCTTGCCTTTTACCACTCAATCAATCTTTATGATTTTATATGTAAGGGGCAAATCAAACAACAATTAAGATCTTAAAGTAATTCAATTTTATCAGAGAAATCCTAAAAATAAGCAACAAGGATATGTGAAACAAAACTAGAAGCAAAGCAAAATAACCAATAAAGAAAAGATACACACTTGATGTATATGATGACTGTCGAGTATAATTTTTGAATTTCCCATTCCTAATCCAATCTAGACTAGACCCTATGCTCATCTAATATAGATCCTCGATTTGAGTTAGGAACTTCGTTTAATTTTGGAGTCGCCACCCAACTATTGTTGGGAAAGATTAAATTAAGACTAAAGGAGCGGATTAGTCTTAATTTGGACCACTAGTCGTCATGATTTCCTCTTCTCGTTTTTGTGAAAAGAGGAAAAGGGAAAACCAGAGTTTCTAAGTTCGGAGGCTAACCTATTAAAACCTTACGGTTACCACCTAATCTCCTAAAATTTATTCTATCTAGAAATGTCTTTTATTTTGTTTCTGTTGCTTTTTATTGTGTTTTTTGAGGGAATTATTTTAAGAAAATGATTTTTTATTCTTTTTATGGGTTGCCCCGAATGGGTGCCTATGTACCTGCTATTCAGGATCAAACAAGCCGTAGTTCGCTTTTCCTGAAAATTTTAAGTGTGTTTGTGAATTTTAATTTTGAAATCTCTTTTGATTTACGTTTTTACTATTTTTGGGATTTTTCTAAAAATCTAAGCCTAAGCTTTAATAATTTGGTTTTTGAAAATGATTTTTAGGGGGAAAACATCAATTTTGGATTTATTTGAGAAAATGATTTTTCTAAGTGATAAAACTCATTTTTTCAAATTTTTCATAATTTTTGGATTTTCTTATTAATTTTTGTTATTTTTTATTATTTTTGTAATTTTTATGATTTTTATGATTTTTATTATTCTTTTATAATTTTTATGAGTTTTTATAATTTTTTATTTTTTTATTATCTTTTATGATTTTTTATAATTTTTCATAATTTTTGTGAATTTTTGTTAAAAATTTCCTCTTAAGTTACTATCTATCATATTTTAAAATCTAAAGCTTTATTATTATTTTTCTAATATTTTTATTATTTTTTCTACATTTTTGTTTATTTATTATTTATTTATTATTATTATTATTATTATTATTTTTTACATTATTAAATCTTAAAAAATCTAATTTCTAACATTTATATTTATTGAAATGTAAATGAAACATAAATAAATAAATAACTAAATAACAAACAAATTAATAAATAAATAACAAAATAATAAATCAATTCGGAATAAATATAAATAAGATAAATAAAAATAATTTAGAAAATCCGGAAAATCCGACTTACCTGGATCCGGGTCGATGCGCGGGTTGGGTCGGTCGGGTCGAATCGGGTCAGGTCGGACACGGCGGCGGGGAGTGCTCATTGATGGCGTTCAGGTGGCCTTTTGCAACGGGTGAGGTGTCGAATCCTAGGTTATTGAGGGTGAGGAATCCAATGGTGGCGGTGGTTTGTTCCAGAAACGCCTCCTGGTGGTTGCTCAGCTCCTGATCGGCGGTCGCGATTTCGATCTGCTCCGGTGGTCTTCGATTCTCTCTTTTCTCTCACTTTCTCTCGTTTTTGATCTGTGATTTGGCTTCCTCACTTCATCCTCTATTTATAGGCATTCGAAATCGAGCTGGATAAGCTCGAATTTCCACCGATCGAGGCAAATCGGATTTGCGGTTAAATGAACCAACTCTGATTCGTGTAAATCCTTCAATTTGTTGAGATTTGATTCCAATTGGATGATGTTTATCTCAATTCTGTTGAAGATCTGTTGGATTTGTGCAAAAAATCGAATCGAAATGGCAGAAATTCGAATTTTTCCCTTCGCCAGCAATTTCAGACCGAGGTTGAAGACGATCACGCGCTCGGCGCGTGCGTTCTCTCCAGTTAATCAGATGCTGCCACGTGTCCTGGGTAAATGAAAAATTCGCAAAACGCAGAAACTGCTTCCCTCGCGTTTCGAACCCCTGACCTCTCACTCGCACGCACCCACTTGACCACAGCTCGGACCAGCTGAGCTAGCCCATTTTCCTGATTTTGTTTATTTCGCAAATTGCATATATGCAATGCGATTTTTTTTTTTTTTTTTGTATTTTTTGAAATTTCAAAAATTTGTAAAAATTATTTATTCCTTATTATTGCCATTTCTGAAATCGTTTTTCAAAATTGATGTGTTTTCCTATTTATTTATATTTTTTTTGAATATTTTTATTATTTTTTCTAAATTAGAGAAAAATTGGAAAAAATTGGGAAAAATTGAAAATTGATTATTATTGATTCTTAAGGTAAAAATGGGGTGTTTACAATGACTAGTAAAGAAATAGAATGACAAATATTGAATTTAAGAAGGAAACTTGTAATTCCTTACAAATAACACCCAAACACTTCAAGAACAGATTTTTTTTTTTTAGACTCAATAGAGGTGAGTCGAATCTACGTAGCCCAAGGAATCAATATCACAAATCAAATGGAGAATCACATTTAGAACTGAATTTTTTTTTTGGTTTATGAATAGCAATAACAAGATCAACAAGCAAGAAGAAGATCAATAAGGCTAATGGAAAGAAATAGAAGATTAAAATGATAGATAATTACTTGGTGTACCTTACTTTGATACCAAATGATGCGGAACCCCAAGACCTAAATTGTTTCTTAGAACTCGTTATCAATCAAATCAAAATTTGATTCTCACCAAAGTAATCAGAACGGTTTGTTTAATTACCCAAGAACACGTTTGTGAAAAGAACTCAAGTTATAATTGAAAATTACCCCTTGAACCCAAGATCAAAGTATTCAAGAACAATAGGAATAGGAATTAAAAATTAAAATACAAAAGATGAACTCAATTGCATTCAACTCAACACCTTATGCATAAAAACACAAGAAAACAAACTCTTTTATATTCCAATTTGGAAACTCAATACAACTTACATAATCCTTAAAATAAAACTAAACAGCCCTGTTTATAGAGTTTGTTTCATCAAAAGTACATCGAACCTAGACAATCAAGGTGGTGTCACTAATTAACTCTTGTAACTCCCACCTGGTTGGGAAAAAAAATTGCTCAAATTTATTACAAGGAGTTGTTCCAAAGTTCAATGAATTTAGACATTACTTGGATGGCTAGAAATGAGATGGGTTGAATCCAAAGCTAATCTTTTAGCCCAACTAAATTAATGAACTTGGGCTCTTTAAAATCTCCAAGCTTGCATAGCCCATTATCAACCCATTTTTACATAAATAATTGAAGTTGTTCCTTTAGTCTTTTAGTTTGGGCCCTGGTGATTGGTCGACTAAAATCTCCAAGATGATTCTCTAAGTCACTTTCTTGAACATTAGTGGCATGTGGAGTAGCATTTGTATCAAAGTTGGCAATAGAAAAAGTAAAATAAATAAAAAGAACAGAATGACTCCCAAACATGATGGTTATACTTTTTCATGTTAATTTTGAAAAGGTAAATGATAAAAAATATAAATTATAAAAGATTTAAATAGAAAAAAAATAGTAAAAGATGGGGAATCAAGCAGAAAAATTGAAATTGAAAAGTTATAAAAAGTAAAATATTTTTATATCTTTTTCCCAATAAAGGGCATTTTAAATTTGAAAATCAATAGTTGGGATTATTTAGATTTTTTGAATACCAGATAGCATTCCTCTTCTTTATTGTAATCTTAACAATTGATTAAACGTGATAGTATCTTAAATGGTAAATTTAAGAAAATTTATGTAAAGTAACTTTAAAGGATCGATTTCCATTCTAATATATATTCAAAAATAAAAAAAATGGTTTTAGTGGAATAAACACACTCTAAGAGTTTCTAATAAAATGTAATTATGTGAACTTGTTGGCCTTTTTTAGTACATCAAAAAAGTTATAGTTTGAAGTTTACCATCAAACACAATATTTGTATATTAAGGTAAGATGTCTAGGGATATAACTAGGTGAGTCGTTAGGTGAGTCGTCATAGGGTACTCAACTTGTCTAACTCAATATATTGGGTTTTTTATTGGGTTTGAGAAAATATTCAAAACAATATAGGGTTTTGGGTTAGGTTTTGAGTTTACAGAAAAAGCCGATGGAAAACCTGACTTGCTAAAAAATAATATGTTAATAATAATATTTACTCTTAACCTACACACCATGCATGCTTTGCACTTATTTTGCATTGTATAACATATTTAATTTTCAAATTTTATATGTGTGTAAATCAGTAAGTATAATCTTAACTTTACCTAACTGCTTTCTACTCTATTTTACTCTTCTTTATCTCGGCTGAACCTCTTAAAAACCCAACCTACCCCTATAAGGTTGATACCCTATGCAAGCAAGTTTCAATAAGAGCCCACGTACCTCCTAAGTACCTGGGTGGCTCATAAGTATTATCTATCTCATGTGCCAAGACTCATACCCATAGACATTCATGCATTCACATTTTCCAATGAATAATAAATAATAATACATTCACATTCTCATAGTTACACAGAAAAATTAAACATTAAATAATGCAAATCAATATGATAATCCCACTTTTTCCCGAAAAAAATTACATAATAATATCATATAAAATAATTATTAGAATATTTTGCTAAAATAATAAATTACAAGCAATCACATAATGTGATTTAGAGATTGAAAATTCCCTCTCAATCACATAATATAATACAAATCAATGTAATAATCCTACTTTTCATACATTACTCATTTTGTGGCACTCATACAAGAATCTCATCAGTCATAAGTCCTATCGAAAATTCGATCACCTAAATACATTTTTTCCGTGATATAGTTGTATCATTCGATAACTAGATCCCAAATTTTTTTTACACGAATGACCCAATTATCACCCTTATGAAGAGCTGGTGATCGGATATACCTTCTTAAGTACCAAGAACTCAAGAACACAAAACATTACACGTTCCTTTGCCCAGTGATCAAATTCAGATTCCCTCACTCTCTCTCTCTCTCTAAACTACTCTTCTTGATCCCATTCATCATAATTCTTCCACTTCCAGCCATGCCGTTTCTTTCACAACAAAATTAGAATTTACATTCACTCTCACATCTCTCGTCCCGTCAAGATTATTATGACAGGTAACAGCGATAATGATCCTTTCGCCAATTTGCATTTGCTGGCTGATACCGTTTGTTTCATCTCCTTGATGGAAAAGTTGGCTCCTCTACACCCATCAATCCTATCCAATGTCCACTTTGGGGAAGATGCTCCTGGTCCAATCTTCATGATGCCTAAAAGGAGGAGAACTAATTTTATTAGAAGACCAAGAACTGACCTTTCCACATATTATTGTTTCCCATCAACTCCTAAAGATAAAATGTGCGACACCGACAAGGAGAAGAAAATTGTATGCGTGAAGGAGGATAAGGGTACGTACTGATACAATCCAAAGAAAAGGTAGGAAAAGGAACACCAGCACCGAGGCCGCCCTGTCACTCCCTATATATATTCTCCATCCCAAGGCGTGCTTGCTTGTTTCCATGCAAATGAGGGTTCCCATAATCTGAACTTTCTAATAAGGAAGAAGACTTCTGGAAGTGACCTTAATCCCAATCTTGGAAGATTATCTATACTATATATGGCGTCATCAAGTTAAGGCACGTGGCTTTTTAACTGCAAAAGAAGAAGAGATGGTGACACAGAAAAAAAGAACAAAGGAATTATGGTTTCTTTAATCCTCTCCCGGTTGAACATAAGACGACGTGAGATTATATACAACTATGGTCATTAAGGAATGATTCTGAAAAATTGTGTTTCGTCCTCGACAAGGAAAATCCGAACAATACTGGGACAAGCTCTAAAACAATATCAGCACTGATCAGACATCTGCTTCAAGGTCATCACTCCAGGGGATAATAATAATGTGTCATTACAAGTAGGGGTCTTCCTTCCCTTTTTTTTTTTTTTTTCCCCCTTTGAAATCGATTGCATTATTCAATGACATGTTTTGGATGACTATTGTACGTTGGATTTAATATCATTCCAATTTCCACTAGTAAAGATTGAATACTTTGTTTTCTTTTTTTCCTTATACGTGTTATGCTTATACTATTAAAGCAACTGAACATGTTTAGTGTTTATATTGATTAATTTATCATATCATGAGATCTGAATATTGATCATACCTATTGATTTTCTTTTATACTTTATTGAGAGTTACTAATTTTGCAGGTTTTAAATACAAAGTTGTGTTCACCATATAGTTGTATTTCGTTTATTTATTTATTTATTATTTTTTACACTCATAATAATAAGCAAGTTAGCGATAAAAAAAAAAAAAAGCGAAGAGAATGACTCCTAGACATGATGGATGGACTTTTTCATGTCAATTTTAAAAAGGTAGATGACTTGGATAAAAAATATAAGTTATGAAAGACTTCAAGACAAATAAAAATAGTAAAAGAAGGGGAATCTAGTGGAAAGATTAAAAGGTGAAGAATTGAAATTGAATAGTTTTAAAAAGTAAGATATTTTTATATTTTTTCTTAAAAAAGGGGATACTAAATTTGCAAATCAATAATTGAGATTGTCTAGATTTTTTTTTAATATCATGTTGCATCCCTCTTCTTTATTGCAATATCAATAATTGATTAAACATGACAGTATTTAGATGGTAAATTTAAGAAAATATATGTAAAGTAACTTTAAAGCATTAATTTCCATTCTAATATATATTGAAAAAGTTTTTTTTTTTTGGTAGAATAAACATACTCTAAGAGTTTCTAATAAAATGTAATTGAGTGAATTTGCATGATTTTTTAGTACATTAGAAATAGTTATAGTTGGAAGTTTACCATCAAACACACAATATTTTTATATTTAGGTAAGATTTTTAGGGATATAATTAGGTGAGTAGTTATAGGGTGCTCAACACATTTAATTCAATAAAACCATATAGGGTTTTTTATTTGGTTTGAGACAAGATTCAAAATTGTATATGGTTTTGGGTCAGGTTTTAAGTTTAGAGAAAAACATGATGGAAAGCCTAACTTGCTAACAAATAATATATTAATGATAATATTCACCCTTAACCTACACACCACGTACGCTCTATACTTATTTTACATTATATAGCACATTTAATTTTCAAAAGTAAGTGTAATCCTTACTCTACGAAATTGCTTTCTACTTTACTCTACTCTTCTTTATCTCACTGATAAAAAACCAACTTGCCTTTATAGAGTTCATACCCTATAGAGGTAGGTTTCAATAATGGAATAAAAAATCTTATGGGGTTTTTATAGTGTTATGAGAAAAATTAAACCCCATAGGAGTGGATTAGGGTTTTACAAAATGTGTCCCAAATCCACCTTGATTGCATCCCTAAAGATGTCATAATGGAAAGTTAAAATAACATATATCGGAAAAGAAAGAAACAATTCAGTCTTTGTAATTGGAAATTGGAATGATATTAAACCTAAACTCTCTAATACAACTTACCAAAAATGAAAAAAGACCCTTACGCGCAGTGATACATTGTCGTCTAGCTAGTTTTAAGAACTAAAATGATTATATTTTCAGGCAAGTGCCTAATCAATGGTGATATAGCTTTAGGACTAGCTTAAAGCAGTATTACGTTGGTTTTCCTTGATGAGCACCAAACATAACTTCCCATTATTATTCCTTAAAGCCTACAACTATGTATAATCTCCTTCATAAGGGATGCTTTTACACCATTTACCACAAATCTTGATAGGAGTGAAATTTATGAAGAGAGTGCTACAAATGTGAGAGTGAAAGTGGAATTAGGGTAAGTATTCTTTAATATATATATATATAATGAGAAGATTACGAAGTGGTTAGAGATATACTCATAGAATCTAAGATTTGATATATTATCATGCAAATTAACTTAAGATCTGGTGTTTTTGAATCCTTGTTAATGAAGGCACATCCCAACTATCTTATATATCAAGCAAAATTTTCAATTTCTTTTGGCTAAACTTAAGCTTGTGTAATGGTACATGTTTTATGTAATATGCTATCATGTCATTTTTTTCAATGTTGTGTGGATTATCATGTGCTCCACCTATAAAATATTACTGAGAAAATGTAATTGAATTTCACAAATGTAAAATAATCAAACTAAGTTAGCATTACTTATATCATATACCAATAGTTGACAAGAAATTAAACTTATATCATATCAATGGTTCAAGTTGATATATCGATTATATATTGCATTTCACACTAAGTTTGTGTTTTTCAATTGAAATTCATCACATTTGCATCATTTATAATTTACATTTAAAAGGGATATTGACTTTGAATCTGTATACTATGATATCGGTATGAATGATTATATTATTTTTGAGGGAAAAGTACACTTTTAATCTTCAATATTTGCCTATTTTTTTTTATTTTTTCCTTAATATTTTTTTTCTTCTATTTGAATTATCAAAATTTTCAAAACCTTAAAAAATAGGACTTCTATTGAATACGTTAAATTTTCTATTCATCTTTAGCATGTATTAGCTTTTGAATAGCCTTGGTCTAGTTATCCAAGAAGGTTAAGGTACACGTAAATTTTCCTAGCCCATTTTTCTTAATTTTAATTATTATTTTCATATTTTAATTATTTTTTATTATATTATATAGTTATGTATATTTAATATTATTTTTATTATATTGTTTAAATAAGTATATTATTTTCATATTATCATTTTTTTAATTTAATTATTATGGGCCAATTTGAAATTGATATTTGTCACAACGAATTAAAAACTTAATAAATTTGATTGAAATTTTATTTTTGTAAGATTTTGAAAATGTTAAGGATTAAAATAAAATAAAAAGCTTGTAGATTCGAATAGAAAAGTAGGTAAATATTAAAGACTAAAATATATTTTTCTCTATTTAAAAAAATGATAAGAAAAATATATAAGTTCTATAGGTATGATGGAATATGTAAACTTATAGAATATAAGTTTAGGGTGATTGTAAAGGGTTGCAAAGTAGGTTTCCATTTCAAATTTTTGGAACAAGAACTTAAAGAGTAGCATACATTTGGATGTTAAAATTGTGATTTTATCTACTGTTACATCTTATAGAATTAGTAGAATCATTAGAAACCAATAGAATTGCAAACTTATAAAAGTATATACTTAAATTTATAATTCTATTAAGAGTTTATACCACAATAGTTTTGTATCCATTTTAACTAAGAAAAATATCATGAAATTGTTTATAAAATCGTATAGTTGACTCATGATTTTAACAACTATGTCGTATAGGATAAAGGCTCTTACTTTGACCCACTCACCCCTATTTATTACCTATATCACCATATTACACATTAACAACATTTTACTAATATAATATTTGAAAAAAAATATTTCAATGTATGTTTTCGTATGTGGTTATTACATATTTTACTATATTACATATTAAACAACATATGAAGATAATCTAGTATCAGGAAAAATAATTTTTAATATATATTCCCAATATAGCTAATATATGTATATTACTAGGTTACATATAGGACGATATATTGGTAATCTAAAATCACAATATATTATATATATATATATATATATATATATATATATATAATATGCTTTCTTATATTGTTATCACGTATACTACTATATTACATATTAATCGGTAATCTAATATAAAAAAGTATATATTTCTAATATTAAGGGTAAGTACAATGATGATATATAATATTATATACCCTATATTAATAACGTTAGAAGTTTATGATCCATCAACCGAACGATGTTTGCACGTCATCGTCCGTATATCCGTATAATAAGTAATCAATATTATGCAATACAAAGAGATAGTTTATTAGGTTCTGAAATAACGTTTTCTATTATATATTAACCAATTTCAATTATTATATCACAAAAAGTAACTTTCAATATATATTTTCTTATGTGATTATCACATATACTATTATATATTATATCATATTAAACAATATATTGTTAATCTAGTAAAAGTCACTAGAACTTATAATATAATTAATGAATATGATATGAAGGTAATACTTTATTGAACTATAGCATATTAAGTTATATTGTAATAATTAGAGTGAACAAAACTTAAAAAGTTATATGCGGTTTTATATTATAAATCAATGTAAGATCAATTATTATATATGATAGGATACTAAATATTATTTTAATTCTTATACGATCCAATTAATTGAAAATGCATATTCTGTTGAACAGTTATTATGCATATTATGCTATTGTATATTAGATAACATACTAATATTCTATCGTAAGTTGTTAGAACTTACAATATAATTATTAAGTATGATATGATGGTGAACTTTTATTATATTATGGTACAAATCAATATTCATGTAACCAAGTGTTACATTTGATATTCCATATATCAATGTTATTATAATTATTATATACTCCAATTAATTTTTAATGAATGACTTATGATGTAGTTTTTATTCAACACAATAGAGTATTTTAAAATCCTATGTGGAAATTCCATGCAAAATTTTACGAACATTATTTGAGTGGTATTACAAAAATTTCAAGTGAATTTGTGAACCTAGTGTGAATTTAGGAGATGCAAGGGATCTACGAACATATAGAGAGAATTTATGAACATTTGAGCGTATTTATGATGTTTAAGTAATATCATGAATGGAAGTGTTATTACCATATATATATAGTGATTTTATAAAAATTTGAATAAACAAGTTTATGAAAATTGACCAATTTTGTGATAAATTTAGTGATTTACAAATATGTAAGTTTGTAATGAGTATAATGTTACAAACATTTGAGCAAAATCACAATTTTTGTGTCTTCTAAAGTGATATTAAAATAAATTAGTAAATGAATTTATGAATTATAGGAGCCTTTGCAAGATATTTTGAGATTTTAAGGAAAAATTGAAATTATGCAGTTTTAGAGAAATTACGAACATAAAATAGCTTGATTATGAACTATTTAGTAATTTTAGGAAGATGTATTGGCCTTAAATGGGGCCTTGTAGAAATTCCTTAAGTTCATTATATTACGTGTGCACTCATAACATGAAAATCATCTTAAAAGTTAAAGTTTGCAAGACTCTAATTAAATTATATTTAATTATAATACATATAATTGATTAATATATAAAATAACTATAAAAAACAATATTTTATAGTTTGCCAAAATGGTAGAGAATCAATATCCTTTACCAACCAATAAGATTGGGCTAACTTTTTTAAGTGACCTAGGTTTTAAAGAATAAAAAATTTGGTTTTCAAGGAATAAACATGGATTAACCTTTTTGAGTTTGAATTTCTACTAGACTAATCCCATAACAAAACTTCTCCTAATAGACTTGAATTAGAGAAGCGTTCTTTGCTCGGCTCCTAACCTATTCCCAACTTTGATATAACTTGCAAAAGAAAATTGTTGGGGTGCAAGCCACTACTATTTAATGAGATCATTTCTCATATCATATTGCAAGCAATAGCAAATAAGTAATTAATCATTAACATATTATGCATGATATAGCTATATGAATGTAGCAATGCACATAGCCATTCAGAAATTGTGTGTGGTTAGGATTTATGCCCTTTGGACGTAAGGGGTTAGGAAATAAGTTCCAATCAAAATTCTACCTAGAATTGTTAGAAGGCCTATAGAACTAAAGAGTAAAAACGTAAATTTTTATAACCTATCTAAAATAGCTTTTAAAAATTGTAGATATATTTATCATAATAATAAAATACATAAAATATAAGATGAAATAAAGAGATTCAATATAAATTTTAGTCACAATTAAAAATAAAAATCATAAACTTATAGTACAAATAAATTAACATAGTGCTAATGTATAAAACTACAATATAAATAATAATACTAATATGAATGAATTGCAATATAAATTATAATAACAAAATAAAATACTAAAAAAAAAAAGCATCAACTTCCTTTTCATCATCAAAAGTCAAAACTAGTATTAGCTCTCTCTTAACCATCACTATTATTCTCATTATCTTCATCATCAATGGCAATATCATTATTGGTCATACTACCAATGAGATCCTTATATTCTAATTCCGATTCTTTCAAAGATCAAATAATATTCACATATTGTGAAAACCAAGTTATATTTTCTAGTTTTTAGCTCATTTGACTAAAATAAGTAGAAACAGTAAACTCTATTAAAAAGGTAAGATTTTATTGATTTTACATGTAGATTCATGATTTTATCAAGAGTCTATATAAAAATAATTTTATACTTGATTCAACTAAAAACAAATGTCTTAAAATTGCAAACTTGTAGATTTGTATAAGTGTGTAAACATCCCATTTTTTCCCTAATAATCAATTACAATTTTTTCTATTTTTTTTCTCTAATTTAGCAAAAATAGGAAAAACATTCAAAAAATAAAATAAATAGGAAAAGTATATCAATTTTGGAAAATAATTGCAGAAATGGCAATAAAACGGATTAAATAATTTTTTAAAATTTTTGAAATTTCAAAAAAATACAAAAAAAAAAAATCGCATTGCATATATGTAAATTGCAAAAAATAAATAAATAAAAATAGAGTAAGTGGGCTAGCCCAGCTGGTTCAAACCATGGCTTAAGGCGCGTGCGCGCGGGGGGGGGGGGTTGTTGTGGGTCTTGATCACAGGTTCGAAACGCGGGGGAGGCAGATTCCACGTTTCGCAATTTTTCTTCATCGCTTGAGACACGTAGCAGCAGCTGATTGGCTAGAGCGGATGCACGCGCTGGGCGCGTGATTATCTTCAACCTTTGTTCAAGATCGCCAACGAGGAGAAAAAATCAAATTTCGGCCGTTTTGATTCAATTTTTTGCACAAATCCAACAGATTTTCAACAGAAATAAGATAAACATCATCCAATTGGAATCAAATCGCAACAAATCAAAGGATTTGCACAAATCGGAGATGGGTTTCAACCAAAATCCGATTTGTCTCAATTGGTGGAATCCGAGCTTATCTAGCTCGATTTCTTACGCCTATAAATAGAGGATGAAGGGAGGAGGTAGAGACACGGATCAAAAGAGAGAAAAAGAGAGAAAAAAGAGAGAATCGAAGCCTTGCTGGAATTGCTAAGCCGCGACCACCGATCAAGCATCAAGCAGCCACCGGGAGGCCTTTTTGGAGAAATCCACCACCATAGTTGAGTTTGCCCCGAAAACCCAAGAACTGACACCTCAATCGCTTCGAAAGGCTGCCAAAACGTCGTCAATAAGCACTACCAGCCACTGTGCCCGATCGACCCGACTGACCCGACCCACGCACCGACCCGGATCCAGGTAAGTCGGATTTTCTGATTTTTTTAATTTTATTTATTTCTTATGTATTTATTTAGTTATTTTATTTATTTTTTCAAATTTCTTTAGTTATTTATTTTTTATTTAATTCAAAAATAAAAAAAATGTTAGAATTTAGATTAGTTTTTTTCTAGGAATTAATTTAGGATGAATAATAATAAGAATAAATAATTATAATAATAAATAATACAAATGTGAAAATATATAAAGAAAATGATAAAAATATTAGAAAAAAAAATTTAGATTTTAGAATGGGATAGATAAAAAAATCTAGGAGAAAATTTTTCAATAAAAATTAATAAAAAATTATGAAAATTAATAAAAGTTAATAAAAATTTATAATATTAGAAATTGGGCGAAAAATAGAAAAATGAAATTTTTATCATTTAGAAAAATCATTTTCTTAAAAAATCCAAAATTGGTTTTTTCCTAAAAATTATTATTTTTTCAAAAAAAAAAAATCAAATTATCAAGCTTAGGCTTAGATTTTTTTTTTTAGCAAAAATGCTGAAATGGTAAAAACATAAATAAAAAGAAATTTCATAATTAAAAATCACCAACACATTAAAGTTTTTTTCAGGAAAAGCGAACTACGGCACGTTTGATCCTGAATAGCAGGTACGTAAGCACCAATTTGGGGCAACCCTAAAAAGGAATAAAAATCATTTTCTAAGAATAGGTTATTCAAAAACAAAATAAAAAGATAATAAAAAATAAATAAAAGGCATTCTGAATAGAGTAGATTTTAGGAGATTAGGGTGGTGACCTTAGGATTTTAATAGGTTAGCCTCCGAACTCAGAAACTCTGGTTTTCCCCTTTTCTCTTTTCATAAAAAACGAGAAGAAGAAATCACAACAACTAGTGGTCCAAATTAGGACTAATCTGCTCAATTAGTCCTAATTCAATCTTTCCCAACAACAGTTGGGTGGCGACTCCAAAACAAAACGAAATTCCTAACTCAAGTCAAGGGTCTACATTAGATGAGCATAGGGTCTAGTATAGATCGGATTAGGAATGGGAAATAAAAAATTAGACTTGACAGGATGGCGACTCCACTAGGGACCCTCTTTAGTAGGCTAGCCACTTGAATCTCCTCAAATCACTTTTTCAGTGAATGTCTTTTTGGCTTGTTATACCATTGTTAACCTTTCAGGGATTTAACTAGATTTAGAATTAAGTATTTACTTTTGTTGTTGAGTCTGCATGCATTAAATGTGTGAATAAATACGGTCAAACCCGGGCCATCTTAGGACCCTAAGATGGGGGGCCATTGTGTAGGTTTGGGGCGAAGTGATATGATCACTGTTCGGGACCGATTAGGCTACCCCACCCAATGCTTCGATATGGCTTGAGATCCATTTCTTCGAGAATGCGGTAGGCCATAGAGCTTGGGAACCTGTTAGAACCTACCTATTTGCATACACGACATCATGGGCTAACAATTGATTGATGATGTAATACTGTTGTTCTGTTCACGGAGTTCAGATACATTTCCCTGTAATGTTAACATAGTTCTGGTTGTAATTAGGAAATTTTTGTTGTAATAGATAACTAGTTCCACAGTTGAACGCCTCCTCCACAAAGAGATCTGAGTATGCAAACCTCTGGACCCAAAATTGGTACTGGACCACTGGTTCACCCTATACAACCCAGAGGAGTAGGCCTTCATCCAGCATAAAATAGGGCCCATCTTCTCATTAATGAAGATGGAGATGAACTTACCCTTGGTACGGTCCATACTCCATCTATGGGAAATAGAGCCCACGGCTTTCTTCATCGGGCCATATGAGATTACTCCTACATTGGAAGAGTACACCCAATTGCTTCAGGTTCTAGCATTAACCAATGAGGTGTATGTACCGGATCTTGAGACTGGGCTTGCTAGTATCTTCAGCAGACTCCTGGGTATCCGCAAAATAGCAATCAACAAGGCCTTAGCAGACTGTAATGGATACTGCATACGAATGGATGGGTTGGAAGCCTGGTTCATCGCTCGAGAAGATAATGGGGACAGGAAAAACATATTGTGTGGGGACCCTAAGACTTATAGACAAAGAAGAGTGAGTGCTTTCATCCTAACAGCCTTCGCTACCATACTCTTCCCTACCGGAACTTTCTATGTCCATTACCGAGTTGTAGAACTGGTAGCCCAATTCCTGGAAGGAAAATCTTACATCCCGGCTCTATTGGTTGAACAGATCCGGAACTTAAACTTCGTCAAGAAAAAAGGCCACGGGATCCTCCGCTTAAATATCAACCTTATCTTGATATGGTTTGTAAGCTACCTCAAGTGTTTTGGGCTGAACATGGTCCGTAAAAATTTGGCTCAACAAGTGGATCTCGTAGACTCATGCATAGAGAAGATAAAGCTGCCTGATGACCTTACCAGCCATAGTTGGGTAGAAGTGCTTAAAAGTTTTAGTGCCGAGGACATATTGTGGACAGGCAGATGGAGTTGTTGCGACAAAGTTATCTTAACCTGCAGTAACTTTCAAGCCGTGCCTCTAATCGGTATCAACGAATGTATAGGATATCATCCCAACTCAGTGGTTCACCAGTTCAATACTATTCAAGACATAGTTTATCGGCCCTCGCTGGAAACAGTCACATTCGATTACCAAGATCCGAACTTACTAGTAACTGAGAAATTTGCTAAGTTGGCAAAGGTCAAAGCACTTTGGGAAGCCCGAATCGAGAGCCCAAATGTAGACCTCGAAGAGCTGGACGGCGAAGTGGGCAACATCGAGCCACCAGGGAGTTCATGATCCACTAGCTGTATCAGACGGGGGAAAGAGCATACCGGGTCCAAGATGTCACCCAACCTAAGCCAGACAAGGTAAACCTAGAGCTGGAAATCTACCTAGAGCAGGTCAGGGCTCGGATGGAAGTATATTTTGAGACTGCAGATTATAAAAAAGATATCTGGAAGGGACGATTTAAGGAATCCGATCAAAGAAACAAAGCCTTGGAAGCTCAGGTGGAGAAGACCCAAGCCAGAGTCAAGGAATTAAAAGTCGTCATCCATGGGAAACCTGAGTCTACGCAACAGAAGACTAAGAAAGCTAGGAAATAGATTATTATTGTACTCTTTCATTTTTTTCAAGTATCGAACTTCAAAGTTTCCAATATTAATAAAAATAAAGTTTCAGTATTATGTCATCAATCAATTGTTGGGCCCTTTATTTTAGCATCCGTGTGACACATGCATCACATTTTCATGCATACATCATACTCAAAAGAAAAAAAAAATGCGTGCCAAGTATCAAAAATAGCTCCCAAACAACCGAACCCTCCTAGAAGCCCAATCTGCACACGTTTAAGAACAAAAATGGCAAGCAGTGGCGACAACCGCAACAACACAAGTGCTGATACTGCTTCAGACTCTAGGATCGTATCCCTAGAACAAACGGTCCAGTAGCTAGCTACATAAGTCCACCTCCTGACTGAAAGCATTAGCTTCCTATGCACCACCCAGTTGACTCAAGAAGAACATTCAAGGGCTAGAAAAGGGAAGGCAGTGGAGGGGCAGCCTCTAGAATATGAGGAAATTAATTCCCACCTCAACCCGACCTTTGAGTATGAGCCGAGAGTCAACTAGGGTCTAACCTCTGATGACTTGAAGAAGGAGATGGAGGAGAGACAGAAAGAGATGGAAAAGAGACTCTTCTAACAGCTGGCTGACAAAATGAAAACAATAGAGGGGCCTGACGGTTTTGAACAAGTCAGGATCACCAGCTTGCCAGCATATGGGGAGGAGGTATACCTCGATAAATTCAAGACCCTAGAATTCGAAAAGTATGACAGTACTGGATGCCCCAAGATGCACACAAGGCTATATGCTTGAAAGATGAGCAAGTATGCTCAATATGACCAACTGATGATCCAGACCTTCTAAGATAGCCTTACGGGCCTTGCATTAGTTTGGTATGCCCACCTGGATTTCAATCAAGTCAACACCTTGGAAAGGCTTGCCCAGGCGTTGTATGACTAATATAAGTTCAACATCGAAGTCGCCCTCTTAGTGATTGATCTAGGGGGTCTTCGAAGGAGACACGCTGAGTCTTTCAAAGAGTATGCTCAACGATGGAGAGCTCAAGCTGCCAGGGTAGCAACCCCAATTTCTGAGAAAGAGTTGACATCCATATTTGTCAACACTCTGGACAAGACCTACTTCTCACATCTGGTGGGCTAGACATCATCAAGTTTTGCAAAAGTAGTGGCTGCAGGGTGCCGGATTGAAAGTGCCATCACAATAGGCAGACTCCAAACAATGGATCCTCCTAGGGTCACATCATCACGAAGGCCCTTGGGAGGTAATAGAGCCAAGGAGTCTACCGTCGGCACAGTCAAGTCTAGTAAAGCAGACAAGGCTGGAACTCGTGTGACATTCCAGACTACGAGTGCCCCAGCCCAACATTCCCCAGCAAATCACACCTAGGCATCCAGAGTCCCAAGACAGTTCACTCCAATTCCGATCCCGCTCAGCCAGGTCTTCGCTCGACTGCGGGCAGATAATTTGATCAGTTTCGAAATACCAAACGACTTGTATAAACCTAGAAACTTCGACTCAAGCCTTAAATGTGACTATCATATGGGCCAAGAGGGGCATTCCACAGACAGATGCTGAAGGCTCCAAAACAAAATCTAGGATATGATCGATGCCGGGATTGTGCAGCTGGATTTTGTTAACACGCAGCACCCAATGTCAACACCAATCCGCTACCTAATCGTAAGCCCACCGTTAATATGATCACATCCGAAGAGTCGGCTCCTAAAGAATCCTCCAAGCAAAAGGCGACGAACCAATAGAAAAGGCATTCCCGTCAAGCTCTAGAGAAAACCCCCAGGTCACATATCAAAAAGAGATACTTAGTCGAAGACCCAATAGTCGGCACCTTGAGAGAATCACACGGGAGATTTGAGTACCTGGTGAACTATTCTTTTACCCCAACTGTGTATGGGCCACTTAGCGGATAGGGGCCCGAGTTTAAGAAAGAGGACAACCTGCTAAAGGAAGGGGAGAAGTCTGTGAACATGATCAATTCAAATCAAAAGCCAAGAGTCATAAAATGCTATGAAGGACAGTCAACCGAGATACAAATCCCGAAGAAGAGATATGTGTTCAATGTCCTAATACCTGCAGAAAGGTATAAAGCCGCACCATTTGACTATCAGACCCTTGAGCAAGAATAACCCCCTTATGGTAGGAGGAATCACCCGCTCTGGAAGAGTATATGACCCGAAATATAAAATCTCAACTGAGGAACCCAACACGAAGACAGGAGGGGAAGAAGAAGAGGGGCTCGCTGCATTTACAAAAATGGTCAAAGCAAGTGAATATAAGATCATGGAATAACTAAACAAGGTTCCAGCCCAAATATCACTCATGGGCCTCCTTACAACCTCTGAGCCCCATAGGGAAGCACTCTTCAAAGTGCTCAAACAGATCCGGGTACCAGAAGGCATTGCTACAGACAAATTAAGTCATGTGGAAGATTCTATCTTCACCATGGACCAGATATCTTTCTCTCCCAAAGAGCTAGGAGAAGATGGAGACCAACATACAAAACCACTATTCATAGTGGTGAAATGTAACGACACGATTGTCTCCCAAGTACTCATCGACAACGGGTCGTCCTTCAATGTTTGCCCATTAGCTACCTTCGACTTATTGGGGGTCAATCTAAGCAATATTAAACCTAGCTCAACGGTGGTCAAGGCTTTCGACGACTCAAAAAAGAGACATAGTAGGGGAAATAAACTTGCCGGTAGAGATTAGCCCGCAAGTGTTCTACATCTCTTTCCAAGTCTTTGACATCCTAAGATCTTTCAACCTACTTTTGGGAAGGCCCTGGATACATACCTGATGGGTGTCGAATCCAACAAAAATAAAACCTACTCCTAGACAATTATATGATTTTCATATAGTGGTGAGTAGGGTCGAATCCATAGAGATTGGTTAAATTTATTTCTATCCAAAGAGAATAAAAAGGAAAAGGAAAATGAGGGGGGTTTGGTTTGTGAATCGAATAAAGTTAAAACAAGATAAGAAAATTGAATATTGATAAAAGCCTAGCCAAAGGAATCAAGATAGTTTAATTCTAGGAATTGATCATCGATGCAAATGTTTTCTATTCTTATTCCTAGATAAACTGGTTATGGTTATTAACAAGCTCTAACAACCTATCTCTCCTTACTTCCTCGATAACCTCAGACAAGCGCTTTGAATTATTTCTCTTATTGATTAAACAACCCTAGACAAGCGCTTAGGTTTTAATCTATCAATAGCATTAAGATCTAGAGAGACCACCAATTCATGCCAGTAGATTATAAGATAACCTATTTAAACATGATCACACACCTCCATAACATGAATTCGATCATCTCTTTTATAACCAAACATGTTATTGCGTCACTAAGACTAGAACAATCAAACAATTACGGATTTGACGTGCTAGTTGACAATATATTAACTTGCTAATTGAGTAGAAGAGCTCTATTCATACCAATCAACAAAGATAATAATGACAAAACGATTAGAAGATATATGAATACCCGAAAACAAAGAATAGATTAAATACAAGTCAATTAGACCTCATAATTCGTGGAGAATTAAACATCTATAATCCTTTGGCTAGAAAAGTAGCTTAGCTACTCATGTTCATCAATAAAACGAAAATAAAAAGTAGAGACATGATGAACCCGGTTGCCTGCTCTGCCTCCAAGATGATCCAAAGTTCTTCAAGATCCAAAGATTCAAAAGTTAAAGATTAAAAGTTGTCCTAACCCTCTAGGGTTGGTTCTATTTATATTGTTAGGGAGATGGCATGTGATCTTTTGCTAGCAAGATACGAAAATATCTTTCCTTTTTCAAGTAGATTTCGAGAAGTAAATGTTCATCCGCCTGGCACGCCCTAACACACGGCCGTGGGTCAAGCCGTGCCATCCTCTGTGCATATTTCATGTATCATCTTTCGTGTCCAGTGTGTACCACGGCTCCACCCATGGCTAGATTTCCAACCGTGCCTTATTTTGTGCATAATCAACAAGTCTTCATCCGTGCCCAGTGTGTACTACGGTTACACCCACGACCAGATTTCAAGCCGTGCCATCCTCTGGTTGATGTTCCACAATTTCTTCTCCTTGGCACGTCTAGCTTCCACCACGGCTCCAAGCACGGTTTCTCCCACGGCTTCCACTACGGCCGTTCCCTAAGCCGTGTCTCTCTCTGTTGAAAGTCCTCATTTCTGCCTCCTTGTCCAGTGTGTAACACGATTTGCACCATGGCCGTGCCTCAAACCGTGCTTCCGATACACGGCCGTGTACTTCAACCATGTATCTTCCTGTTGATTCAAAACCAAGTGCACGGCCGTGTACTTCAATTACACACCCATGTACTTCCCTCCGGCGGTGTAAATCCTTGTCTTGATCCAAGTTGTAGATGACTTCTCTAATTTACTTGAATTAGCATCCTTGACTCCATTTAACCTGATTTATCACCATAATAGAATTAAGTACCATTTCCTTATGATTTCTATAAAATCAATAATAATTTAATACAATTTATACTATAAAGATTGAGTATAAAATGGCTCTATCAAATTCTCCCACACTTAAACTCTTGCTTGTCCTCAAGCAATTGCATCAAATCAATTGAGAAATCTGTCATAGATTATACAAACTTTCTTTTCATCATTCCAAGCATCTATTCATTTGTAATTCATGACTTGTAATTTTAATGGCTACTACTTCAACCCAAACTGGTTTCCTGTGATTAAATTACTATGGACAAAATTCAATAGCTAATCTAAACAAAATAAACTTTAATCCTCATGTTTAGCAAAAGAATTTTTATTCCATAAGTAAATACTTAATCCACTAAGGAAAAACACCCAATTAAACT
Organism: Laguncularia racemosa; assembly: GCA_037954665.1. Classification (NCBI taxonomy): domain Eukaryota; kingdom Viridiplantae; phylum Streptophyta; class Magnoliopsida; order Myrtales; family Combretaceae; genus Laguncularia; species Laguncularia racemosa. The sequence goes on from JBBMOL010000378.1 coordinate 224,035, forward strand.
TCATTGGATATTATCAAGCATATAATCCTTGCAGTATAAAGTAAAAGCATATGGTATAAGCTATTTGCTAGATATTCTCCCTTTTATACATCTTTGTTTTATTCAATGAATGTTTACATTCATGTTCTTTTAATTTATTTAAGCATCTATTTTGACGGGTTTTTGCCCGCTTCTTTTCATGAACTTTTGCCTTTTTCGCCCTTATCATTATAGTGAGTTCATTGAGTCGGCAACATCCCGAGTTCATCACTCAAGTGACCGGGTTTTGAGATACCCCTACGGACTCTTCCTCACTCTAACATTCAAGTTTGAATACTCTTAACTCAATTAGTTGAATCATTGGAGTAATGGCTATGCTTGATTTATTTATTTATTATTTATTATTTTTTTTTTCAAAGAGTATATAGTAGCTAATATATCCTAGAAGTAAACTTGTTTATTTTTCACTTAAGGACTCGACTTACTCTTAGACTTCCAATTCTAAAGCTAAATACAAGGTAAATTTGTTTCTTAAAGATTTCACTACTTAATTTTAACCATGTATTCTAATCACAGCAGTGGGTGAGTAAAACATTTGAACAAGTCAATTTCACATTTTGTAGATGCTTATTACAACATTTAGTACAATCTCTAGATTTCATGATAATTTTGAAAAAAATTGGCTTAAAATTGCTTAAGGACAAACATTCAGAGTATAAGTTAGTTCTCTATTCTCTATATTTTATTATCCTCTCCCCCACACTTAGCTTGAACAGTGTCCTCACTGTTCCTAATTTAGCACAATTGAAAAGGAATTAACAACTCAAGGAACATTAGAGAATAAGAGAAAGGAAATACTGGTACTTCCCTGGTATTGGAGTTTTCCCCTTAAGCTCTGGAAAGTGTCATCTGATTATTTGTATCCTTGGTGCAGCTGATCCAAAGAGTTCAAAACTACACTAAAATCAAAACAAACTAAACTAAAACAAAACAAAACTAAAGCAAAATAAAACTAAAAGAATTTTTTTTTTTTGACATGGGTTGCCTCCCATGAAGCGCCTTTCTTTAACGTCTTTGGCTAAACGTTCCTGGCTAGATGTTCGGATAAGGATTTTAATTTCAGCTTGGGTGCCTGTGGTGATGGGTTAATAACATCCGCAACAAAAATAGTGGAGATATCGCTAGGATGTTTCATGGCATCATAAATGTTAAATTTAATCACTTCACCATCAAATTCCATAGTGAGGGTGCCATCATTTACATCAATTTTCATTTTAGAAGTCTTAAGGAATGGTCGCCCTAATAATATTAGTGATGAAGTATGAGAATCACTATCGTCCATGTCAAGCACATAAAAATCAGCAGGAAAAACCAACCCATTGACTTGAACTAAAACATCCTCTAAAACTCCCTCAGGATAAACATTGGACCTATCAGCAAGTTGAACAATGACACCCGTTTCCTTCAAGGGACCAACATTTAAACGTTGATAAACAGACAAAGGCATGACATTGATAGAAGCTCCTAAATCACACATGGCTTTAGCGATTCCAAGATTACCTATTTTGTAAGGAATGGTAAACATACTTGGATCCTTACATTTAGGAGGAAGCTTCTTCTGAATAATAGCTGAAACATTTTCACTCACACTAATCTTTTCATTGCCTTTCAGCTTCCTTTTGTTAGTGCACAAGTCTTTGAGAAATCTGGCATAGCGCGGTATTTGCTTAATTGCATCAAGCAAAGGAATATTTACCTCGACTTTGCGAAAAGTTTCCAGAATCTCTTTTTCTTCCGCTTCATTCTTGGATTTCGCCAATCTGGAGGGGAAAGGAGGTGGTATCAATGTGACCTTTGATGGCTCAACTAGAGACTTGCTAATCTGGTTGTCCTGCTGGCTCGGAGTTGAAATCTCTTTCTTGGTCTCTTCCTCAAGATTAGACGGATGTCCTTTCTTATTTGATCCCTGCAATTCTGTTCCACTTCTCAAGGTAATTGCATTAGCACTTTGCTTTGGATTTGTGACGGTTTGAGAAGGTAACTTACCTTGAGTTTCCAACCTATTTATAGAAGAAGCAAGTTGACTTACCTGATTTTCCAATTTGTGGATGCTCTGCTTTGTCTCATCCTGAAACTGTTTTGTATTAACAACGAGTGATTTAACAATTTCCTCAAGAGACATACCTGAAGTGGAAGGAGCCTGTGATACTTGGTTTGATGGCTTAGGTTGGAATTGTTGGAAGTTTTGTGGTTTATTGCCATATCTGAAGTTAGGGTGATCCCTCCATCCGGGATTGTAAGTATTTGAATAGGGATCATATTTCCTTTGTGGCTGTCTTGGGAATCCGCCTACAGCATTGGCGTGTTCATGGTTGTCATCTTGCAATGTGGGGCATATGTCGGTCGGATGACTAGGAGTAGCACAAATTCCACAAGCTTTCACCTGTTGGGTATTTCCAAGAGCTAGCTGCTGCACAAGGGAGGTAAGATTAGAAATTTGATGTTCAAGGTTAGACACATTTACCTCATTTACCTTCCTTGAAGACGTATCATGCCTATACCCAAATTTTGTGAATTAGCAGCCATAATGGAGATCAATTCCCTAGCTTGACCAGGGGTTTTGTTTACTATGGCGCCTCCACTTGCAGCATCCATCATCTTTCTTTCCATCGGAAGTAGGCCCTCGTAGAAGTATTGGATAAGGAGTTGTTCAGATATCCCATGTTGTGGGTAGCTTGCACACAGTTGCTTGAACCTCTCCCAATACTCATGAAGTGTCTCGGTGTCCCTCTGTTTTATACCACAAATTTCTCTTCTTATACCAGCGGCTCTGGATGCGGGGAAGAATTTGTCCAAGAAGAGTCTGACCATATCTGTCCAAGTAGTTATTGAACCTGGAGGCAAATAAAACAACCAATCTTTAGCTTTAGTACTTAAAGAAAATGGAAAAGCACGTAGCTTGATTTGATCGTCGGTTATTCCTTGCGGCCTCATACTAGAACACACTATATGGAACTCTTTCAAATTCTTGTGAGGATCTTCATTCTCAAGACCATGAAATGTAGGTAGTAGATGTATTAACCCAGATTTCAATTCGAATTCCACAGCTAGTTCGGGATAGTGAATACAAAGTGGTTGTTGATTCACATCCGGTGCAGCCAACTCCCTTAAGGTTCTCTCGAGATTTGCCATGTCGTCCTCTTTTTCAGAATCAAGGGATGAATCAGACAAGTCCGATACTAAGTTCGGTCTGGGGGATGATCTAGCTTCTTGTCGCAGCCTCTTTAGAGTCTTCTCAATCTTCGGATTATAAGTTAGTTCACCTGTCTGAGAAGAACGAGTCATACAAGAATAGAAATAAATTTGACACCAATCCTCGGCAACGGCGCCAAAATTTGATGAGTGTCGAATCCAACAAAAATAAAACCTACTCCTAGACAATTATATGATTTGCATATAGTGGTGAGTAGGGTCGAATCCACAGAGATTGGTTAAATTTATTTCTATCCAAGGAGAATAAAAAGGAAAAGGAAAATGGGGGGGTTTGGTTTGTGAATCGAATAAAGTTAAAACAAGATAAGAAAATTGAATATTGATAAAAGCCTAGCCAAAGGAATCAAGATAGTTTAATTCTAGGAATTGATCATCGATGCAAATGTTTTCTATTCTTATTCCTAGATAAACTGGTTATGGTTATTAACAAGCTCTAACAACCTATCTCTCCTTACTTCCTCGATAACCTCAGACAAGCGCTTTGAATTATTTCTCTTATTGATTAAACAACCCTAGACAAGCGCTTAGGTTTTAATCTATCAATAGCATTAAGATCTAGAGAGACCACCAATTCATGCCAGTAGATTATAAGATAACCTATTTAAACATGATCACACACCTCCATAACATGAATTCGATCATCTCTTTTATAACCAAACATGTTATTGCGTCACTAAGACTAGAACAATCAAACAATTACGGATTTGACGTGCTAGTTGACAATATATTAACTTGCTAATTGAGTAGAAGAGCTCTATTCATACCAATCAATAAAGATAATAATGACAAAACGATTAGAAGATATATGAATACCCGAAAACAAAGAATAGATTAAATACAAGTCAATTAGACCTCACAATTCGTGGAGAATTAAACATCTATAATCCTTTGGCTAGAAAAGTAGCTTAGCTACTCATGTTCATCAATAAAACGAAAATAAAAAGTAGAGACATGATGAACCTGGTTGCCTGCTCTACCTCCAAGATGATCCAAAGATTCAAAATTTAAAGATTAAAAGTTGTCCTAACCCTCTAGGGTTGGTTCTATTTATATTGTTAGGAAGATGGCATGTGATCTTTTGCTAGCAAGATACGAAAATATCTTTCCTTTTCCAAGTAGATTTCGAGAAGTAAATGTTCATCCGCCTGGCACGCCCTAACACACGGCCGTGGGTCAAGCCGTGCCATCCTCTGTGCATATTTCATATATCATCTTTTGTGTCCAGTGTGTACCACGACTCCACCCATGGCTAGATTTCCAACTGTGCCTTATTCTGTGCATAATCAACAAGTCTTCATCCGTGTCCAGTGTGTACCACGGTTACACCCACGGCCAGATTTCAAGCCGTGCCATCCTCTAGTTGATGTTCCACAATTTCTTCTCCTTGGCACGTCTAGCTTCCACCACGGCTCCAAGCACGGTTTCTCCCACGGCTTCCACTACGGCCGTTCCCTAAGCCGTGTCTCTCTCTATTGAAAGTCCTCATTTCCGCCTTCTTATCCAGTGTGTAACACGATTTGCGCCATGGCCGTGCCTCAAACCGTGCTTCCGATACACAGCCGTGTACTTCAATCGTGTATCTTCTTGTTGATTCAAAACCAAGTGCACAGCCGTGTACTTCAATTACACGCCCATGTACTTCCCTCCGGCGGTGTAAATCCTTGTCTTGATCCAAGTTGTAGATGACTTCTCTAATTTACTTGAATTAGCATCCTTGACTCCATTTAACCTGATTTATCACCATAATAGAATTAAGTACCATTTCCTTATGATTTCTATAAAATCAATAATAATTTATCACAATTTATACTATAAAGATTGAGTATAAAATGGCTCTATCAATACCGCTGGAGCCATACCCTCAAGTCTTCATCAGAAGGTCAAATTCATTGCAAATGGGTAGATAGTCACTGTGCTGGACGAGCAGGATTATGCCATCTATAAAAAAACCGCCATACCTTATATTGGGGAGGCTGGTTCCGAGGACCTTGGTCTCTAGATATTCAACGAGGTGAATATGGTGACTAGCAAGGAAGGCCATCAGTTCAAGGAGGGGCAGCAAGGGACGTTTGGACTAGGGTACGTTCCTACAGCCCAGGAAGAAGCATAAGCCAGAGGTGTCAGAGGTAGGAAGAAAGAGAAGCCAAGCAACACCTAAATGGGCATTCCACCCCTCCAACAGTCATTCGGACAAGCAACTACCATTCAAGAGCCAAGGATAAGCGAAGGTGACGTCAGCAATGGGAACCCAACCCCTTGCACTTCCAAACAGCATCCAACTCTCAATAATTAGTTCTGTTATCCTATTGATAACTTTAGGTCAGCTCAAGGATAAGAAACGATTGTTAAATGATTTTTATTGAGACTTCTTTACATAATTCAATAAATTACAGTTTGTCTTACTTATATATATCTGCTTTCATTTTACTTCACCCAGATCGCCTACCATTGAACATCGGGGACATTTTGTGCAGGTAGAAAATAAAAACGCTGATATCACACCTAACGCTGCTGGGATAGTTGTTGGAGGCGATATCCTTAACCACGAAATAATACAAGAAAATTGGCAAAAACATGAACAAAGCGGAATTTCATTTGACGAGCCAGTGGAGATAGTAAATCTGGGAAGTGTTGAAAAACCTAAAAACCTCAAGATCGGGACCAGTTTAAGTGCCGAGTAAAAACGTGAGATGATCGAGCTGTTAACTGAATATGCTGATGTGTTCGCCTGGTCATATGGTGACATGCCAGGACTAGACCAATCAATAGTGGTTCATAGGCTTCCCATAAAAGAAGATGTCAAACCTAATAAATAGAAATTGAGAAGATTTAGGCATGGCATCTTACTAAAGATCAAAGAGGAAGTTAAGAAACTGATAGAAGTAGAGTTCATTAAAGTGTCCAATTACCTAGAATGGGTAGCAAATATAGTCTCCATTATGAAAAAGAATGTAAAAGTATGTATGTGCGTAGACTTCCGGGACTTAAACCAAGCTACGCCAAAGGATAACTTCCCCCTACCTCACATTGATGTTCTAGTGGACAACACTATAGGAAACCATCTTTTCTCATTTATGGACGGTTTCTCAGGTGATAAAGGCATATTTTACTCATAATTCATTAAGCAATTTGCAAGTATTCATTATTGATTTTAGAGAAATCACAAGGAAATGGAACTTAATCATGTTTATTTTTATATTTCAGATGTTGAAGGACTTTGAGTTCAAAGCTTAATCAATTTGGAGAGATTGCATACAAATTGAAGCATGAAAAGATTGAAGGATGGCAAATGAGAGATTAAAGCCGCCGGCCTTTATGGCCGGCCTTCAATGCAAGGCCGCCGGCCTTTATGGCCGGCTTAAAAGAAGGCTGCTGGCCTTGAGCCGGCCTTGGACCGGTCTTGTTTTAATTGCATCTTCTCGCTTCCCCTTGCATATATATAGGTTTTAGGTCGATTTAGAGAGGAACTTTTGTCCAATTTTTGTGTTCTTAGAGTAGTTTTAACCTAGTTTTAAGGGAGAATTGTGGAGATCAAATCTTAGAGAAAACTTTGTGATCTTGGTGGAGATTATCATCCTTTGTGAAGGGTTTGTGGAGTTCCTTGCAATTAAGGTATTATTTGTATTGTTGAATTGGTGATTTCTGAACTTTATTTCTTATATGCAATTCAAGCATTTGATCCAACCATTGAATATGATTTCTTTTGCACGAATCTCCTTGAATCATAATCATGTCTTTATCTCCATGAATTGCTAAGTCTTTTCCTTGGGAAATTGGATGAAACCCTAGAATGTTAAAAGGATAATTGTAGCCATGTTATATGATTAGGAATTATTAGGATTATTCATGATTGCAATTCCTTTGATTTCAATTATAATTGGTCTTTGATTATAATTGTTAGAAATCCTTTTGATACGGGAGTTGATTAGGATTTGTTAGGAATTCTTAATTAGATTGATTATCAATACGGGAGTTGCAATAATTGGTTTAATTAGAGTTTATGGAGGGCGCAATGCAATGTTTCTTGTTAATTAATCACTAAGGGATTAGGGTTAATTGATTTAGGGCATTAGTTGTTTGTAACATTGGGAGGTGTATGAACATAATTTTGATTCCTTGGTTAATTGGAGACGCGGAAGCCGACTAATTGATTTAAGGTTAACATCCTTAAAAAGGATTTTCTAAACTCACTTGAATAACCTTATAACCACTAGTTGATATAACATGGTAGCAGTTTGATTAATGGATCTAGGGTGAATTCTAATTTCCCGCGTTCATAATTGATAGATTCTTCATAAAATTCTCCTTGCTTGCTTTAAGTTAAATTTTTAGCTTAGACATTTCAAAACCCCTTTTTAATCTCCTAGATATTGATAAGAATTTCCATAGGTCTAGTACTCTATTGGTTCCTCGAGGGATCGACAACCTTACTTTTCACCACTCTATTACTTGATACGACCAGTGCACTTGCTGCAATTTACGCTCCCATTTTATATATACGTTCTGAGCGTATCAAGTTTTTGGCGCCGTTTCCGGGGAACTAATAGATGTTAGATTTCGTAATTCTGTTGGTAATCTAGGTGCAATTTTACGTTTTTCTTGGCTTTTGGTCTTTTTGCAAGTGTTACATGCGCAAGAGTAGGAGTGCTGGTCTCCTACCTTTCGATATTGAGATTGAGCATACTCTACGCCAGATTAGAAGAGACAACAAGTATAGAGAACAAGTAGAAGAGATGGCGAATGAGGATAATCGCTAGATTCAGGGTGTTCAACGAGCACTTAGAGATTTCTCTGTTCCTAGGATTCAGGAACCACCCATTGTTAGACCAGCTATACAAGCCAACAATTTTGAGCTTAAACCGGAACTCATTCAGATGGTGCAATCGAGTCAGTTTGGAGGGTATTCAAATGAGTGCCCTGATGATCATCTTGCTGGGTTCCTTCAATACACCAACACTGTCAAGCAGAATGGTGTCACTGATGATGCCATAAGACTACAGCTTTTCCCTTTCTCATTGAGGGATAAAGCTAGAGCTTGGTTTTATTCATTGCTCTAGGGATCTGTCACTACCTGGGAAAACCTATCAATCAAGTTCTTGAGGAGATTCTTCCCACCAGCTAGGACTGCTAAACTAAGAAGTGACATCACTAACTTTACAAAGTTTAGTGGTGAATCACTTTATGAGGCATGGGAGAGATTTAAGGAAGCAACTAGAAAATGCCCACATCATGGTTTACCAGACAATCTCCTTATTGAGATCTTTTACTTGAGTCTAGATGAGACATTGAGGTCTCTTGTAGATGCTGCAGCTGGGGGTGCACTAATGGGAAAAACTTACTTAGAGGCCAGTGCATTGATAGAAGAGATGGCCTTTAGTGCACACAATTGGCAAAATGAGAGAAGTGGTACAAGAGTGGCTTCAGTGAATGACAATGTCAGTATGGCTCAGTTGACTGCTCAAATAGCTGCCCTCACCACTCAGGTAAGTAGACTTGCCTATTCAAATTCTTTTAATGCTAATCCATCTTCTAGTTGTGAAATTTGCTCAGGACCTCACTCAGCTAGTGAGTGCATGGCTGGAAAGTTGTCAGCTCCATCTAGTGGAGAGCAGGTAAACTTTGTAGGCAACCTCCAGAGAGGTACTCAAGGACCATATTCGAATACATATAATCCTAGGTGGTGCAATCATCCAAACTTCTCATGGAGGAATGAGAATCAAGCACTTAACCCGCCCCCCTGGATTTCCTAAACAAGCCTCTACTCAGAATGCCTATTCTCAACAGTAACCCACTCAAATGGAAGAGCTCATGAGGAGCTACATGCAAAAGACTGACACCCTCTTGCAAAACCAACAAGCTTCTATCAGAAACTTGGAGGGTCAGCTCGGTCAAATTGCATAGCAGCTAAGTACTAGACCCTCAGGGTCTTTGCCTAGAAAAACTGAGGAGAACACCCATCATGTCAATGCCATCATGCTAAGGAGTGGTAAGGAGGTGAAGAAAGCTGAAAGGCAGGTAAAAATTCAAGAGAAAGATCCAGAGAAAGGTAAGCAGAAGGAGGAGGAACTCACATCCAAAGCACCAGTGTTGCAGCCTTATGTTCCACCTATCCCCTTCCCAGGAAGACTCAAGCAGAGGGAGTTGGAAGCCCAGTTTGCCAAGTTATGTGACATATTTAAGGGGCTTCAAATCAATACACCTCTCTTAGAGGCCTTGAAGAAAATTCCATCCTATGCCAAATTCATGAAAGAGCTACTCTCTAACAAAAGATCCATGGAGAGTGTTGAGAAAGTAATGCTTCTTGGCGAGAGTTCAGTTGTCATAGAGAAGAAATCAGTTCAGCTACCTAGAAAGCTGAAAGATCAGGGAAGTTTCAGTATCCCTTACACCATTGGTAATATTGATTTTGAGAATGTTTTGATTGATTCTGGTGCAGGTATTAATTTAATGCCACTTTCAGTTTTTAGGAAGCTTGGAATAGAGCCACAAAAGTGCAAGAGGAGACCAATCACTGTGCAGCTAGCTGATAAGAGCTTAAGGTTTTCCAAGGGTACAGTAGAGGATGTCTTAGTCAAGGTCGATAAATTCATATTTCCAGTGGACTTTGTCATACTGGATGTAGAAGAAGATGAGGACATTCCACTCATTTTGGGTAGACCATTCCTAGCCACAGGTGAAGCTCTAATTGATGTAGGACAAGGTAAGCTCACCCTTAAAGCACTAGATGACCAGGTAACATTTGATATGTATGGTCCAGTGTTTTTGTCTAATGAGAAAGCAATGTATTCTAACATATCTGCTGAGGGTGAAATTACTAACAATGATGTGGAGGAAGATGTAGGGCAAACCACTCTTGAAGCTGTCTTGAATGAGATAAATGATTGGGGGGATGAGGATGAGCAAGAAAACAAAGGTTGTGAGCAAGTACCCCAGAATGAAAATATTGTTGCTTTTGAGAAGACAGACCACTATGAGAAGCCACCAATGCCGACACTAATGCCCATGCAGACACTTGAACCTAATGTCTTTTCTAATCAATTGTTTGATTATGAGTGTTTGAATTCAGGAAATCCATGGCCTCACATTAATCCAGCGCCTATGACAAGAGAATTGCAGCAACAGATTCAAGGCTAGTTAGATGAACATAGGGAAATCCTAGGGTGGTCAAAGGCAGACATCCAGTAGGTAAGTTTGTTGATATCCACCTACAAAACATTGGTGGAAGCTGAAAAGAAGGGCACCATACCATGGAAGGAAGCTTGGAATCTTAATCTGAAGACGATGGTGTTGGAGGAGTTATTTAAAATCCTTGATTTAAGTTAAGATGACAAACCCTGATAGTCAGGCTGATGACTATAAAACAAGCGCTCTATGGGAGGCAGCCCATATTTACGTTTACTTTATTGTGTTTCGTTGGTTTTCTTTTAATTGTTTTTAGGAAAATGCAAGGTGAATGTTCAGAAGGACCAATCTCTCCAAGTTCAGCTTTGATGGGATTTAAATATGGCTTTTACATGTTATACCAGGGGAGTACCAGTTCCTTTTTTTTCTTATTTCCTTCCTATTTTGTTATTTGCATTGATGTGAGATAGTGTGGACACTATCTATTCTTAATTGTAAGGAAGGGAATGTAGGTATTAAAGTTGAGATGAGTATTGCCTGTTATGTGCTTTGATGATCATACTCTTCCATTATCTTGAACTGTATTTGTCCCTGAGTTATCTGACAATTTTTAGGCCAATTTTTTTTTTCAAAATTTTTTATGGAAATCTAGAGATTATACAAAAAAAAAAAACAATAGCCTTTAGCATCTGTTTATGATTTATTAAAAATAATAATTCATTATTATGCCCTACTCACCACTGTTGTGATTCTTGTACTTAGTTAAAATTAATGAATAAAATCTTTAGAAATCAAATTTACCTAGTTTTTAGCCTTATAATTTGAAGTTTAAGAGTCTATTGAGTCCTCTTGTGAAAGATAAACAGGTCTACTTCGGGTCTCTTCTCTAGCTAGTATATCTTCTTGAAAGTTGCTTTGAAAGCTTTTCAACATCTAATGAAAGAGGTAAGGGAAACTCCTCACTTAGTGATCCCTTATAAAAAAGTCTTAATTTTGTATAGCATTTAAATGAAATAAGTTGCATTACTCCAATGACTCAGGTAATTGAGTTAAGAGTATCCAAACTTGAATGCTAGAGTGAGGGAGAGTTCAATGGGGTCCCTTTAAAACCTGGTCACTTGGGTGATGAGCCTAGGATGTGCCAAATCAGTGATCTCACTATAGCGATAAGGGCGGAGAAGCAAAAGTTCAATACACGAACTTATTTTATAGTAAAAAAAAAAAAGAAAAAGAGAAAGAAAAAAAAAGTAGAGTTTTAGTGAATGCTCATCAATAAGTTACAGGACTTATAATAAAAGGGAGAAAATCTAGGAAAGGAATTGATACCATATGCTTTCATTTTATGTTGACCTGTTTAAAGAAGTGATGTGAAGGATCATATGCTTGCTAATTGCCAGTGAAGTTTAAATGGGTGTTTTTCCTTTAGGACTGAATATCTACTTTTGGAATAAGAATTCTTAGGTTAAACGCTTGGATTAAAGTTTTGTTTTCTTTAGATTAGTTGGTTAATTTTGAGTATAGTACTCTAATCACATATTCCCAGTTTGGTTTGAGTGGTGGGCATCACAAAGTAGTGAGTTAGAAGTAGAGATGACAGATGTTCAAGTTTGTATGATAATAAAATTTTTTTTGTACTTTCTAGGATAAATTTCTTTCTGGTTTTATTTTGCTTGAGGACAAGCAAAAGTTTAAGTGTGGGGGAGTTGATAAAGGCATATTTTACTCATAATTCATTAAGCAATTTGCAAGTATTCATTATTGATTTTAGAGAAATCACAAGGAAATGGTACTTAATCATGTTTATTTTTATATTTCAGATGTTGAAGGACTTTGAGATCAAAGCTTAATCAATTTGGAGAGATTGCATACAAATTGAAGCATGAAAAGATTGAAGGATGGCAAATGAGAGATTAAAGCCGCTGGCCTTTATGGCCAGCCTTCAATGCAAGGCCGCCGGCCTTTATGGCCGGCTTAAAAGAAGGCTGCTGGCCTTGAGCCGACCTTGGACCGGTCTTGTTTTAATTGCATCTTCTCACCTCCCCTTGCATATATATAGGTCTTAGGTCGATTTAGAGAGGAACTTTTGTCAAATTTTCGTGTTCTTAGAGTAGTTTTAACCTAGTTTTAAGGGAGAATTGTGGAGATCAAATCTTGGAGAAAACTTTGTGATCTTGGTGGAGATTATCATCCTTTGTGAAGGGTTTGTGGAGTTCCTTGCAATTAAGGTATTATTTGTATTGTTGAATTGGTGATTTCTGAACTTTATTTCTTATATGCAATTCAAGCATTTGATCCAACCATTGAATATGATTTCTTTTGCACGAATCTCCTTGAATCATAATCATGTCTTTATCTCCATGAATTGCTAAGTCTTTTCCTTGGGAAATTGGATGAAACCCTAGAATGTTAAAAGGATAATTGTAGCCATGTTATATGATTAGGAATTATTAGGATTATTCATGATTGCAATTCCTTTGATTTCAATTATAATTGGTCTTTCATTATAATTGTTAGAAATCCTTTTGATACGGGGGTTGATTAGGATTTGTTAGGAATTCTTAATTAGATTGATTATCAATACGGGAGTTGCGATAATTGGTTTAATTAAAGTTTATGGAGGGCGCAATGCAATTTTTCTTGTTAATTAATCACTAAGGGATTAGGGTTAATTGATTTAGGGCATTAGTTGTTTGTAACATCGGGAGGTGTATGAACATAATTTTGATTCCTTGGTTAATTGGAGACGCGGAAGCCAACTAATTGATTTAAGGTTAACATCCTTAAAAAGGATTTTCTAAACTCACTTGAATAACCTTATAACCACTAGTTGATATAACATGGTAGCAGTTTGATTAATGGATCTAGGGTGAATTCTAATTTCCCGCGTTCATAATTGATAGATTCTTCATAAAATTCTCCTTGCTTGCTTTAAGTTAAATTTTTAGCTTAGACATTTCAAAACCCCTTTTTAATCTCCTAGATATTGATAAGAATTGCCATAGGTCTAGTACTCTATTGGTTCCTCGAGGGATCGACAACCTTACTTTTCACCACTCTATTACTTGATACGACCAGTGCACTTGCTGCAATTTACGCTCCCATTTTATATATACGTTCTGAGCGTATCATCAGGATATAATTGTCGAGTCTAATTTTTGACTTTCCCATTCCTAATCCGATATAGACTAGACCCTATGCTCATATAATATAGATCATTGACCTGAGTTAGGAACTTCATTTAATTTTGGAGTCGACACCCAACTATTGTTGGGAAAGATTGAATTAAGACTAAAGGAGCGGATTAGTCTTAATTTGGACCACTAGTCGTCGTGATTTCCTCTTCTCGTTTTTATGAAAAGAGGAAAGGGAAAACCGGAGTTTCTAAGTCCGGAGGCTAACTTATTAAAACCTTACGGCTACCAACTAATATCCTAAAACTATCTCTATCTAGAAATGTCTTTTATTTTGTTTCTGTTGCCTTTTATTGTGTTTTTGAGTGAATTATTCTAGAAAAATGATTTTTTTTATTCATTTTATGGGTTGCCTCGAATGGGTGCCTATGTACCTGCTATTAAAGATCAAACAAGCCGTAGTTCGCTTTTTCTAAAGATCTTAAGTGTGTTTGTGGATTTTAATTGTGAAATCTCTTTTGATTTATGTTTTTATCATTGGGGGATTTTTTTTTTCTAAAAATCTAAGCTTAAGCTTAATGATTTGATTTTTGAAAATGATATTTTTAAAGGAAAACATCAATTTTGGATTTATTTGAGAAAATGATTTTTCTAAGTGATAAAAATCATTTTTTCTATTTTTTAATTTTTGAATTTTTTATTATTTTTGTAATTTTTATGATTCTTTTATTATTTTTATGATTTTTTATTAATTTTTCATAATTTTTGTGAGTTTTTGTTAAAAATTTTCCTCCTAGGTTCTTATCTATGCTATTTTAAAATCTAAAGCTTTATTATTATTTTTCTAATGCTTTTATTATTTTCTACATTTTTATTATTTATTACTTTATTTATATTTTCGTTTTTTATTATTAAATCCTAAAAAATCGAAATTCTAATATTTTTCTATTTATTGAAATATAAATAACACATAAGTAAAGAAATAAATAAATAACAAATAACAAATAAATAACAAAATAGTAAATCAATTCGGAATAAAAATAACCAAAATAAATAAAAATAAAAATAAAAAAAATCTGGAAAATCCGACTTACCAGGGTCCGGGTTGGTGCGCGGGTTGGGTCGATCGGGTCAAATCGGGTTGGGTCGAATCGGTTGGACACGGCGGCAGGGAGTGCTCGTTGGCGGTGTTCCGACGGCCTTCTTCAGCGGTTGAGGTGTCTAATCCTAGGTTATCGAGGGCGAGGAATCCAATGGTGGTGGTGATTTGCTCTAGAAACGCCTCCTGGTGGTTGCTCAGCTCTTGATCGGCGGTCGCGGCTTCGAACAACTTCAGTGGTCTTCGATTCTCTCTTTTCTCTCACTTTCTCTCGCTTTTGATTTGTCTTCTGGCTTCCTCACTTCATCCTCTATTTATAAGCTTTCGAAATCGAGCTGGATAAGCTCGGATTTCCACCGATCGAGGCAACTCGGATTTGCGGTTAAATGAACCAACTCCGATTCGTGTAAAGCCTTCAATTTGTTGAGATTTGATTCCAATTGGATGATGTTTATCTCAATTCTCTTGAAGATTTGTTGGATTTGTGCAAAAAATCGAATCGAAACGGTCGAAATTCGAATTTTTCTCCTTGACGACGATCTCGGACCGAGGTTGAAGACGATCATGCGCCTGGCGCGTGTGTTCGCTCCAGCCAATCAGATGCCGGCACGTGTCCCAGGTAAATGAAAAATTTGCAAAACGCGGAATCTGCTCCCCCCGCGTTTCAAACCCCTGACCTCACACCCTCGCGCACCCGCCTGACTACGGCTCGGGCCAACTGAGCTAGCCCATTTTCTTGATTTTGTTTATTTCGAAAATTACATATATGCAATGCGATTTTTTTATTTTTTTGTATTTTTTGAAATTTCAAAAATTTGTAAAAATTATTTATTCCTTATTATTGCCATTTCTGAAATCATTTTTCAAAATTGATGTGTTTTCCTATTTATTTTTATTTTTTGAATATTTTTCCTATTTTCGCCAAATTAGAGAAAAATTGGAAATTGATTATTATTAATTCTTAGGGCAAAAATTGGGTGTTTACAGCCGCCCCACTTTGTAGTAAAGTTTGAAAAACTTAACTACAAAGACAAGAAAGACGCCATTTTTGGCTTCTTGATTGAATAGATAACACTTTGGTTTGGCTGGTTATCTGGACTTTGGTTTTTTTGGTAGGAAAATGCTTCAAGAGCTAATAATCCCATGAGTTTAAAATGGTCCTAACAATTTAAAGTAATGTTCCTTCCTAAAAAGTGCTTTATGGGCTGACTAATTGGCGATAGGAAACATCTCAAGCATTGTTTAGGAGTGTAGAATAAATGATGATAGGAAGCGTCTTATCAGACTAGCAACCTTGAAAAGAAGATTATCTTAGGAAGCACCCTTATGAGCTACCCACCTGTCAATAGAAGCGTCTGACTAGACTGGCGACTGTTTGGAAAAATACCTCCGAAAAGTGCTCCTATGAGCTAACTAATCGGTTATCAAAAGTTTGAAAAAGTGCTCCTATGAGCTGATTAAATGATAGATTCGAAAAGTGCTCCTTTGAGCTAACTAATCGAGGGGTTCTAGGAAAGTGCCTCTTCTTTGGGCTGACTAACCTATAGCGGGAAGTGTCTTCTTAGACTAACGACCCTAGGGGAAATGTCTCAAAAAGTGCCCCTATAGGCTGACCTTGAGACAAGATACTTAGGAAAGTGCCCCTCTTGGGCTGACTAACCTATGATAAAAATATCTCAAAAAGGTGCCCCTATGGGCTGACCTTAAGAGAGGATATTTAGGAAAGTGCCCCTCTTGGGCTGACTAACCTATGATAAAGATGTCTCAAAAAGGTGCCCTTATGGGCTGACCTTAAGAGAGCATATTTAGGAAAGTGCCCCTCTTGGGCTGACTAACCGGTGATAAAAATATCTCAAAAAGGTGCCCCTATGGGCTGACCTTAAGAGATGATATTTAGGAAAGTGTCCCTCTTGGGCTGACTAACCTATGATAAAGATGTCTCGAAAAGGTGCCCCTACGAGCTGACCTTAAGAGAGGATATCTAGGAAAGTGCCCCTCTTGGGCTGACTAACCTATGATAAAGATGTCTAAAAAAGGTGCCCCTATGAGCTGACCTTAAGAGAGGATATTTAGGAAAGTGCCCCTCTTGGGCTGACTAACCTGTGATAAACATGTCTCAAAAAGGTGCCCCTATGGGTTGACCTTAAGAGAGGATATTTAGGAAAGTGCCCCTCTTGGGCTGACTAACGTATGATAAAGATGTCTCAAAAAGGTGCCCCAATGGGCTGACCTTGAGAGAGGATATTTAGGAAAATGCCCCTCTTCGGCTGACTAACCTATGATAAAGATGTCACAAAAAGGTGCCCTTATGGGCTAACCTTAAGAGAGGATATTTAGGAAAGCGCCCCTCTTGGGCTGACTAACCTATGATAAAATGTCTCAAAAAGGTGCCCCTATGGGCTGACCTTAAGAGAGGATATTTAGGAAAGTGCCCCTCTGGGGCTGACTAACCCGTGATAAAAATGTCTCAAAAAGGTGCCCCTATGGGCTGAGCTTAAGAGATGATATTTAGGAAGGTGTCCCTCTTGGGCTGACTAACCTATGATAAAGATGTCTCAAAAAGGTGCCCCTATGGGCTGACCTTAAGAGAGGATATTTTGGAAAGTGCCCCTCTTGGGCTGACTAACCTATGATAAAGATGTCTAAAAAAGGTGCCCCTATGGGTTAACCTTAAGAGAGGATATTTAGGAAAGTGCCCCTCTTGGGCTGACTAACCTATGATAAAGATGTCTCAAAAAGATGCCCTTATGGGCTGACCTTAAGAGATGATATTTAGGAAAGTGCCCCTCTTGGGCGGACTAACCCGTGATAAAAATGTCTCAAAATGGTGCCCTTATGGGCAGACCTTAAGAGAGGATATTTAGGAAACTACCCCTCTTGGGCTGACTAACCTGTGATAAACATGTCTCAAAAAGGTGCCCTTATGGGCTGACCTTAAGAGAGGATATTTAGGAAAGTGCCCCTCTTGGGCTGACTAACCTGTGATAAACATGTCTCAAAAAGGTGCCCCTATGGGTTGACCTTAAGAGAGGATATTTAGGAAAGTGCCCCTCTTGGGCTGACTGGCGTAAGATAAAGATGTCTCAAAAAGGTGCCCCTATGGGCTGACCTTAAGAGAGGATATTTAGGAAAGTGCCCCACTTCGGCTGACTAACCTATGATAAAGATGTCTCAAAAAGGTGCCCCTATGGGATGACCTTAAGAGAGGATATTTAGGAAAGTCCCCCTCTTGGGCTAACTAACCTATGATAAAATGTCTCAAAAAGGTGCCCCTATGGGCTGACCTTAAGAGAGGATATTTAGGAAAGTCCCCCGCTTGGGCTGACTAACCTATGATAAAAATATCTCAAAAAGGTGCCCCTATGGGCTGACCTTAAGAGAGGATATTTAGGAAAGTGCCCCTCTTCGGCTGACTAACATATGATTAAGATGTCTCAAAAAGGTGCCCCAATGGGCTGACCTTAAGAGAGGATATTTATGAAAGTGCCCCTCTTGGGCTGACTAACCTATGATAAAGATGTCTCAAAAAGGTGCCCCTATGGGCTGACCTTAAGAGAGGATATTTAGGAAAGTACCCCTCTTGGGCTGACTAACCTATGATAAAATGTCTCAAAAAGGTGCCCCTACAGGCTGACCTTGAGAGAGGATATTTAGGAAAGTCCCCCTCTTAGGCTGACTAACCTATGATAAAAATATCTCAAAAAGGTGCCCCTATGGGCTGACCTTAAGATAGGATATTTAGGAAAGTGCCCCTCTTGGGCCGACTAACCTATGATAAAGATGTCTCAAAAAGATGCCCTTATGGGTTGACCTTAAGAGATGATATTTAGGAAAGTGCCCCTCTTGGGCAGACTAACCCGTGATAAAAATGTCTCAAAATGGTGCCCCTATGGCCTGACCTTAAGAGATGATATTTAGGAAAGTGCCCATCTTGGGCTGACTAACCTATGATAAAGATGTCTCAAAAAGGTGCCCCTATGGGCTGGCCTTAAGAGAAGATATTTAGGAAAGTGTCCCTCTTGGGCTGACTAACCTATGATAAAGATGTTTAAAAAAGGTGCCCTTATGGGCTAACCTTAAGAGAGGATATTTAGGAAAGTGCCCCTCTAGGGCTGACTAACCTGTGATAAAAATGTCTCAAAAAGGTGCCCCTGTGGGCTGACCTTAAGAGAGGATATTTAGGAAAGTGTCCCTCTTGGGCTGACTAACTTATGATAAAAATGTCTCAATAAGGTGCCCTTATGGGCTGACCTTGAGAGAGGATATTTAGGAAAGTGTCCCTCTTGGGCTGACTAATCTGTGATAAACATGTTTAAAAAAGGTGCCCCTATGGGTTGACCTTAAGAGAAGATATTTAGGAAAGTGCCCCTCTTGGGTTGACTGACGTATGATAAAGATGTCTCAAAAAGGTGGCCCTATGGGCTGACCTTAAGAGAGGATATTTAGGAAAGTGTCCCTCTTGGGCTGACTAACCTATGATAAAGATGTCTCAAAAAGGTGCCCCTATGGGCTGACCTTAAGGGAGGATATTTAGGAAAGTCCCCCTCTTAGGCTGACTAACCTATGATAAAATGTCTCAAAAAGGTGCCCCTATGGGCTGACCTTAAGAGAGGATATTTAGGAAAGTCCCCCTCTTGGGCTGACTAACTTATGATAAAAATATCTCAAAAAGGTGCCCCTATGGGCTGACCTTAAGAGAGGATATTTAGGATAGTGAAAGTAGCCCTCTTGGGCCGACTAACCTATGATAAAAATATTAGCTGACCTTAAGAGAGGATAGTTAGGAAAGTGCCCCTCTTGGCCTGACTAACCTATGATAAAGATGTCTCAAAAAGGTGCCCTTATGAGCTGACCTTAAGAGAGGATATTTAGGAAGGTGCCCCTCTTGGGTTGACTTACCAGTAATAAAAATGTCTCAAAAAGGTGCCCCTATGGGCTGACCTTAAGAGATGATATCTAGGAAAGTGCCCCTCTTGGGCTGACTAACTTATGATAAAGATGTCTCAAAAAGGTGCCCCTATGGGCTGACCTTAAGAGAGGATATTTAGGAAACTGCCCCTGTTGGGCTGACTAACCTATGATAAAGATGTCTAAAAAAGGTGCCCCTATGGGCTAACCTTAAGAGAGGATATTTAGGAAAGTGCCCTTTTTGGGCTGATTAACCTGTGATAAAAATTTCTCAAAAAGGTGCCCCTATGGGCTGACCTTAAGAGAGGATATTTAGGAAAGTGTCCCTCTTGGGCTGACTAACCTATGATAAAAATGTCTCAAAAAAGTGCCCTTATGGGCTGACCTTAAGAGAGGATATTTAGGAAAGTGCCCCTCTTGGGCTGACTAACCTGTGATAAACATGTCTCAAAATGGTGCCCCTATGGGTTGACCATAAGAGAGGATATTTAGGAAAGTGCCCCTCTTGGGCTGACTAACGTATGATAAAGATGTCTCAAAAAGGTGCCCCTATGGGCGGACCTTAAGAGAGGATATTTAGGAAAGTGCCCCTCTTGAGCTGACTAACCTATGATAAAGATGTCTAAAAAAGGTGCCCCTATGGGCTGACCTTAAGAGAGGATATTTAGGAAAGTGCCCCTCTTGGGCTGACTAAACTATGATAAAATGTCTCAAAAAGGTGCCTCTATGAGCTGACCTTAAGAGAGGATATTTAGAAAAGTCCCCCTCTTGGGTTGACTAACCTATGATAAAAATTTCTCAAAAAGGTGCCCTTATGAGCTGACCTTAAGAGAGGATATTTAGGAAAGTGCCCCTCTTGGGCTGACTAACCTGTGATAAAAATGTCTTAAAAAGGTGCACCTATGGGCTGACCTTAAGAGAGGATATTTAGGAAAGTGCCCCTTCTTGAGCTGACTACCCTATTAAAGGGGATGTTTAGACAAGTGCCCCATTATGGGCTGACTTATCTTATGCTTTTGAATATTGATACGAACCACGCCAACCCTTGACGAAACGCAATACCAATACGGTCGGAAATTCGTTGCCCAAGACGCCCAAACACCTAATGTGGAAACCGCGACCCGTTGTCTATAAGCGAGACAAGAACCTTGGTATAAAGTGAAGACGCCACAATCGGGATGAAAGACCGATTGATAAGTCGGGGATGAACGCCACGGAAGTCAATCCGATAAGTTCGATTTAGGTCTTGAAGAACCAAGAGAGGTGCCTCTCAAAAGTGTTTAATGTTCAAAGATGTATATCTTATTCTTGTTCTAAACCCTAGGAGCTTTTATACTAGGGTTACAATTCGTGTAAAAAACAAGTCCAAAACGACATAGTTTAGTTAAGTGACATAAAAACGCGAAACAGAACATGCTGGCTGACAGGGGATACACGGCCTGTGTACACGCCCGTGTACTTTGGCTGTATACTTGTCTGTGCAACTTCTGGCAACATACACGCCCATGTACTTTAGTCGTGTATCTTTCTGTGGATTTACTTGACTCCATACACGGCCGTGCCTTTTAACCGTATATCTAGCCGCGTATGATTCTGTGTAATCTTGAGAGTCCTACACGGCCGTGCCTTGAAAGTACACGCCCTCTTCAACCCGTGTCCAGTATAACTTGTACAAAAGCAAGGGTCTTCCCATGGTTGTTCCAATCCGTTCCAACTTCATGATTGCTCCAATCCTTTACGGCTTCATGGACAACCTTTATCAACCCGTTAAGTGCTTCCTTGAATCGGTTTGCTCGATTTCTTGTGATTGGTCCAGGCGATACTTCAAGAGGATCCACATTTCTTCTTCCGGCTTGGCTCTCATCATGGATCTCATCATTCCCCTCATCTTGAAAAGGATTTGTCCTCAAATCATTGCCTGCATCAAATGGACTTAGATCAATAACATTAAACATGACACTTACTGGATACTCACCTGGTAGATCTTTCTTGTATGCATTATCATTGATGCGCTCAAGACTTTGAATTAGTCCATCGCCTCTAGGAAGTATTTTAGATCTACACTGTACGGGAATCCGCTCTTTGCGCATGTGAACCCAAATCCAATCTCCAGGTTCAAAAACAGCTTGTCGACAACCCTTGTTGGCTTGTTTCACATACTGCTCAGTTCTTCGCTCAATGTTTAGCCTTCTCACGAAATCTGCCTTAGAATCAGTTTCAAAACTCACAAACTTGTTAAGTGGCAATGGCAATAAATAAATAGGATTCAGTGGGTTAAAACCAAACACAATCTCAAATGGTGAACAATCAGTAGTGCTATGTAAAGCCCTATTATATGCAAACTCCACAAATGGTAGATAATCCTTCCAAGTCCTAATGTTCTTCTCTATGATTGCCCCTAACAATTGAATTAACGTCCTATTAACCACCTCAATTTGCCCATCAGTTTGTGGGTGACGGATAGTCAAAAACATCCGTTTAGTTCCCAACTTTTCCCACAAGACTCTCCAAAAATGACTCAAAAATTTCTCATCTCGAACACTAACAATGCTCCTAAGTATACCATGCGGATGCACTACCTCTCTAAAGAACAATTCAACAATGTGTATAGCATGATCAGTTTTATGACAAGGACTGAAATGAACCATTTTAGAAATCCTATCCACAACCACAAAAATAGAATCTCGACCATGCCTAGGCTTAGATAATCCTAACACAAAATCTATGGACATGTCTATCTAAGGCTCATGAGGAATGACACTATACTCATATAACCAATCTAAGAAGTCATCTAAGCAAGGAATAGTATGACGATACTTTACTGTGATGTTGTTGCTGGCGCGACAGTCAACACGCATTCTCCATGTCCCATCCTTCTTAGGCACCAAAATCACAAGCACTGCACATGGATTCATGCTCTCCCTCACGTACCCCTTCTCCATTAATTCTTCAACCTGCCTTTGGAGTTCCTTTGCTTCCTCCGGGGTGTTCCTGTAAGCTGGCTTGTTTGGAATCGATGCTTCGGGTACAAGGTCAATCTGGTGCTCAATACCATGAACTGGTGGTAATCCCTTTGGAATCTCCTCAAGAAAGACATCTTCAAAGTCCTGCACAAAAGACACAACCACACTAGGCAAAGAGTTAGATAATTCGTTAGTAGTCAAACATGTTTCCTTAAAAACCAGAAACAACATAGGTTGCTTCATCACTAACACTCTGCTCACTACACTCGCTCTTGCCACATAACTCTCCTTTTGCAAAGCTGCCCTCTCCTTTTCACTCACCACCAAAGTTGATCCCCCTTCAACTTGGCCTCTTACACTCTTTCTAGCCTTCCTCTCCTTTTCCTTTTGATCTTGACTTTTATATTCCTTTTTCTTCTCATTGTCTTTTGCTCTCTCACTCTCACTCTGCTTTTCACTCACCTTGTGTTTTGCAAATGACTGTTGCAACTGCAACTGATCCTCATACACTTGTTTAGGTGTTAAAGGTTTAAGATTAAAGCTCTTCCCTTGGTGAACAAGCGTATACTTGTTAGAAAAGCCATCATGCACAACCTTCCTATCAAATTGCCATGACCTCCCCAACAACACATGACATGCTTGCATTGGCACTACATCACATAACACCTCATCCTCATACCTACCAATGCGAAACCCAATCAAGGCTTGCTTACTCACCTTAGTCTCACCACTATCATTCAACCACTGCAATTTATATGGACTAGGGTGTCTAACAGTTTTGAGCCCTAACCTCTCAACAATAAAATTGCTCACTACATTGGTGCAACTCCCTCCATCAATGATCAAACTACAAATGTGATCTCCTAAATAACATCTATTATGAAATATATTTTCTCTTTGCACCTTTTCTTCTTCCTTCACCTGCACATTCAAAGCTCTCTTCACTACCGCCACTAGCCTTCCCATTGCAGGCTCCTCATCATCACTAGCATCCTCTAATGGTGGCATATCATCTTCTTCACTATCCCCCTCAGTCTCATACTCACCATCATCACGCAAAATCATCACACGCCTATTTGGACATTGACTAGCAATATAGCCTCTACCTTGACATTTAAAGCATCTAATGTCACGATTTCTAGAAGTAGAAGATTCAGGGTTACCTTGATTACCAGAAGTAGAACCCGCTTGCCTCAGCTCTCCTTTTGGTTTGGTGGGTAAAGGCTTTTCTTCTTTCTTCCATTGATTAGTCTTCCAAGTGGATGAACCATTACCCTGTTGAAATCGTGCACTACTACTACCCTTCCGCTTGTGCTGGTTCTCAACCTTTATAGCCATGTGAACCATATCCTCCAATTTTACATAATGCTGCAATTCAACCACATTTTGGATTTCTCTATTTAATCCAGCAAGAAATCTAGCAATTGTAGCCTCTCTATCCTCTTCTACATTCGCCCTAATCATAGTGACTTCCATCTCCTTGAAGTACTCATCTACACTTCGGCTTCCCTGCCTCAGAGTTTGCAACTTGTTGTGCAATTCACGATAGTAATATGCAGGTACAAACCGCTTCTTCATCACTCTCTTCATCTCTTCCCAAGACTCAATAGGTGGCTCGCCACTCCTTCTTCTATTCAACATTAATTGATCCCACCACACTATAGCATAATCTGAAAATTCAATGGCAGCAAGTTTCACCTTCTTTCTCCCACTATAGTTGTGACAATCAAACACCATCTCCACCTTTTTCTCCCATTCTAAATACGCTTCGGGATCATTCTTCCCTTGGAAAGGAGGAATCTTCATCTTTATGCTACTTAATTGATCATCCTCTCTATTCCTATCTCCTCTATCTTCCCAATCTCTAGTCCCTCTATTCCGACCACTATAACCTCTATAACTCCCAACAGAAGGCTCATCAAAGTCATCATCCGTCATTTCATCTCCACCCCTCGGTACTCTCCTAGAACGACTCTCCCTCTTACGCCCTTGGAATACATTTGTGGATTGCTCTAGTCTTTGCTCTACCATCTCATGAATTTGTTCCATTCCCTCTTGGAACATCCTCTTCATTTCTCCCCTCAATGCCTCCATTACTAACCTAGCATCAAACCTTCCCCTCTCACCTTCAGGAGAATGTTGTCTCGACATAGTCCCTACAGAAAAAGATTAGTATAACACAAATATATATATGATTAAACCTCACGATACACTCCCTTACGTGTTTCGCTCAAATAATGATATCACACAGTCACTCGTGTATTCTCACAAACAACGATGATATCACTCACCAATTTCCTCTTCTCAATTCTCTTGGAACTAACCCGAACTACACCAATTTCCTTCCGTAGAATTCAAAACCAATTCTAGGGTTCGTAAAATTTTCCTCTATTTTTCTATCCGAATTTTTTTTTGTTTCTGTTTTTGGCTTTTGATCACGTTTCTCTTTGCTTTTCTTTTCCCTTCTTTTTTTTTTTGTCGTGACTTTTTACTTTTTTTTTTTTTTTTACAATCAACTAGTAAATACTACACTATCAAAAGACAATTAATATTGCGGAATTGAATGCTAACAATGGATATGAACGATTGGAGTTAGGGTTTTTGATATTACCTTCCTCAACCGAACTTGATGTTTTGACAAACCTAAGCTCTGATACCAAACTGATACGAACCACGCCAACCCGTGACGAAACCCAATACCAATACGTTCGGAAATTCGTTGCCCAAGACGCCCAAACACCTAATGTGGAAACCGCGACCCATTGTCTATAAGCGAGACAAGAACTTTGGTATAAAGTGAAGACGCCACAATCGGGATGAAAGACCGATTGATAAGTCGGGGATGAACGCCACGGAAATCAATTCGATAAGTTCGATTTAGTTCTTGAAGAACGAAGAGAGGTGCCTCTCAAAAGTGTTTAATGTTCAAAGATGTATATCTTATTCTTGTTCTAAACCCTAGGAGCTTTTATACTAGGGTTACAATTCGTGTAAAAAACAAGTCCAAAACGACATAGTTTAGTTAAGTGACATAAAAACGCGAAACACAACATGCTGGTCGACAAGGGATACACGGCCTGTGTACACGCCCATGTACTTTGGCCATGTACTTGTCTGTGCAACTTCTGGCAACATACACGCCCGTGTACTTTGACCGTGTATCTTTCTGTGCAACTTCTGGCAACATACACGCCCGTGTACTTTAGCCGTGTATCTTTCTGTGGATTTACTTGACTCCATACACAGCTGTGCCTTTTAACCGTGTATCTAGCCGCGTATGATTCTGTGCAATCTTGAGAGTCCTACACGGCCGTGCCTTGAAAGTACACGCCCTCTTCAACCCGTTTCCAGTATAACTTGTACAAAAGCAAGGGTCTTCCCATGGTTGTTCCAATCCGTTCTAACTTCATGATTGCTCCAATCTTTTCCGGCTTCATGGACAACCTTTATCAACCCGTTAAGTGCTTCCTTGAATCGGTTTGCTCGATTTCTTATGATCGGTCCAGGCGATACTTCAAGAGGATCCACATTTCTTCTTCCGGCTTGGCTCTCATCATGGATCTCATCAAATATGCTTTCTGCCGACTGAGCTAAATGAGGTGATGCTTTTCATGATATGATGATAGTTATTCATTCTAATATGCTTGCCAATTTATCGTGGATAGCAACCAAACAACCGAACCTTTATGTCGGTTTGCTTCTACTTCACTTCTTCTTATCTTGACACGGGGTTGAAAGTCTTGATGTGCTTCCTTTCTTGTGCACGAGGCTCTTTTGACGGTAGTGTTATCCTACTAATGCACTAGGTTCTAATGCTCAAAAGTAGATAGAATTTTATTACAAAACATATTGAGATTCATTATCATTTTAGTGTTTATCTTTCATGGGCGAAGTGGTGGGTAATGTGTTTAGGAATATTTGTTGTGATGCGAATTGGTTAGGATTATTGACCATTCAGGGATATTAACTTTGCTTGTAAAAAAAATAAAAACTCGACTCAACGAAATTTGTATCGAATATTGGCTTTCATAAACATTGGCAAAATTTCAATTCCCTTGCCTAAGGATAGTACATCTTTACAGCATCTGTGTTAATGGGGTCTCTCAATTCCGAACCATCCATTTGAGTCAGTATCAAAGCACCTCCTGACAGAACCTTTTTCACCATACAGGGGCCTTCATAGTTTGGGGTGAATTTCCCTCTAGAGTCTTGGGCATTCGGGAGAACCTTCTTTAGCACCAGATCCCCTTCTTTGAAGTATCGGGGCCTCATTTTCTTGTTAAATGCTCGGGCCATCCTTTGTTGGTAACACTGGCCATGACATAGTGCGGTAAGTCTTCTTTCATCAATCAGATTCAGCTGATCAAGTCTCTTCTTTACCCAGTCTGATTCGGTTAGCTGAGTTTCTGACAGAATTCTAAACGATGGTATTTCGACTTCGACTGGTAGCACTGCTTCTGTACCATATACCAATGAATAAGGGGTAGCTCCAGTAGATGTTCTTATTGAAGTCCTATAAGCCATGAGAGCAAACGGTAACATTTCGTGCCAATCTTTGTAAGTAGTTGTCATTTTTTCGATGATCTTTTTTATATTCTTATTAGCTGCTTCTATTGCCCCATTCATCTGGGGTCGGTAGGGAGTTGAATTTCTGTGGTTTATGTGGAATTGTTGACATAAACCTGTCATTGATTTGTTGTTAAGATTGGTACCGTTGTTGGTGATGATAGATTTAGGAACTCCATATCGGGCTATTATGTCCCTTTTCAAGAAGCGGACTATTACCCCTTTTGTGACATTGGTATAAGATGAAGCTTCTACCCACTTGGTGAAGTAATCGATTGCTACCAATATAAACTTATGGCCATTGGATGCTGTCGGATTGATTGGGCCAATTATGTCGATTCCCCGCATGGAGAAAGGTCATGGTACTGACAATAAGTGCAACTCGTTGGGCGGAGCATTTATCCGGTTTGCGTATACTTGACACAGATGACAGTGCTTGACATACTTTATGCAATCCGATTCCATGGTTAACCAATAATATCCTAACCTCATGATTTTTCGGGCCAACATGTAGCCATTCGTATGAGGTCCACATACTCCTTCAAGTACTTCCTTCATCAGTTCGCATGCTTCATTTTTGTCCACACATCTCAATAAGGTGGTATCAGATGATCTTTTGTAAAGTATAGACCCACTTGATAAGAAATGACTTGCTAACCTTCTAAGTGTTCTTTGGTCATTCTTGCTAGCTATTTCAGGGTATTTACCTTCTTGGAGAAAGGTCTTGACGTCGTGATACCAGGGTTTGTCATCTTGTGTTTTTTCAATCATTAAATAGTAGGCGGGCCGATTTTCGATGTCTATTTTCATCGGTTGAACTTCAGCTCCCCCTGTTATCTGGATCATAGATGCTAGTGTGGCTAGTGCATCTGCGAACTAATTCTGAGTTCTTGGGATATATGTGAAAGTGATTGCTTTGAATTCTTCGATTAGCTCTGTCAAGTGTTGATGATATGGTACCAGTTTGGGGTCTTTAGTCTTGTATTCCCCTCTTGTCTGTAATATGATGAGTGACGAATCCCCGTATACTTCTAATTCGCGGATTTCCATTTGGCAGGCCATTTTGAGGCCAAGAATACACGCTTCATATTCCACGATATTATTGGTATAGGGAAATATAAGTCTTGTCGCTGCAGGGAATTGTGTGCCGTCTATGGATATTAATACTGCCCCAATGCCACAACTGAATACGTTGGCAGCTCTGTCGAAAAACAGTTTCCATTTCGGGTTCTTCTCTTTCCCACGGTCTTCTACTGGCATATCTTCCACTGTTAATATATTTTCGTCCGGAAATTGGGCCTGTATTTCTTGGGAATCTGTCTCAATAGGGTGTTTTGCCAATTAGTCGGCTAAGGCTTGCCCTTTTATTGAGTTCTGGTTCATGTATGTGATGTTAAACTTGGATAGGAGCATTTTCCATTTAGAGATTCTCCCTATCAAAGCTGGTTTTTCCGCCAAGTATTTCAAGGGATCATGCTTTGTCAGTAACTCAATATGATAGTAGAGGGTGTATTGCCTTAGTCGATGCATGACCCGAATTAGAGCACAACAAGTCTTTTCCACCTCTGAGTACCTCTGTTCCCCATCTGTGAATTTCTTGCTCAGATAATATATGAAATGCTCTCTTCCCTCTTCATCTTTCTACCCCAGCACACATCCCATGGATTCAGGGAGTATAGTGAGGTATAAGAATAAGGGCTTTCCTTGCTTTGGGACTATCAAGACTGGAGGTTTTATAAGGTAGTCTTTGATCGTCCTGAATGCTTCTTCGCATTCGTCGTCCCATTCTATTGTGGCATTCTTCTTTAACAGACGGAATAGTGGCTGGCATTTGTCAATGAGTTGTGAGATAAAACGAGCTATATAATTTAATCTTCCTAGCAAGCTTCTTACTTCTTTAACGGAGCGTGGGGAAGGTAACTCTAATATAGACTTTACCTTGTCAGGGCCGATTTTAATGCCTTCTTGGCTTATGACAAACCCTAACAATTTCCCCGTTGTGACCCTGAAAGTGCATTTCTTTTGGTTTAACTTGAGCTGGAATTTTCTCAGTCGTTTAAACAATTTCCTCAGGATATCTATATGGCTTTCTCCTTCTTTAGATTTGGCTATCATGTCGTCGACATATACTTCAACCTCTCAATGCATCATGTCGTGAAGTATTGCGACCATGGCTCTCTGATACGTTGCCCCGGCGTTTTTCAAACCGAAAGGCATGACTTTGTAATAGAAAGTTCCCCATGTTGTGATGAAAGTCGTTTTGGTTTTATCTTTTTCAGCCATTTTTATTTGATTATATCCTGAGAAATTGTCCATGAATGAGAAAAGATAGTTTCCCGCAGTGTTATCCACTAGAACATCAATGTGAGGTAGGGGGAAGTTATCCTTCGGCGTAGTTTGGTTTAAGTCCCAGAAGTTTACGCATACGCATACCTTTCCATTCTTTTTCATAACGGGGACTATATTTGCTACCCATTATGGGTAATCAGATACTTCAATGAACCCTACTTCTAGCAGTTTCTTGACTTCTTCCTTAATCTTTAGCAAGATGTCAGGCCTAAATCTTCTCAGTTTTTGTTTTTTAGGTTTGACATCTTCCCTTGTGGGAAGCCTATGAACCACTATCGATTGGTCTAGCCTCGGCATGTCGCCATATGACCAGGCAAAAACATCTGCGTATTATGTTAATAGCTCGGTTATCTCACACTTATGCTCGGCACTTAAACTGGTCCCGATTTTGAGGTTTTTAGGGTTTTCCATGCTTCCTAGATTTACTGTCTCCACTGGCTCGTCGATCGAAATTCCACTTTGTTCATGTTTTTGCCAATTTTCTTGTATTATTTCGTGGTCAAGGATATCGCCTTCAACAACTGACCCAACAGCATTGGAAATGATATCAGTGTTTTTATTTTCTACCTGCGTGAAATATCCCTACTGTTCGATGGTAGGAGATCTGTGTAAAGTAAAAATGAAAGCATATATATAAGAAAAAAAATAGACTGTAATTGAATTGATAAAGAGTCTCAATAATATTCGTTCAATGATCATTCTCTATTTTTGAGCTAACCTAGAGCTATTGATAGGATAACAAAACCAATTGTTCAGAGCCAGATGCTGATTGGACGTGCAGGGGGTTGGTTTCCCGTTGCTGACGTCACCTTCGTTTATCCGAAGCTCTTGAATGCTATTCGCTTTTCGGAAAGATTGTTGGAGAGGTGGAATGCACATCTGGGTGTTGCTTGGCTTCTCCTTCATTCTGCCTTTGACACCTCTTGCTTGTGCTTCTTCTTCGGCTGTAGGAACGTACCCTAACCCAAACGTCCCTTGCTGCCCCTCTTTAAACCGGTGGCCCTCCTTGTTGGTCACCACGTTCACTTCATTAAAAATTTGTAGTCCAAGGTCTTTTGAACCTTCCTCCCCAATATAAGGTATGGCAGTCTCCTTGTATATGGCGTAATCCTACTTGCCAAGTACAGTGACTATCTGCCCATCTGCAATGAATTTGACCCTTTCGTGGAGACTAGAGGGGATGGCTTCAGCAGCATGTATCCAGGGTCTTCCCAAAAGTAGGTCGAAAGATCTTGGGAATTTGAGGACCTGGAAAGATATGTGGAATATTTGTGAACCAATTTCCACTGGTAGGTTCATCTCCCTTACTATATCCCTTTTTGTCCCATCAAAAGCTCTGACCACCGTTGAGCTAAGTTTTATGTTGCTTGGATCGACCCCCAATAAGCCGAGAGTAGCCAATGGGCAAACGTTGAGGGATGATCCGTTGTCGATGAGTACCCGAGAGACAATTGTGTCATTGCACCTGACCACTATGAATAGTGGTTTTGTATGTTGTTCTCCCTCCTCTCCTAGCTCTTTCGGAGAGAAAGATATCTGGTCCATTATCAAAATAGAATCCGCTACGTGACTCATCTTGTTTGTAGCGATGCCTTCTAAGACCTGAATCTATTTAAGCACTTTAAAGAGTGCTTCCCTGTGGGGCTCAGATGCTGTAAGAAGGCCCATGAGTGATATCTGTGCTGGAACTTTATTTAGTTGTTCCATTATCTTATATTCACTTGCCTTGACCATCTTTGTAAACGCAACGAGTTCCTCTTCTTTTTCCTCTCCTTTCTCCACGTTGGGCTCTTCGGTCGAGGCTCTATACTTTGGGTCGTATATCCTCCCAGAGCGGGTGATTCCTCCCACCATAGGAGGCCGCTCTTGTTCAAGGGCCCGATAGTCGAAAGGTGCAGCCTTATAACTTTCTGCCGGTATCGTGATATTAAATACATATCTTTTCCTTAGGATCTGTATCTCAGTTGATTGTCCCTCATAGCATTTTATAACCCTGGCCTTTTGATGAGAATTGATCATGTTTATAGTCTTCTCCTCTTCCTTTGGCGGGTTGTCTTCCTTCTCAAATTTTGGCCCCCATCCGCTACGTCGCCCATACTCCGTTGGCGTGTAAGAATAGTTTACCAAGTATTCAAACCTCCCATGTGATTCTCCCAAAGTGCCGACTATTGGGTCTCTGGCTAACCACCTTCTTTTAATGTGTGCCTTTAGTGCTTTCTCTAGAGCTTGATGGGATTACTTCTTCTGTTGCTCTGTCGTCTTCTACTTAGGGGCTTCCTTGGGAGTTGACTCCTCATATGTGATCATGTTGATGGTGGGCTTATGATTGGGCAGTGGGTTGGTGTTGACATTGGGTACTGGGGTGTTCACAAAATCCAGCTGTACGATTCCTGCGTCGATTAGGTCTTGGATTTTGTGCTGGAGCCTCCAGCACCTATCTGTAGAATGCCCCTCTTGACCCATATGGTAGTCACATTTAAGGCTGGAGTCGAAATTCTTAGGCTTGTACCGGTCGTTGGGGATCTCGAAGCTGATTAAGTTGTCCGCCCTCAGTCGAGCAAAGACTTGACTGAGCGGGATGGGAATTGGAGTGAATTGCCTTGGGACCCTGGTGGCCTGGGTATGACTTGTCATGGATTGCTGGGCTAGGGTACTCATGGTCTGAAATGTCACACGAGTTCCAGCTTTTTCTGCCTTACCGGAATGGACCGTACTGATGGTAGACTCCTTGGCTCTATTACCTCCTAAGGGCCTTTGTGTTGGTGTGACCCTAGGAGGATCCATTGTTTGGAGTCTGCCGGTGATGATGACATTTTCAATCCGGCATCCTGCAACTACCACCTATGCAAAGCTGGATGAGGTCTGGCCTACTAGATGTGAAAAGTAAGTCTTATCTAGGGTGTTGACAAATATGGATGTCAACTCCTTCTCAGAGATCGGGATTGCTACTCTGGCAGCCTGAGCTCTCCAGTGCTGAGCATACTCCTTAAACGGCTCAGTATGTCTTTTCCGGAGACTCCCTAGATCAATCACAGATGGGGCGACTTCAATATTGAACTTGTACTGGTCATAGAACGCCCGGGCTAGTTTTTCCCAGGTGTTGACAATATTGAAGTCCAGGTGGGCGTACCAAACCAATGCAGGAGGGCCCGTGAGGCTGTCTTGGAAAGTCTGGATCATGAGCTGGTCGTATTGAACATACTTGCTCATCTTTCGGGCATATAACCTAGTATGCATTTTAGAGCACCCGGTCCCATCGTATTTTTCAAACTCCGGGGTCTTAAACTTCTCAGGGTATACCTCTTCCCTGTACACTGGTAGACTGGTGATCTCGGCCTGCTCGAAACCATCAGGACCCTCAATTATTTTCATCTTATCATGGAGCTGCTGAAAGAGTCTCTTCTCCATCTCCTTCTGTCTCTCTTCCATCTCTCTTTTCAGGTCATCAGAGGTTGGCCCCTGGTTGATCTTCGGCTCATATTCAAAGGCCGGGTTGAGGTGGGAATTGATTTCTTTATACTCCGGAGGCTGTCCCTCTACTGCTTTCCCTTTCCTGGCCCCTAAATGTTCCTCCTGGGTTGGCTGAGTGGTGCGAAGGAGGTCGATGCTTTCAATTAAGAGGTGGACCTGGGCAGCCAGTTGTTGGACCGTTTGTTCTAGGGATACAATCCTGGAGTCCGAGGCAGCTTCAGCATTTGTGTTGTTGTGGTTGTCGCTACTGTTAGCCATTTTTGTTCTTGAACGTGTGCGAATTGGGCTTTTGGGAGGGTTCGGTTGCTTGGGAGCTATCTTGATACCTGGCACGCATTTTGTTTTTTTCTTTAGTATAATGAATGCAAAATGCTATGCATGTGTCACACAGATGTTAAAAGGGTTGACAGTTGATTGACGATGTAATATTGAAACTTTCACTTTTATTGATATTGGAAATTTTGGAGTTTGATATTCAAAAAAATAAAAGATTACAAATGATGATCTATTTCCTAGCTCTTTTGGTCTTCTGTTGTGGAGGCTCAGACTTCCCGTTGATGACGGCTTCCAGTTCTTCGACTCTGGCCTTGATCTTCTCCAATTGGGCTTCCAAGGCTTTGTTCCTTTGGTCGGATTCCTTGAATCGTCCTTTCCAGATGTCTTTCTTATAATCTGCAGCTTCAAAGTATACATCCATCTAGGCCTTGACCTGCTCTAGGTAGATTTCTAGCTCTGGATTCATCTTGTCTGGCCTTGGTTGAGTGACATCTGGAACCCGGTATGCTCTCTCCCCTATCTGGTAGAGCTGGCAGATTACAAACTCTCTGGTGGCTCGGTGCTTTCCCACTTCGCCATCTAGCTCCCCGAGGTTTACATTTGGGCTTTCAATTCTGGCTTTCCAAAGTGCTTTGACCTCTGCCAGCTTAGCAAACTTTTCAGCCACCAACAGGTTCGGATCTTGGTACTCGAAGGTGACTGCTTCCAGCGAGGGCCAATAAACTATGTCTTGGATAGTACCAAACTGGCGGACCACTGAATTGGGGTGATATCCAATACATCCACTGATTCCGATCAAAGGCACGACTTGAAAATTACTGCAGGTCAAAATAATTTTGTTGCAGCAACTCCACCTGGCTGTCCACAGAATATCTTCGGCATTGAAGCTTCTAAGCACTTCTACCCAACTGTGGCCGGTAAAGTCATCGGGTAGCTTTATCTTTTCTATGCATGAATCCACAAGGTCCACCTGCTGAGCCAAGGTTTTCCGGACCATGTTCAGCCTGAAACACTTAAGGTGGCTTACGAACCATATCAGCATAAGGTTGAGGCTTGAGTGGAGGATCCTATGGCCTTTCTTCTTGAGGAAGTTTAAGTTCCGAATCTGTTCAGCCAATAGAGCCGGGATGTAAGATCTTCCTTCCAGGAATTGAGTCACCAGCTCTGCAACCCGGTAGTGAACATAGAAAGTTCCGGTGGGGAATAGTATGGTGGCGAAAGCTGTCAAGATGAAAGCATTCACCCTTCTCTATCTGTAAGTCCTGGGGTCCCCACACAGTATGTCTTTTCTATCCCCATTGTCTTATCGGGCAATGAACCAGGTTTCCAAATCGTCCATCCGTATGCAGTATCCATTACAGTCTATTAGGGCTTTGTTGACTGCTGTTTTGTGGATACCTAGTAGTCTGCTGAAGGTACCGGTTGGCCCGGCTTCGAAATCTAGCACATAGATTTGATCAGTCAGTGCTAGAGCCTGTAGCAGCTGGGTGTACTCTTCCAAGGTAGGGGTGATTTCATGCGGCCCAATAAAGAAAGTTGCGGGCTCGATCTCCCATAAATGGAGCATGGCTCGTACCAAAGGCAAATTCACCTCTATCTTTGTTAATGAGAGGATGGGCCCTATCTTCTACTGGATGAAGGCCTGCTCCTCTAGATTGTACAAGGTAAACCAGTGGTCCAATACCAACTTTGGGTCTAAAGGTTTGTATACCCGAATCTCTTTACGGAGGAGGCGGTCGACTGCGGTGCTAGCCATCTATTACAATAAGAAATTTCCCAATTACAACCAGAACTATGAAAATATTACAGGGAAATAGATCTGAACTCCATGAATAAAACAACAAATTATTACATCATCATCAATTGTCAACCTATGACTTATGTATGCGAAATAGGTTGGTTCTAACTGGTCCCCAAGCTCTATGGCCTCCCGCATTCTCAGAGAAATGGATCTTAAGTCATATTGAAGCATTGGGTGGGGTAGCCTAATCGGTCCCAAACGGTGATCAACTCACTTCGCCCGAAACCTACACAATGGCTTCCCATCTTAGGGTTCTAGGATGGTCCGGGTTCGACCGCATCTATTCACACAAACATATGCATGCATGTAGACCCCAAAGTAAAGACTAAACTTAGCTAATTCCTGAAAAGTTAGCAACAAAATAATAATTGAAAGACATTTCTTTAAAGAACAATTTGAGGAGATTCAGGTGGCTAGCCTACTGGAACGAGTCCCCAGTGGAGTCGCCATCCTGTCGAGTCTAATTTTTTACTTTCCCATTCCTAATCTGATCTAGAATAGACCCTATGCTCATCTAATATAGATCATCGACCTGAGTTAGGAACTTCATTTAATTTTGGAGTCGCCACCTAACTGTTGTTGGGAAAGATTGAATTAAGACTAAAGGAGCGGATTAGTCTTAATTTGGACCACTAGTCGTCGTGATTTCCTCTTCTCGTTTTTGTGAAAAGAGGAAAGGGAAAACCAGAGTTTTTAAGTCCGGAGGCTAACCTATTAAAACCTTACGGTTACCACCTAATCTCCTAAAACTATCTCTATCTAGAAATGTCTTTTATTTTGTTTCTGTTGCATTTTATTGTGTTTTTGAGTGAATTATTCTTGAAAAATGATTTTTTTTATTCATTTTATGGGTTGCCCCGAATGGGTGCCTACGTACCTGCTATTCAGGATCAAACAAGTCGTAGTTCGCTTTTCCTGAAGATCTTAAGTGTGTTTGTGGATTTTAATTGTGAAATCTCTTTTGATTTATGTTTTTATCATTTTGGGATTTTTTTTTCTTCTAAAAATCTAAGCCTAAGCTTAATGATTGGATTTTTGAAAATGATATTTTTAAGGGAAAACATCAATTTTGGATTTATTTGAGAAAATGATTTTTCTAAGTGATAAAACTCATTTTTTCTATTTTTTAATTTTTTTAATTTATTATTATTTTTGTAATGTTTATGATTCTTTTATTATTCTTTTACAATTTTTATAATCTTTATGAGTTTTCATGATTTTTATAATTTTTTATTATTTTTATGATTTTTTATTAATTTTTCATAATTTTTGTGAGTTTTTGTTAAAAATTTTCCTCTTAGGTTCTTATCTATGCTATTTTAAAATCTAAAGCTTTGTTATTATTTTTCTAATGCTTTTATTATTTTCTACATTTTTATTATTTATTACTTTATTTATATTTTCGTTTTTTTTTTATTAAATCCTAAAAAAATCGAATTTCTAACATTTTTCTATTTATTGAAATATAAATAACACATAAGTAAAGAAATAAATAAATAAATAATAACAAATAAATAACAAAATAGTAAATCAATTCGGAATAAAAATAACCAAAATAAATAAACAAAGTAAAAATAAAAATAAAAATAAATCGAAAAATCCGGAAAATCCGACTTACCTAGGTCAGGGTCAGTGCGTGGGTCGGGTCGGTCGGGTCGAATCGGGTCGGGTCCGATCAGATTGGTCGGACACGGCAGCGGGGAGTGCTCGTTGGCGGTGTTCTGGCGGCCTTCTTCAATGGTTGAGGTGTCGAATCCTAGGTTATCGAGGGCGAGGAATCCAATGGTGGCGGTGATTTGCTCCAGAAACGCCTCCTGGTGGTTGCTCAGCTCTTGATTGGCGGTCGCGGCTTCGAACAACTCCGGTGGTCTTCGATTCTCTCTTTTCTCTCACTTTCTCTCGCTTTTGATCTGTCTTCTGGCTTCCTCACTTCATCCTCTATTTATAAGCTTTCGAAATCGAGTTGGATAAGCTCGGATTTCCACCGATCGAGGTAACTCGGATTTGCGGTTAAATGAACCAACTCCGATTCGTGTAAATCCTTCGATTTGTTGAGATTTGATTCCAATTGAATGATGTTTATCTCAATTCTGTTGATGATCTGTTGGATTTGTGCAAAAAATCGAATCGAAACGGCCGAAATTCGAATTTTTCTCCTTACCAGCGATCTCGGACCGAGGTTGAAGACGATCACGTGCCCGGCGCGTGCGTTCGCTCCAGCCAATCAGATGCTGCCACGTGTCCCGGGTAAATGAAAAATTTGCAAAACGCGGAATTTGCTCCCCCCGCGTTTCGAACCCCTGACCTCGCACCCGCGCGCACCTGCCTGACCACGGCTCGGACCAACTGAGCTAGCCCATTTTCCTGATTTTGTTTATTTCGCAAATTGCATATATGCAATGTGATTTTTTTATTTTTTTTGTATATTTTGAAATTTCAAAAATTTGTAAAAATTATTTATTCCTTATTATTGCCATTTCTGAAATCATTTTTCAAAATTGATGTATTTTCCTATTTATTTTTATTTTTTGAATATTTTTCTTATTTTAGCCAAATTAGAGAAAAATTGGAAATTGATTATTATTGATTCTTAGGGCAAAAATGGGGTGTTTACAATAACCAAATAAAAATGGCTGAAGAAGATAAAACTAAGACGACTTTCATCACAACATGGGGGACTTTCTGTTATAAAGTCATGCCCTTTGGCTTGAAAAACGCCGGGGCAACGCACTAGAGAGCCATGGTCGCGATACTTCATGACATGATGCATCAAGAAGTCGAAGTATACGTCGACGACATGATAGCCAAGTCTAAAGAAGAAGAAAGCCATACAGACATCTTGAGAAAGTTGTTTAAACGATTGAGAAAAATTCCAGCTCAAGTTAAATCTGGAGAAGTGCACTTTTGGGGTCACAATGGGCAAGTTGTTAGGGTTTGTCATAAGCCGGGAAGGCATCAAAATCGACCTTGACAAAGTAAAATCTATATTAGAGCTACCTTTCCCACGCACTGTCAAGGAAGTAAGAGGTTTGCTGGGAAGGTTGAATTATATAGCTCGTTTTATCTCATAGCTCACAGATAAGTGCCGACTACTGTTCTGTCTGTTAAAAAAGAATGCCGTAGTAGAATGGGACGACGAATGCAAAGAAGCATTCAGGACGATTAAAGACTATCTCATAAAGCCTCCAGTCTTGATAGTCCCGAAGCAAGGGAAGCCCTTATTCCTATACCTCACGATACTTCCTGAATCCATGGAATGCGTGTTGGGGCAAAAGATGAAGAGGGAAGAGAGTGTTCCATATATTACTTAAGCAAGAAATTCATAGATGAGGAACAGAAGTATTCAGAAGTAGAGAGGACTTGCTATGCTCTGATTTAGGTCATGCACCGATT
Source organism: Laguncularia racemosa (assembly GCA_037954665.1). Taxonomy (NCBI): domain Eukaryota; kingdom Viridiplantae; phylum Streptophyta; class Magnoliopsida; order Myrtales; family Combretaceae; genus Laguncularia; species Laguncularia racemosa. The sequence continues at coordinate 262,366 of JBBMOL010000378.1, forward strand.
GAGGTAGTATACCTTTTACTATCACATTAAGTTGCTGACAAGAAATGATCCTCTAAAGTACTTGGCAGAAAAGCCCGTTTCGATAGGGAGAATCTCCAAATGGCAAATGCTCTTATCGAAGTTTGATATCACATACATAAATCAAAACTCGATGAAAGGGCAATCTTTAGCTAACCAATTGGCAGAACACCCAGTTGAGGGAAATTCCCAATAACTACAAGCCCAATTTCCTGACGAAAATATATTAACAATGGAAGGCATACCAATAAAAGATTGTGGGATAGAGTGAAACCCTAAGTGGAAGATGTTCTTCGACGGAGCTGCCAATGTATTCGGTTGTGGGATTGGGGCAGTGTTGATATCCCTAAACGGAACATAATTCCCTTCAGCGACAAGGCTTACATTTCCATATACTAATAATATCGCGGAATATGAGGCATGCATCTTCGGCCTCAAAATGACTTGCCACATGTAAATCCGTGAATTAGAAGTGTATGGAGATTCGTCACTCATCATAAGACTAAAGACCCTAAACTGGTACCATACCATCAGCATTTGACAGAGCTAATCGAAGAATTCGAGGCAATCACTTTCAAATATGTCCCAAGAACTCAGAATCAGTTTGCAGATGCACTCGCCACACTAGCATCTATGATTCAGATAACAGGGGGAGCCGAAGTCCAACATTGAAAATTGGCCCGCCTACTGTTTGGTAATTGAAAAAGCATAAGACGATAAGCCCTGGTATCACGACATCAAAACTTTTCTCCAAGAAAGAAAATACCCTGAAATAGCTAGTAAGAATGACCAAAAAACACTTAGAAGGTTAGCAAGTCATTTCTTATTAACTGGGTCTATACTTTACAAAAGATCGTCTGATACCACCTTACTAAGATGTGTGGATAAAAATGAGGCATGTGAACTGATGAAAGAAGTACACGAAGGAGTATGTGGACCTCATATGAATGGCTATATGTTGGCCCAAAAAATCATGAGGTTAGGATACTATTGGTTAACCATGGAATCAGATTGCATAAAATATGTCAAGCACTGTCATTTGTGTCAAGTGTACGCAAATCGGATAAATGCTCCGCCCAACGAGTTGCACTTGTTGTCAGCACCATGGCCTTTCTCCATGTGGGGAATTGACATAATAGGCCCAATCACTCCAACAACATCCAATGGCCACAAGTTCATATTGGTAGCCATTGATTACTTCACTGAGTGGGTAGAAGCTTCATCATATATCAATGTCACCAAAGGGGTAATAGTCCGCTTGTTGAAAAGGGACATAATAGCTCGATATGGAGTTCCTGAGTCAATCATCACCGATGGCGGTACCAATCTTAACAACAAATTGATGACAGGTTTATGTCAACAATTCCACATAAACCATAGAAATTCAACGCTTTACCGACCTCAAATGAATGGGGTAGTAGAAGCAGCCAACAAGAATATCAAAAAGATCATCGAAAAAATGACAACTACTTACAAAGATTGGCACGGGATGTTGCCATTTGCTCTCATGGCTTATAAGACCTCAATTAGAATGTCTATTAGAGCTACCCCATATTCATTTGTGTATGGTATTGAGGCAGTCTTGCCAGTCGAGGTCAAAATACCATCATTCCGAATTTTGTCAGAAACTCAGTTGACTGAATCAAACTGGGTGAAGAAGAGACTTGACCAACTGAATTTGATTGATGACAAAAGACTCACTGCATTATGTCACGGCCAGTGTTACCAACAAAGAATGGCCCGAGCATTTAACAAGAAAATGAAGCCTCGATGCTTCAAAGAAGGGGATCTGGTGCTAAAGAAAGTTCTCCCGAATACTCAAGATTCCAGAGGAAAATTTACCCCAAACTATGAGGGACCTTATGTGGTGAAGAAGGTATTGTCAGGAGGTGCTCTGATATTAACTCAAATGGATGGTCCAGAATTGAGAGACCCCATTAATGCAGATGCTGTTAAGATGTACTATCCTTAGGCAAGGGAATTGAAATTTTGCCAATGTTTATGAAAGCCAATATTCAATACAAATTTCGTTGAGTCTAGTTTTCATTTTTTACAAGCAAAGTTAATGTCTCTGAATGGTCAATAATTTCGACCAATTCTCATTACAACAAACATTCCTAAACACATTACCTATCACTTCACTAATGAACGATAAACATTGAAATGATAATGAATCTCAATAAATATTATAATATAATTCTACCTACTTTTGAGCGTTGAAACTTTGTGTATTAGTAGGATAACACTACTGTCAAACGAACCATACGCACAAGAAAGGAGGCGCATCAAGATCTTTAACCCTGTGTTAAAGCAAGAGTAAGCAAAGCAGGAGCAAACCAGCACGAAGGTTCGGTTGTTTGGTTGCTATCCACGATAAATTGGCGAACATATTAAAATATATAACTATCATCCACATATCATGAAAACATCAAATCATTTAATCCAGTCAGTAGAAGCATTTTCAAAAGCATAAGGTTAGTTAGCCCACAATGGGGCACTTCCCTAAATATCTCTTCTTAAGGTCAGCCTGTATGGGTATCTTCCGAAACATTTCTTCCCTAGGGTCGCGAGTCTAAAAAGACGCTTCCTACCGTAGGTTAGTCAACCCATAATGGGGCACTTTCCTAAACATCTCTTCTTAAGGTCAGCCTGTAAAGGTACCTTTCAAAACATTTCTTCCTCAGGGGTCGCGAGTCTAAAAAGACGCTTCCCACCGTAGGTTAGTCAGCCCACAATGAGGCACTTCCCTAAATATCTCTTCCTATGGTCATCCTGTAGAGGTACCTTTCGAAACATTTAATCCCTAGGGTCGTGAGTCTAAGAAGACACTTCCCACCATATGTTAGTCAGCCCACAATGGGGCACTTTCCCAAACATCCCTTAAAAAATGTCAGCCCATAGGGGCACCTTCTGAGGCATATCCTCTCGTTATAGGTTAGTTAGCCCACGAAGGGGCACTTTCCTGGACACCTTTGCTTGAAGTTAGCTCCTAGGAGCACTTTCTGAAGCTATTGATTAGTTAGCTCATAGGAGCACTTTTCAAATCTATCAGTCAGCTTAGAAGAGCAATTTCAAATCCATCGATTAGTTAGCTCAGAAGAGCACCTTTTCGAATCTATCAATTAGTCAGCTCATAGGAGCACTTTTTCAAATTGTCAATAACCGATTGGTCAGCTTATAAGAGCACTCTTCGATGGTATTTCTCTTCAAACAGTCGTTAGTCTAGTCAGACGCTTCTATTGACAAGTGGCCAGCTCATAAGAGCGCTTCCTAAGACAATCTTCTCTTCAAGGTTGCTAGTCTGTTAAGACGCTTCCTATCGTCAGCTATTCCATTTACATTAACACTAGATAAGGGTAGGGCTTGTAAGGCTGTCTTAGAAGGTCTGGATCATGAGCTGGTCATATTGGGCATACTTGCTCATCTTCTGTACATACAGCCTTGTATGCATCTTGGGGCATCCAGTGCCATCATATTTTTCAAATTATAGGGTCTTGAACTTCTCTGGGTACACTTCCTCCCCATGCACCGGTAAGTTAGTGATCCCTGCCTGCTCAAAACTGTCAGGCCCCTCTACCATTTTCATCTTATCAGCCAGTTGTTGAAAAAGTTTTCTTTCCATCTCCTTTCTCCTGTCCTCCATCTTCCTCTTTATGTCATCTGAGGTTGGACCGAGGTTGACTCTCAGTTCATACTCGAATGCCGAATTGAGGTGGGAATTGATCTTTTCATATTCTGGAGGTTGACCCTCTACTACTTTCCCTTTTCTAGCCCCTGAGTGTTCTTCTTGAGTTGATTGGGAGTGCGAAGGAGGCCAATACTCTCAGTTAGGAGGTAGACTTGTGCAACCAATTGCTGGACTGTTTGTTCCAGGGATATGATCCTAGGATCTAAGGCGGTATCAGCGCTGGTGTTGTTGCGGTTGTCGCTGTTGTTGCCACTGTTTGCCATTTTGGTCTTTGAGCGGGTGTAGATTGGGCTCCTTGGATGGTTTGGTTGTTTGGGAGCAATCTTTGATACTTGACGTGCATTTTTCTTAGTTTAATGCATGTATGTAAATATGATGCATGTATCACATAGATGCTAAAATAAATGGGCCAACAATCGATTAATGATATAATATTGAAATTGTATTTTTATTAATATTGGAAACTTGGAGTTCAATACTTGAAACATGAAAAAGTAAAAGTGCAATGTTAATCTATTTCCTAGTCCTCTTCTTCTTCTGCTGCATCAGTTTTTTTGCTGATGATAGCTTCCAGCTCTTTAACTCTAGCTTGGGTCTTCTTTAGCTGAGCTTCTAAGGCCTTGTTCCTTTGATCAGACTCTTTAAATTTGCCCTTCCAGATATCCTTTTTGTAGTTTGCAACTTCGAAATATACCTCTATCCGAGCCCTGACTTGTTCCAAATAGGTTCTCAACTCTAGGTCTACCTTGTCTTGCTCAAGTTGGGTGATATCTAGGACTCAGTATACCCTTTCTCCTGTTTGATATAGTTGGTGGATCATGAAATCCCCGGTGGCTCGATGCTTGCCCACTTCGCCATCCAGGTCTCCATGGTCTACGTTGGGGCTCTCGATTCAGGCTTCCCATAGGGCTTTGACTTCTAGCAGCTTAGCAAACTTCTCAGCTACCAACAAATTTGGGTCTTGGTATTCGAACGTGATTGCTTCTAGTGATGGTTGATAAACTATGTCTTGATGATACCGAATTGGCGGACCACCGAGTTTGGATGATACCCTATACATCCGCTGATGCCGATTAAAGGAATGGCCTGAAGGTTTCTGCATGTTAGGATGACTTTGATGCAGCAACTCCATCTAGCTGTCCACAGGATGTCGTCGACATTAAAACTCTTGAGCACTTCCACCCAACTGCAGTTAGTAAGGTTGTCGGGCAGCTTTATCTTTTCTATGCATGAGTTCATAAGGCCCACTTGTTGGGCTAAAGATTTCCAGACCGGGTTCAACCCAAAACATTTGAGGTAGCTCACAAACCAAATCAGGATGAGGTTGATGTTTGAGCGGAAGGTCTTATGGCCCTTCTTCTTGACAAAGTTCAAGTTCCGGATCTGTTTAGCTAGTAGAGCCGGGATATAAGATTTCCCTTCCAAGAATTGGGCCACCAGCTCTACGACTTGGTAGTGGACATAAAAGGTTCCGGTGGGGAAAAGTATTATGGCGAAGGTTGTTAGGATGAAAGCATTCACCCTCCTTTATTTATAGCTCTTGGAGTCTCTGCATAATATGTCTTTCCTATCCCCGTCATCTTCCCAGGCTATGAACCAGGCTTCTAACTCGTCCATCCGTATGCAATATCCGTTGCAGTTTGCTAAGGCCTTGTTGATTGCTGTTTTGCAGACACCCAGAAGTCTATTGAAAATACGGGCTGGCCCGGCCTCAAGATCTAGTACATACACCTCGCTGGTTAGTGATGGGGCTTGCAAAAGTTGGGTGTATTCTTCTAGAGTGGGAGTGATCTCATGTGGCCCAATGAAGAAAGCTACGGACTCTACTTCCTATAGATAGAGGATGGCCTGTATCAGAGGTAAGTTCATTTCCATCTTCATTAGTGAAAGGATAAGCCCTATCTTTTGTTGGATGAAGGGTTGCTCTTCGGGGTTGTACAGAGTAAGCCAATGGTCCAGTACCAACTTTGGATCTAGAGGTTTGCAAACTCGGATCTTTTTACGAAGGAGGCGATCGACTGTAGAACTAGCCATCTATTACAATAGAAATCTCTAATTACGAAAACTTTTTACAAAGTACAAATGATGTTATTACAGGGAAATGTATTTGAACTCCAGGAACGGAACAAAAGCATTACATCATTGATTAATTGCCAGCCCATGACTTCATGTATGCAAATGGGTGGGTTCTAACAGGTCCCCAAGCTCTATGGCCTCCTGCATTCTCGAAAAAATGGATCTCAGGCCATATCAAACCATTGGATATGGTAGCCTAATCAATCCCAAACGGTGATCATATCACTTCGCCCGAAACCTACACAATAGCCCCCTGTCTTAAGGTCCTAAGACGGCCCGGGTTTGACCGTATCTAATCACACGATTACATGCATGCAGACTCAACAGTAAAAATAACTGAACCTCAAATTTCATTAAATCCCTGAAAGGTTAGCAATAGTATAACAATCAAAAGACGTTTCTGGAAAATGTGATTTGAGGAGATTCAGGTAGCTAGCCTATTAGAGAGAAGTCTCTAGTGAAGTCGCCATCCTATTGAGTGTAATTTTTTATTTTCATTTTCATTCCTAATCCGATTTATACTAGACCCTATGCTCATCTAATCTAAGTCTTCGACTTGAACTAGGAATTTTGTCTTATTTTAGAGTCGCCATCCAACTGAAGTTGGGAAAGATTATTGAATTAGGACTAATTGAGCAGATTAATCTTAATTAAGACAACTAGTCAACGAGATTTCCTCTTTTCATTTTTGTGAAACAGGAAAGGGAAAACCAGAGTTGCTGGACTCGGAAGGCTAACCTATTAAAACCTTAAAGTTATCACCTTATTGTTCTGAAATCTAAACCTTATCCTAATGTCTTTTATTGTTATTTATTTTGTTTTTATTTTTGTTATTATTATTTTTTTATTGTGTTTTTGCTTATTGATTAAAAATGACTTATTCTAATATGGAAAAATGATTTTTTATTATTTTTAGGGTTTCCCCATGAGGGTGCCTACGTACCTACTATTCAAGATCAAATAAGTCGTAGTTCGCTTTTCATAAAAACTTTAGTGGGTTAGTTAATTTTAATTATGAAAATACCTCAAGTTTATGTTTTTATTATTTTTAGCATTTTTTGGAAAAAAATCTAAGCCTAAGCTTGATTATTATTATTATTATTATTATTATTATTATTATTATTATTATTATTATTATTATTATTATTATTATTATTATTTAAAAAAATTAATTTAAGGAAAAACCAATTTTGGATTTATTTAAGAAAAGGATTTTTTCTAAGTGATAAAAAAATCTTTTTTGTTTCCCTATGATTAACCTACCTTAATAATAATTATTATTATTTTTTATTTTTATTATTTTATCTACTTTAAACTAAACATAAAAATAATAAACTAATCTAAATTCTATCATTTTTCCTTTTTTTTTCTCTTTTTCTTTTTATTTTATTTTCGAATATTAAACAAACAAATAAATAAATAATATAAAAAAGGAAAATCCGACTTACCTGGATCCAAATACGGTGCGCGGGTCGAGTCAAACCAGGTCGAGTTAGGCTGAATCAGGCGATGGTTAGAGATCATCACAGATGGCGTTCCGATAGTTTTTTACAGCGTTTGAAGGCAGCTTCTGAGCTTTCAGGGGATGGGAACCCTAAACGTGGTAGTGGGTTTCTTCAAGATTGCCTCCAAGTGGTGGTTCGAAGCTCGATCGACGGTTGTGGCTTGAGGGACTCCAGCAAAGCTTCTAAACTCTCCTATTTCCTCTCCTTTCTCTCTTTCAATTTGTGCTCTAGCTTCCCCACATCTTGCTCTATTTATAAGCACCAGAAATCGAGTTAGATAAGCTTGGATTTCCTCCGATTTGTGTAAATCCTTCGATTTATTGTGATTTGATTCCAATGGGATGATGTTTATCTTATTTTGGTTAAAGATTTGGTGGATTTGTGCAAAACATTGCATCAAAACGGCTGAATTCGAATTTTTCCCTTGTTGGCGACGATCTCTGACGGAGGTTGAAGACGATTACGTGCCCGGCACGTGTGCTCTCTCTGTCCAATCGCGAGCTGACACGTGTCTTGGGCAAAAAGAAAAACAAGCAAAACATTGAATTTGCTTCCCCCGAGTTTCGAACACCTGACCGAGCCTCTTCTCCCGCACCTTGGGCCATGGTTCAAACCAGCTAGGTTAGCCTACTTCTTAGTTTTTTTTTTTTTTTTGCAATTTACATATATGCAATGCAATTTTTATTATTTTTGTATTATTTTGAAATTCCAAAAATTTGTAAAAATTATTTAACTCCTTTTCTTATTATTTCTACAATTATTTTCCAAAATTGATATATTTTCCCTATTTATTTTATTTTTTGAATATTTTTCTTATTTTTGCTAAATTAGAAGAAAAATTGTAAAAAATGAAAAAAATTGAAAATTGATTATTATTAATTATTAGAGGCAAAAATGGGGTGTTTACAAGGCCCATGCAGGGGTGGACACAAAGTCATACTATTTTGGGGGAGGAGATGGTGGGAGGGGTTAATTTACAATATTAAAATAAATATTAGAGTTGCTTGTAGAAAAATATTTACTTATCAAAACAATTATAATATATTATATATATATAAATAAATGTACACTCGGCATAATCTAATACTAAATGAAAATAATTTAAATTTCTTTTATGTAATGGTTATACATACTCGATATACTTTGTTAAAGGATAAAAAGAATAAACATTGTAACATTTCATTAGACATATATATTAATCAAAATGTTGTTGTCATTTTATTAAAAAATGCAATTAAGATATAAAACTCGAATAAGTTTTATCATTAACAAAAATAAATCATAAATATTTAAACAAAAAATTACAAGCAGAATAAAAATGAAAATATAATATAAATAATACAGTATTTTATAATTTATTTATACTATCTTTACAAGATTATTTCATTGGCAATACCACAAAAAAAGATACACACATATATATATTTTCAATATAAATGATTAGACAATTGATTATTTAATAATACCCATTCCTTTTTATAATATTAATAGTAAAAAAAAATGTTAGTATTTTAAGTAATGTAAATTGCTATCATTTAGTAATGTTTACTAATGTTTTATGTGACATGATTGAAACACTTATGGCATACTTGGTTCACTTTATCGGGATGAAATAGAATACTTATTCCTTCCTTTTAGATTTATTCCTATGTTTGGTTAGCAGAATTACTATTCCATGAAATTACTATTGTTAGAAAACAAGAAATTGCAATTCCTTTATGAGACTAATGAAATAGCTTCTTTTTTTTTTTTAATAGCATATATCTTTATCTATTCATGAGAGTTCAAAATAAATATAAAAAATAGTTATTAACTCACTATTTCATCCCTTAAGAATTGTAATTCTATTCTTACCTTATTTTATTCCGCAAATCAAATATGCCATTATATTATTAAATATAATTATTATTTATCATAAAGCTATTAATAAATAAATAGTGTCTATTAATAATTTATTTTAATTTTACTAGTTAAAGTGGGAAAAAAAATAACAAAAAGAGATTGAAAATTATTTATTAAAAGACAAAAGAACTAAATGCAATTTGAAAAAGTAAAAGCAACTCTAATAGGAATTGAACTCATGACCTTGAATATGTAAAAACAAACATTTAACTACTTAACCATATTAAATTTTGTAATAACATTTATGCTTAAAAATATAAACATAATACATGCTTTTTTACTTTTCAAATAAATTTAATTAATTAATTTTTTCATCAGCTTAAGGGGGAGCTTTAGCCCCTTTTGGTGCCCCTTAGGTTTGCCTCTCTAGGGTATGTCCCAAAAATCACCTTTTATTGAATTTAGGATCAGCACTTGAGCATGGAGAGTAACGAGGGGGTAGGGTGAGGCGGTATTTATAGTAAATTGATTGGCCTCTATAAATTATTTTTTAATTAGTGGTAAGTGATAAAAATGTGAAAATTAACCTATGTTATTGACACATTAATACTTATTGTGTTAAAATTTCATGAATTTTGGATATGTGGTTGATTTTAATGCATTTTGAATAAAATCCAAGATAAAAATATTATATTTTGCAAAAATCCAAATTTTGATGATATATATATATTTTGTGTCTAACTTATACCTATATCTTTCTATTTCTTGTAATGTATCCTTATAAATCATATTAGAATAGTTATTATTATTCTAGTTTTGTAGTTTTACTTATAAATTTAAGTTGTAATAAGCTAGGGATTCAAGATTTTGATGTAAACTTAAACAATGATAGAAGACAATGTAGAATAGCCATCTCGTATTAAGCTTATGTAAGATTTGGAGATAAGTGATTCAAATGGGATCAAGACCTTATACTCTTATGGATGCCATGTTTAAGAAGTTAGGAATCATCTTCTTTCTCATGTATTAACTAAATTTCAATCCTTAAGAGCCCTAGGTAATGACTAATATGTGTGAGAGATGAGAAAAGTTGGAAATGAGGGAGACTTACTCCCAAATCACAAAACTGACACTGAAAAAGGATTTTTGTTCATGTTTTACTATATTTCTAGAGCATGAACATGGTAAAATATCATTAGGAAAATGTTGGAAATGAAACCTTAGGATTAAATACAAAAGATGAGATACATAGGTAGGAAATAGGTAAAATCAAAACAAAAAAGATCAGCTCGAAATATTGGGCGAAAACCTCAAATTCACAACAAATGCATGACTTTTACACACCTAAGAAAAGCCCAACTAAGTCTCTAAATCGATTAAAGATAACCTCCTTGAAATATTAGACCTAACTAGGCGAAAAATATTTCAAAATAGACCCAAACAATGTATACTCAAAACTGTTTAAAACATAACTTACAACCGTTTACTTCACTAAATAGAATATTCTATAATGGAATAATTATTACTGAGGAATAACTATTATAGTGAATTGGTATGATGATGTTTACTTGGATGTAATGGAATTAGGATTACATTGTTTACTTGATAAAATCACTTTCATTCCACTTATTTCACTAAAAATCTTTTCTGAATTGGAGAATAGAAATGCATTGATCGTTGAAAATCATGATTAATTTTTTTTACTAGAATTGAGAAAATCAATTCCCTTTCGAAAAGGTAAAATCTTTTCTTCTTTTTTTTCCTCTTTAATTTCTAATACAAACATCAATCATACTCACTAGTATTGACCAACATAGCGGGCAGACGAAGAAAGATCACTCACCCAACCATACTCAATCATACTCACAGACGAAGATGTTTGGTTGAAAAGAAAAGGAGTCCTCCATGAATTCCAATTCAGAGGTTTTGCAGGGGAATCCAAATTCAGTTAATTAAGTAATTCCAATTTTGATCCGAAAGGCTATTTTGTGCACCTACTAAAGTAAACATTGTAATCTCTATTCCATGTCTAATAGGCTTGTAATAGAATTCCTATTACGACGAAGTAAACGAGAAATTGGTTTTTTTTTTGTAACCTAAATGACTAAAATGACTTCAAAAATAAAAAGAATAAGCAAAAACCTTAAAAAGGACTATAAATATGCAAAAAGAAAGAACTTAAAATGAAAAAGTTATGACCAAAACACCGAAACAACCTAAACTGTTAAAACCAACAAATTGTATGAAATCAATTGGAATTGATATCTTACTTGAACTTATAGAATTACTATTTGTCCTATTAGGTGATATTTATTTTGAGGCTGACTTATCCCTAGATTACTACAACTAGGGATAGCATAGTTGGGTGAGTGATCTAATGATTATTGTTCCTATTTGTGCTTATAATTTAGTGCACATGTATATAATTGTGACTTACCAAAATTAGATGTATGTGTGGGGAAATCGAGAAATTTGTTGTGTTTGATTGATGTGATTTTGATAGCTAAACTACTTTAAATAATATTTGGCTAATTAATTACTAGTTTCCCTTGCATTTAAATTAAGGATAATGCAAGTGTTTGTGATAAATTAGTTGGTTGCTGAAATAATTAAACCTAATGATATCCAACCTTAATTAAATGGATCATGCATTGCATATTTCTACATGTAAGAAGGCTATTAGCATCATGCGGTGGTATGGAGGGGCTACATGGAGGTGTACTTCATGTGCAAACCTCATCTTGACCTTTGGGAATTACTTAGAATCGAGAAATGCTGCCCCCTAATTAAGAACGAGTTCGAGGATTCATCGCTTAGGAGGTGATTGAGCTTACAAGCCTTTTGCATCCACACTCCACATGGGCATATTTAAATATATATATATTTTTAAGCGTACTTTAATAAAGCACTCAATTATATCTCTTGTTGTAATCCATTGCATTGCTATGATTTGTTACAACTACTCAATTGTATGTAGTTAACAAGTATGACTAAGTAATACTATTATTAAGTTTCATAATATTTCAAATATGTTGGTCTTTTTCTCTATCTTGTAACTTCGCTCATAACATTTGTGCTCTCCCTTAAGAAAAATCACCTTATCCTTAAGGTGATATTGAGGATAATCTCTTTGAGTATCTGCTAGATCTACCTATGTTACATCTTCAATAGGAAGAGATTCCCGCTTTACCAAAATATGAGTGATGACTTAGCCTTATTAATGGATTTATCTTGTGTCCAAAACTACTAGTGGTTTAATAATATGAAAATTACTAACAAATTTAGTTGGTAAGGGTACTGACTCATAAAAATTACCCTTGGCTTTCTTCAACACTGCTATATGAAAGATAGGATGAATCTTAAAGTTCTTTGGTAACTTTAACCTATAAGCTCCTTTTCCCGCTCTTTGCAAAATTCCAAAAGGGCTAAAATAACAACATTGAAGCTTATTAGAAAGCCTATTAGCCACTGTTGATTACCCATAAGGCTTTAACTTCACATACACTAAATCTCCTACACAAAATTCCATATCTCTTATGTGACTATCAGCCAATTGTTTCATTAGTAGCTATGCTTGTTGTAAATTGCTCTTTAAAATCCTTAAAACCTCATCATAGGATTTCAATTCTTATTTTAATTGCTTCTACCAAAGTATTACCTTAAATATATTTAGGTATACTAAGTGACTCTCTTCCATATAAAGCCATAAATGGAGTCATCTGAGAACTCATATTAAAACAATATTCGACCTAAGGTAAAAATTTATGTTAATCCTTAGGACAGTCCATCACATATGTTCAAAGATATTTTTTTAAAACATTTGTTAACAACTTCTAATTGACTATCTATTTGAGAATGACGGATTGAACTCATTTTCAAAGTTGTACCACTCAACTTAAAAAGCTCATTCCAAAATCTGCTCATAAAAATATGATATTGGTTTAATACAATTGATTTAAGAATTCCATGTAACTTTACAACAATATCAACAAACAACTTAGCTACCAAAGGAGAAGTATAATGAGCTAAAGGTATCTGAAAGTGACAATATTTTGTTAGCCTATCAAGTGCCACTAATATGATTGAATATTCATGAGAAAGTTGTAGACCTATGACGAAATCCATTGTAACATCCTCAAAGACACCTTTGGTATTGATAACAGTTGAAGTAAACTTGGCTGAGATGTTGTCAAATACTTTATTTGTTGACAAACATGGTAGTGCTTCACAAAATTCTCAACATCCTTTATGTTACCTTTCAAAAAAACAATGATGCACTAAGATGTTTAAACATCTTTAAGACTTTCAAATGTCCACCGATAAAAGAAGTATGGAATTCCAAAATCTAAGAGTTGATAATGAAAGTATGAGAAGGGATAAAAATTCTTTTCCCCAAAATAAAAGTCCATTGTTCACCTTCAAAGGCCACTATAACTGTTTTCCAACCTCACAATCTAGTAATATTTGTTTTCATTCCATGTTCTCTTGATACTTTGTTTTAAGTAATGTAACAAAGTCAAAGGAGGGCATGGATATAGCAAAAAATTAGGACTCCTCAGAAAAACTCCTTGACAAAGCATCAACCTCTTTATTTTCTACCTCTAGTTTATAAACCACTTCAAAATCATACCTAAGTAATTTCACCAAATATTGCCACTACTTTAGAGTTTGAATAACTTGCATTAAAATTTCTTTCAAACTCTTTTAATCCATCTGTATAATAAAATGTCATCCTAACAAATAATGACGTAACTTTTTAACAACTTCAACTATTGCCACCATCTCTCTTACATAGGTGTTGCCCTTTTGCAACCTATTATTGAATTTTTTTATTGAAAAATGCTAGTAGCTGAGCTCCTTGATGTAATACTACCCCCATGCCAACTCTTGATGCAATCGTATTCACATAAAAGTTCTTTGTGAAATCTAATAATGCAAAATAGGAGTATTTAAAAGAGCATCTTTCAAACGTTGAAAAACATCATTCACTTTTAGTTCGTAATGGAAAGCATCTTTCTTGAGCAAGTTTGTTAATGGAGTCGCTATATGTGCATAATTTTTAACCTTGAATAAGGCTCAACCCACTTTCTCTTGGTAAAGAATAAACCCTTATCACTTCTAACGCTATTTCCACAACTAGGTATGTCTCTCCTTCACCTCTTTTTTACCCTCTCTCTCAAAATTAAGGTTTTTTTTATTTTAAATGCTATTTTTTTTTTGTGATGTTATGAATGAATGAAAAAGAGAGTGGAGACTGTACTTCGATCTTTGAGTGCTGAAGAGACTCTTACTGCATAAGATCTTTTGGGGTCAAAAACTAATTTTGTCCTTTTGATATTATTATTTTTTATATCTCTTATTGTAATTTGTTGCATTGCTATGATTTGTTATAACTACTCAACTATATGTAATTAATGTGTATGACTAAGTAATATTATGATTAAGTTTTATGATCTTTCAGGTATGTTGGTCTTTTTCTCTATCTTATAACTTCTCTTAGACCAACTGCCTTGATGGAATAGTCAATTATCAGTTTTAGAGAATAAAAGTTAAGGATAGGTTGATGGAATTATATATTAAAAAAATTATAAAAAACATAAAAGCATTAAATAAATCTTTATCCATTTTAATATTATAGATGATGAAAAATTGCCATTAACAAAATACAAATAAATAAAAAGGTGAGTTAAAAGTTTCAATTTTATGCATTAAATTTTTTTAAAGATATGCAGCATGATGTATATGGATAATATTAATATGAAAAATATTCATTGGACTAAAAATTAATTGCAAAAATTGAATCATGAATGACATTAGAATGTATTATGTTGTTTGATTTGCCTTAAAAATAAAAATAAAAAATTAAACTCCTTACAATTTCGTACTAAATATTCGGCTATCACCTCATGATAGCAATATCTCTCACGCGGCCGCCATTGGAGCTCTACCCTTTTGCATACAGCCGTATTTGATTTCATAGTGTGTAAACTGTAAAGTACGTTTCGATCTATTCCGTCTTTTAATTCTTTGCTTTTTTTTTTTCTATTGCAAAATTCTTTTCTTTTCTACGAAATTCGTTTTCTTTTACAGTTTTCAACGCAAAACGGGTATGATGTTCTGATAAAATTGTATAGATCGGATTGTCTGGGTTAGTGTGGCTTTTCTTGTTTAGGTAGCGCAAAGAAGCAAATGGGTCCTCGTCGATGTCACGTTTGCAAGGAAGTAGCGTCAAAATACAAGTGCCCAACATGTTTCACACCTTAGTAAGCACCATATTTAGTTTTAACTTTTACCCGTCTGACACATATGGCTCACTTGTGACGTTGTTCTGGTACCTTTATTTTCGGTTTATTTGCAGTTGTTCTTTGGGCTGTTTCAAGAGACATAAAGGTACTTTTCTTGTTTTGTTTTTTTTTGGTTAATTTACTCTTCTTGTTTTGTTATTGTCAATTTATCAACAATTATCTTTAGTTTGTTTCGCCTGATGCTGGTCTGTATGAGAATCAAAAGAGGGAATATGTTTCAGATGAAGAATTAACACAGAATGCTCTTGTTAGTGAGACAACTGTTTGATTGCTTAAGATAATGTCAATTTCCTCATGTTTTATTGTGAATTTTTTCGTGTGTATGCGCACACTACTACATCGTTTAAACTTGATAATCATTTAGAGAAAACGAAACCTACAATCTCGTGCATTTCTTTATTAATGAAATTGTCAGCAGTTCAAGGAAATGCAGCTTAAGATGTTGGGACAACACGAGTTCTTTAGGTTTGGGTATGTTGCCAGAGAGTCCTTTTTTCTTTTCACTTCTTAAGCTAGGCATGTGACATTAAATGGGTTAGTGAAGTTGCTTGCATATCCTATGGATGATGTTTCCCTCTCCCCTGTAATGTTTCTTCAGATCCCATGTTACCAGGTATGAGGGAAAAAAAGAGAGCAAAAAGTGGTTTACACGTTAAACATACTTCATACGTGGTAACATGTATTGGACAGGACAGGAGGGGACACATAGGAAAACTTAATTGTATCCTATACTCGTCATGGATGAAGTTGTGCAGACTAGAACTTCGAAATGACTAGTTTGTACTCTTTCTTGTTCTGCTTTGAACCATATTTGTTCTTGTATTTTTATGTTCTGGTAAGTAGTTCTATGTGATTGGTGCAGAAATCCCATGTGTCAAGCCTGCATCGCCTGATAAAACTCCAGGTAAGGTGGTGTTCTTACTCTATTGCTTCATATTTTGTCTTAGCCTATGAATTTGTTGAACACAGGGTTTTGCATCTCCTTTGAGAGAAGATGCTATTAATTTGTTGCCATGGAGGCTATCTTGTGTATCTTCTTTTCCACTGCCTATCCATGTATGGTGCAATAACTCTATAGAGACATATATTGCCATAGAATTGTCAATTATTCAACAGCATTTGCATGAAGCAAGGTAGGCTTGATTCCTCTTTACTTCTCAATAGGGAAAAGGATTTTTCCCTTTTGAGGAGGTTCCCATGGTGGGGTACAGTGTGGGTTGTAATTTACCAATTGGACAGACATGCTATGACAGGGTTCTCAAGAAGTTAATTGGACCTGCACTGCATGTTTCAGATATTGTGGACCATCTATTTGACTTGTTTTTTTTGTGATGTCTGCTGGAAGGCATTCACTTTAACTTTACCCTCTTAGACAAATGGTAGCAATAATTGAGCCACTGGCCCTTTCATCTGATTATGTGTGCTCAGCATTTGGTGTCTTTCTTCACATCTGATGTTATGTGGGGGTTGAGAGAGCACATATGAAGAAAATGCGCAAGTTGTAGAAGCTGCCACCTATATGAGATGGTTTAAATATATTTTAGTACTTGAGAGAAGACAGCAGTGGTTTGTGTCGAAAATTTTTCTTTGATGTTCACTAGACTCATTGGAGAGGATCTTTCAAGTGGGTGATAACATCCTTCCAATCTACCTTTTCTCTTCTGCTCCCTCATGTTCTGATGGTTCATTCTTTTGCTTGATCCTCTTGCAGAATGGAGGCTTTGTTCTATGTTGTTTACAGTTCTTGTACCCTTTTCTTTGTTGATCAGTTCTTAATTTTTGTTTTACAAAAATTTGGAGAAAAAACAATTGTGGGAGAGTCTACAGACATCACTTGGGGAAGAACTCATGTTAAGTTGGTGCACATAGTAACTTGTGCTCATTGTACTACTCTTTTCCCTGATGTTTCAAGAATTGAGAGCAAGTGTTTCTTTTAGACGCCCTTTTTCATGGCCCTCTCCCTTGGAGTCTCAAGGATATGTACTGACTGTCACTATACAGCTTGTTCAAGTATGCTCCTGTGTTTAGTAAATTTAAGTCAATTATCGATTAGGAAATTTTCCTAGGTAACTAGAAGGAACCAAGCCCAGGTAAAGGAGGGAGGTTGCATTAGGTTCACAGCCAGCATAAAATTGTTGATCATCAATGTGGATCCAGTGAGCATGTTGTTTTATCAGTAGTTTTTCTTTTTATTATTATTATTATTTTAAGTTATTACAACAAATATTGTGTGCATGCTGTATATATTACGTTAAGATGTTCAACGTTTGGTATTTTACATTGTGCTGCACCTGTAGAATCTCAATTTATATATAGTGCTGAGTTTAATGGTGCAAGAGGTGGTTGGTGGAAGGCATTTCTTGGTGGCAGCAAAAATTTTATTATGAATATTTTAGGGGCTGTGTTAATCACCCTGTATATAGCCATTATGGTTTCCTCTTCTCTTTTCTCTTGGATTGTTTAGATGAGTTTGCACAACTTGTTTTTACGAACATGTAAATGCTTTCTTATAACATCCACATGTACACATCTATGGGAGGAAAATTTATTGTTGGTGCATAGAGTTTATGTCAGGCAGGACTTTTATTACCATGGAGGAGTTTTTTTTTTGACAGCAATTAACTCAGGACTTCACATATTTCAGATCCCAATCTAGCTTTGTGCATGGACAGGCCCTTGACTGTTGACAATCCAAGCGAGGTATTGCAACAGATAAAGCTAGAATCTTTAGGTAAGCTTTTTATCTGACTAAAGAGTTAATACTGACCATTCTGCCATAGAGCAAACTTCTTGAATCAACATTTGCATGGTCCTCATTCAACATAAGAAGTTGTTGTTAAGCATGATTTGTGTACAAACATTAGAAGTGGGTATATGCTCAATAAGATAATGGGGAGATAAAGTTTCAGTGTCCCAATATAATTTTATATAGCATGATGGAATGTGAAAAATAACTTCGTAATATATCATTACCAATCATCAGAGTAGCTTCATTGGAAGCACTTTCATGGGACACAGTAGGATGTCAACATGCAGGTTGACTGCAAAATTAAACTTATGAGAGCATCACCTAAAGCAGAGACTAGAAAAACATAATGCCATTCACAGAGGAATTGATGGTAATGTCTAAAATTGAAATCCCAATAGTGGTGAATGTGGCTAAAAAGAGGGAAGATCTAGTAATAACCATGAAAATCAAAGGCTGGACAATCTATAAAAGATTTCAAATCAACAAAATTAATAGGAGAAATTCAGCCAGAAAGAGAGATGTGAATAACGGAAACTCTGTTATAGCTATTTCTGTATATTTAATGTATTCTATGGATAGAGGAATATATAGAATTGAACATAGTAAAATAAGAAATTGAAAGATTTTGTTGACATTGTTTGTTTGGAAATTTTCTGAAAAGAATCATAGTGAGTGTCTTTTGAATCCATAGCAGCAGTAATAATAAGACTTGAAGTTCTACCAAGATCAATAAGACCAGTCCTCCCAGGCTCACCAGTAATAGAACTAACGCTGATAAATATCTGATAGGATCCCCTTATCAACTAGGATCCCACGAAGCTTTTATTATTCGAAAACAAGAATTACAAAGACCTGGTTTAGAGTACCAGTTCCTCCAGCCTATGGCTCAAGTTGTCTAACAATTTTCTCCCTTTTCTACAACTAACACTCTCCCTTATATACTGATTAACTTCTGTTAACAACTTGGGTTTCTCAACAACCCATGTTGGACAGTTAGTAACTTTCTAACTAATCACAACAGCTAGCAACTAACCAATCAAACAACTCAACAACTAATCAACTAATGTCCTTATCTGTCAACTTTCCCTTCTTTCGCCTAACATACACTTGAGTTATGTTAGGTCTATCATTACTCCCCCCCATCACTTCCACCTTGTCCTCAAGGTGAAACTCAGGAAATCGGGCAACCATATCAACAAAAGGTTCCCAAGTGGCTTCAGACGAGGAAAGACCCTGCCAATGAATTAATACTTCCACTCCTCTGTATATCTCTTCCCCTCTAATCATCGTCCCATTGCCCATGGCTACCATATACTTCGTAGTTCTCTCCAATCTACAATTCAACAATGCTAATAACTCCCAAGAAATGAAATTATGCAAAGCGCCGCTATCAATTAGTACAATAATAGCCCTTCCTTCCACCATTCCTCTTACCTTCATTGTCTTAGGAAAAGTAAAGCCCATCACAGACCTTGCAGCTAATTAATGGTTTGGAGAGTCTCCTCTGTTACCTCCTCTCCAATTCCTTCCTCCAAATCCTTTTCATCCTCCATTGCAGCTAAGACTTGCAATTCCATTTTCTTACATCTATGCCTAGGACTAAATTTCTCATCACAACGAAAACAAATTCCCTTGGCTTTCTTGTCTTGTAACTCTCCAAAAGTCAACCTCCTAAATCTTCCCAAGTTTTGACTTTTATTTCCTTCCATTAATCTATTACGAGCTAACATACTAGCTCTACTTTCATTACTTACCAAATCATCCTTCGTTTTTCCCATTGATATAGTTTCTAGCTTTGAGCTAACGGTACCCATCCGTACTCCTGATCCCCCACGATCCCACTTATAGACACTCAGCCTTCTCAATTTTTCTTCCACTTGTTGTGCTAATTCCATCATTTCACCCAACCCCTTTGGTTTCAAGATCTGCACCTCCAGTTTGATGTCATCCACCAATCCATTCATGAAAGTACTTTCAAAAACAGAATCTGGTAACTTAGGTAAGGGTGTGGCAAGTTCAAGATACTTACTAATATATTTGGTTACTATCCCACTCTACCTTCCTGCTAATAGTCTTTGACATTGCGTGCCTTCATGAGCCGGTCTAAACTTCTGCATCAGCAACTTCTTGCATTTTTGCCAATCCGTTATCGGTCTTCTTCCTTCTACCTAACGAAACCATGTTAACACATCTTTTTCCAAACTCATTCCCACCAATTCCATCTTCTCTGCTTTGGAAAATCTTCCTACTGAGAAGAATCGTTCAACCCTATAGATCCATCCATCCGGATCTTCTCTTGCGAAGACGGGCATCTCAATCCTCCTCGTTCGACAATCCTGTTGTAGTTCCCTATTGCTCACAAACCTTAGAGTTGGGTCGTTACAATTTCCTGAATTATTTCGTAATTCATTACTCTCAAATTGCTCGTCTACTTCAATGGGGTCTTTCCCTAATTCCTTCTGTCGATGGAATTTCGGTCGATTCTCTTCCATCATATTCATCCCCACAACTTCTCCACTGTCATTTTTTTTCCATGTTTGCAAAACCGACAACATCATACTTCTCATTTCCGACTTCAAGCAATCACACATTTCTTGATTGGATCGATCAATTTGCTGCTGCATGTCCTGATGAACTTGGCTAATGACTCGTTGTATCTCCTCCTTATCATTTCTACTTTCTTCTCGGAGAGATTTTAGATCCCTCTCAATTCCTTCTATCCTATTATCAGCCTTCTTAGCAGCCATCTTCCTAGAATCGGTTGCTCTGGTACCAATGATAGGATCCCCTTAATCAACTAGGATCCCACGAAGCTTTTATTATTCGAAAACAAGAATTACAAAGAGCTGGTTTAGAGGACCAGTTCCTCCAACCTATGGCTCAAGTTGTCTAACAATTTTCTCCCTTTTCTACGACTAACACTCTCCCTTATATACTGATTAACTTCTGTTAACAACTTGGGTTTCTCAACAACCCATGTTGGACAGTTAGTAACTTCCTAACTAATCACAACAGCTAGCAACTAACCAATCAAACAACTCAACAACTAATCAACTAATGTCCTTATCTGTCAACTTTCCCTTCTTCCGCCTAACATACACTTGAGTTATGTTAGGTCTATCAATATCTTACCCTCAACCTTTCCGTAGAGGTTTGAGGTCCAGTTGGAGTTAAGAATCTTCAGGCCATACAATTGCAGTGCTTGATCTGGTAAGCTAAGCCCTGGTACTACTACTGCCCCTTCAACAAAGGAAAGACATTATTGACTTTGTTGGTTGATCTTAACCCTTTGGGAACTGGATTGAGGAATCGGCACTTTCTGCCATGTGTTTTCTCTCTAGATACCATACCCAAGTATGATATTAATGTGAGGAGAGTGGCATTTTTACTAATGTTCTGGAATCCTGTTGTGAAATCAGGCAATTTTGGAACTGGCATTTTCTTTGTTCTCCAAAAGGCTAGATATCCATCTCTTTTCAAGTAATTAAATTTTGCGAGTGTAAATCGTTATGATGAAAGGATGGACTTCAACAGCATGGTAATCAGATGATACTATTTTTGTGCTTATCCCATTTTTTATTTGCTTCAGTGGATTTGTCCCTTTTTGTGGCCAATAAAATGAAGTAGAATTTAAATCTGTGTTCTTCTGAAATCTCATTTTAAGAAAGCCAAAAGTAATGTGGTTATATATGCAGCTTCCTCCAATGAGATAAGTGAACTTCTCAAGCATGATGGACTTCGGAAAATTATGTGCAGAATTGATTCATCTTCAGATCCTGAAAATGTGAGTACCTTTTCCAGTTTTCTTCATTATATTTGGCTATTGTTACTTGATGGAACTTTACTGAAAGCTTTCTTCAAATATAGGAATTTGATAGAGCATTGGAGGATGATGCTTTTAGGTTATTTTCCGACAAGGTATTGTGTTTCATTCTATATTCACTAACATAGGCTTGTACATGTTTTTTTTGGGTAAGGTAGGCTTGTACGTGTTATTCCAAAGATTTTTGTAAAAGTCGCATCCTGTGCTTAAAATTCTGATTATATTGTCTTTTCTTTGCCTACATGATTCTCAGATCTTAACCATCATAAGCGAGGACACTCGATCTTGAGACATAGGGAAGAATCAGCCTATGTCCATAAAGCCTGTGATAGGATATATATAGTTTCACTTTTGATCCATGCCGAGATTTTTATATTGCTGCACCTTGATGCTTGAGTCTGGTCAAAGAGTATGGTGGGCAGACATCGAACCAAAAAGGAGCTCAACAATGCTTAGCGCTTGTAATAGTTTGGTTATGCAATGACTTGACTTGACAAGAAAATAAGTTTTGATTGTTATTGTACTGTCAATGGGTTCACTATTCGGACTTTGAGAAATGATAGCTGGCTAATCTGTACAACGTCATCGAGCAAAAAGCTCTAGTTTTGTACCTTGTATTGTGGATGTGGGAGGTAGAACATGTTCATGCTCACTATGCTCTCATATGAAGGAAAGATCCGCTTGGAAAAAATTCAAAGGGCATCTTCGACTCTCAAAAATTCATATTTTCTTTCTTTTGCTGTTTCTTTGAACTTAAAAACGGAAGTTTCTAATTGTCACTGGTGGTTCTTGTGTTCAATTATTTTTGTTGCTGTTAAATGTATTATGAGGATAATTTATTTATTTACGATCTATAGCGGTGAGGCTGACCTTGGAAGGCAGCTGTCAGTCACCGGTTGTGGCAATGCGCAGCATCCAAAATAGTCATCGCAGTTAGTCACTGTTGAATGATAAAATTGCACATGCTCATTAAAATGGATTTGACGGTACAAATCGTGGGAGTGGGACATGGTTGTTGGAAAAGGACATGGTTGGTTGAAGAGTCAAGAAATATTGTATTTTAAAATGAAGATGGCTCTTAAGAGTCAAGAGTTAAGAAGATCATTAAAGCCCAGTGTTGAACATTTTTCAAAGTTAGTATGTAGATAAATAAGGAAAGCATATGGCCAATTGATAGCTATATAATCTTGATATTTATAGCATAAGAATTAAATTGTATGAGATGTAATTTGATATATTTTTATTCTTAATTTAGTCTTAGATTAAGGAAAGATAGGCTGTATACTAGTATATATGTACAATATTTGTATCACTTTCTGTTCAAGAGAAAATAAAACTAGAATTCCAAATCTTTTCATTGTATCAGAGCCTTCCTCTTTCTAATTTTTTCTCTCTCTTCTTCTCTGTCGTGACCCTCTTTCTGCCTGACGTGTTTCTCTCATTCCGACCAGTTGGTTTTTTTGCCGTGATCCGTTCTAATCGTGCTTTTGTCGAAACTATTCACGTATCTGACGTGATTCTGTCATTCCCTTCTCAACCATAGCTAGGGATCCGACAGCTTAAGCCATTCCACATTCACACTCTAGTATCACGACATTCTCCTTCAACCAACTGGTCAGTCCTCCATCTCTTGGAAATTACTAAATCTGCCTTCACCAAGAAATGATGAATGAGAGAGACTCTTCCTCATCCGAAGTCATGTCACTCCCAACCCCTATTAAAACCAGCCATGGAGGAACTGAAAGTGCATCTCTTCTCATCACTGGACACAAACTCAGTGGTCATAACTTTCTCCAGTGGTCCCAATCTGTGATGATGTTCATCTGTGGAAGAGGAAAAGATGAATATCTCACTAGAGAAGGTGTCATTCCAGAGAAAAATGATCCACAATTCAAGACATGGAACATTAAGAATCACTTAGTGATGTCTTGGTTGATAAACTCCATGAATAATGAGATAGGTGAGAATTTTCTCCTATATAAGATAGCAAAGGAAATGTGGGATGCAGTTAGGGAAACACATTCCAGTTCTGAAAACACCTTAGAACTTTTTGAGGTTGAAGCCAAGCTACATGATCTTTGACAAGGAGATCTTACTGTTACTCAATATTTCAATACCCTTACTCGTTATTGGCAACATCTTGACTTGTTTGAAGTCCACACGTGGAAGTGCCTCGAAGACACAGCTTTATACAAGAAGATTGTAGAACAAAAACGAACCTTCAAATTTCTTCTTGGTCTCAACAAAAATCTGGATGAAGTTCGAGGCAGAGCTATGGGAACCAAGCTTCTTCCTAGCATCTGAGAAGCCTTTTCTGAAGTTCGACATGAAGAAAGCAAAAGGAAGGTTATGATGGGATCACAAAATTCCACTCTAACCTTTGAAGGTTCTGCCCTTGCAACACGAGGACCACCACCGAACAACAATGACAACCGGCAAAGGAAAGGGAGACCTTGGTGTGATCACTGTCGTAAACCTGGTCATCTTAGGGAAACCTATTGGAAAATCTATGGGAAACTGGCTTATTGGAAGGCATCACGAGCAACCAATGCTAACATTGCAGCATCTTTAGATGACAACACAACTTCAACCTCAAACGGGTTAAGTCCCTTCACTAAAGAGCAATTGGAAGTTCTGCAGAAACTATTCAGTCAAAACACGATCTCGTAGCCTCAATCCAACACTTCTGGGTCTAGAACCAGCTTGTTAGCACATCAAGGTAATTCCTCATTGTTATGGTTGACAAATGGCACACAAAACCGTGGATTGTTGATTCTGAAGCTTCAAATCACATGACAGGAGATGCAACATTTTACAAGTACAGTCCATCCAATAGCAACTCCACAGTCCGAATAGCTGATGGTTCATTATCAAAATTTGAGGGAATTGGTTTAGTCAAGATTAATAAGAATCTGACTTTAAATTATATTCTCCATGTTCCTAGTTTGGACTGTAATTTACTTTCCATTAGTAAATTGACTCGTGATCTAAATTGTATAACTAAGTTTTTCCCAAACTTATGTGAGTTTCAGGAATTGGATTCGAGGAAGACGATTGGTAGTGCTGAGATGTGTTCGGGACTTTATCTCCTCAAGGACCATTCTCCTCAAAATACACAAACTCAACCCGTAAGTGGCACTCCTGTTACAAGTCAATCTATTTTCAATTCCTATGTCAATAAAGATAGTGAAATTATGCTGTGTCACTATCGTTTTAGGCATCCTAATTTTGTGTATTTAGAAAAGCTTTTCCCTTCAATTTTTATCAATAAAAATCCAATACATTTTCAATGTGAAATTTGTCAATACTCCAAACACACTCGTAATACTTATCTTAGTTGTTTGTACAAACCATCTCGTCCATTTGCCATGATTCATAAAGATGTATGGGGTCCCTCAAGGGTGAAAAATATAACAGGAACTCGTTGGTTTGTATCATTTGTTGATGATCACACTAGGTTGACTTAGATATTCCTCATGAAAGAAAAATTAGAAATATGTCAACTTTTCAAAAATTTCAACTCTATGATACAAACTCAATTCCAGACCAAGATTCAAGTCTTTAAAACGGATAATGCCAAAGAGTACTTCAAATCCATTCTAGGTTCTTATCTCCTAGAATAAGGCATAGTTCACATAAGTTTCTGTGTTGATACTCCCCAACAAAACGGGGTAGCAGAAAGAAAACACGGACATTTACTTGAGGTGGCTCGATCTCTCATGTTTTCCACACATGTTCCAAAATTCTTCTAGGGAGAAGCCGTCCTTACATCCGCATATCTCATCAATAGAATGCCTTCCAGAGTTCTTAAATTTCAAACTCCCCATCAAGTCCTCCTTCAACACTTCCCACAGACCAAAATCATCACATCACTAGAACCAAAAGTGTTTAGGTGCTCAGCATTTGTTCATATACAGCCACAAAACCGCAGCAAGTTGGATCCAAAATCCATCAAGTGTATTTTTCTTAGGTATTCCTCAAAACAAAAAGGCTATAAATGTTATTCTCCCAACACCCGCAAATTCTACAACTCAATGGATGTGACATTCTTTGAACATCAAGCATACTACCCCAAAACTGAAATTCAAGGGGAGAACTTGAGGGAACATCGGCTTTGGGAACTTGATCCCAGTCATTCAATCCAACCTCTTGATCCTCCATCACTGCAGCCCTCTATCGAGTCGTTTCAACCTGATCTAGTCACTCATCCTCTCACCTTTGATACACTAGCAGAAAGTCCACCACCACAAACTCTAGTGTCATCTGTTCCCAACCAACTCAAATCACCACAAACCATGGATAAAGAACTTCGTGTCTATGTTAAGAGGAAGAGGCCTATTACTAGAATGGAACTCTCAACACCTCTCACACTTGTCCAAGAGCTTGAACCAAGTCCAAAGCCGACTCAAACTTACTCAGATAAGGGAAAGTCCACTTCTGGGATTGAAAGTATCACTGACAACTGTGATATGCCAATTGCTCTGAGAAAGGGTGTAAGAACTTGTACACAACATCCTATTCAAAAGTTTGTCTCATATGGTAAATTATCTACTTCTTATCAGGCATTTTTTTCGACTCTTGACAAAGTACAGGTACCTAACTCCATTCAGGAAGCCTTAACAAATTCAGAATGGAAAAAGGCAATCAATGAAGAGATCGGGGCTTTGGAGAAGAATGGCACATGGGTGATCACAAAACTTCCTCCGGGAAAAAGGGTTGTGGGTTGTAAGTGGATCTTTACTGTTAAACATCAAGCTGATGGCAGTATTGAGAGATTAAAGGCACGTCTTGTTGCTAAGGGTTTTACTTAGTCTTATGGAATTGATTACCAAGAAACATTCGCTCCGGTAGCCAAATTCAATACTGTCAGAATTCTTCTCTCTCTTGCAGCAAACCTAGACTGGCCATTACACCAACTGGACGTAAAGAATGCTTTTCTAAATGGTGATCTGGAAGACGAAGTTTACATGGAAATACCCCCGGGGTTGGAAACTTCATCCAACAGCAACCAAGTGTGCAAACTTAGAAAATCTCTATATGGGCTCAAGCAATCTCCTCGTGCTTGGTTTGACATATTTGCAAAAACAATTACGAAGCATGGATACACCCAATGTCAAGCCGATCACACTCTATTTGTAAAATTCTCTCCAGAAAAGAAAATAGGCATACTAATTGTGTATGTGGATGATATCGTTCTGACAGGTGACTATGAAGAAGAACTACTGAGATTGAAGGGACTCCTAGCCAAGGAATTTGAAATCAAAGAACTTGGTGATCTTAAATACTTTATGGGAATGGAAATAGCATGGTCCAAGAAAGGAATATTTGTCTCTCAACATAAGTATGTCTTAGACTTACTAAAGGAGACAGGCATGCTTTGATGTAAACCTGCTAACACTCAAATGGATCCAACCAGGAAGCTAGGAGCTGAGAAAGACAATACACCAGTCGATAGGGGGAGATATTAGAGACTTGTGGGACGTCTAATCACCTCTCACATGCATGACCGGACATTGGTTTTTTTGTTAGTGTTGTGAGTTAGTTCATGCACAACCCAACAGAAGAACATATGGGAGCAGTAAACATGATTTTGAGATATCTCAAGATGACACCAGGAAGAGGCTTGTTATACAAGAAGGATAAAAGCCGTGAAGTTGAAATCTTCTCAGATGCAGACTGGGCAGGAGATATTTCAGACAAAAGATCTACATCAGGATACTGTTCCTATGTTTGGCGAAACCTTGTGACTTGGAGAAGCAAGAAGTAATCTGTAGTCTCAAGAAGCAGTGCAGAAGCTGAATTTAGAGCACTTGCTCTTGGTATCTGTGAGGGCATATGGAATCAGAGACTTCTTAGTGAACTCAAAGTACAAAGTGAAAGGTCTATGAAGCTGTTTTGTGATAACCAAGCTATCATTAGTATTGCAAAGAATCCAGTGCACCATGACAGGACAAAGCACATCGAAATTGATCGGCACTTCATCTCAGAAAAGATTGAGAAAGGAATTATACAACTAATGTATACTCCTACAAAGTCTCAAGCAGCAGATATTCTCACCAAAGCTCTTCCAAAGACTAACTTTGAAGAATTGAGTCATAAGCTGTGTTTGTACAACATTTACAACTCAGCTTGAGGGGGAGTGTTGAAAATCTTCCAAAATTAGTATGTCGATAAATAAGAAAAGCATATGGCTAATTGACAGCCATATAGTCTTGATATTTGTAGCATAAGAATCAAATCTTATGGGATGTAATTTGATATATTTTTATTCTTAATTTAGTCCTCTTATATTAAGGAAAGATAGGCTGTATACTAGTATATTAATATACAATACTTGTACCACTTTCTGTTCAAGAGAAAATAAAACTAGAATTCCAAATCTCTTCACCCAGTAAATAAAAAAAGTGTGGGTAAATTTTGTATTTTAGTCCGGTGTCCTCATACTTAAATTACTAAATTCATAGGTCAAATGCATGAGAAGTTCCTAAATATTTT
The DNA here is from genome assembly GCA_037954665.1 of Laguncularia racemosa. NCBI lineage: Eukaryota > Viridiplantae > Streptophyta > Magnoliopsida > Myrtales > Combretaceae > Laguncularia > Laguncularia racemosa. Next base: position 290,867 of record JBBMOL010000378.1, read on the forward strand.
CGGGTTGTGTAATATAATCTCAAATTTCGGTAATATGATATTCAATGCTTAATCTGTTCATTTGATTATATCAGATACTAGGCTTCTTGAATCGTGATAGGCCACCTATATAAATCCCGACCATTAGTAGTTTAATACAATTATTCTCCACCATCACCTATATATATATTTTTGTCCTTTCTGACGCATAACATGTGTATGTATGGTAGAAATGCCCCGACAGGATGGTCCTAATGTTAGAGAAATGCAAGGTCCAAAATCTCTCTTTGTGTGCTATCTATGGACACCGTCCAGTGCCCACCATTACAAAAAGGGAAAGGGACGTCAAAATTGTTTTGTCGGTGGAGACAAAATTCATGTGGCTAATGTTATAATGGAACTAAGAGCAAGTTTCAACCTCTCTTATATTGATTGTCGTATTAAGCCTGAGGCAGAGGATATCCAATTTGGTTTATATCTCCATTTATACTACCCGTCTTTTTTTTTTTAACCATATGACATCATAAAATTGATAGAAGCACAAGCAGGAATAATATCGGCCGAATACAGAAACATATTGGTTGACACAAAACTTAAATATTCATGCAAAATTTGGAGAAGCCATCCATATATATTTTATATTTACACGAGCTCAGAATAATTGTCAAGAAAAATATCTCAGAACTAAAAAAGGTCTCATAGCGAAGAAGATGCCATTGACTCAATAAGCTCTCTTATTAAGGTCGTCCTTGCTATCGATTTAATGAGTTGCTACCGTCTGCCGGCTCCAGCTAATGTACATAAAACGCCAGACTCCTTTCAACAAAATGTTGCGCTTGGGTCGATTGCAGTATCCGCCATAAAAAGACTCTAGCTTCCATGAAAGGACAGGAAAGCTGTTGTATGCTATGCAAAAAGCTCTACACGAATTGACTATTTTTGCGCTATTAACTTTCTATCACTGTAATCAAAATACAGCAAAACATTATCAGCTAACAAAATTGCTAAGTATCCAGAGAATAAGGTGCACACGCACCCTCCTTTATTTCCCTCAATAAGCCTTTCGTATCTTAATGCCTTCACGAGTCAAAACTTGTGAAAATCAAGGAATAGCAGCTGGCCGGATACAGATAGTGGATATTGTAATTGCATCTCCTCCTCCTCCTCCTCCTTCTTCTTCCTTCTTTTTTTTTTTTGGGATAAATTGCATCTCCTTCTTTACGTGTGTAATAATTACATGTTAGTCGTGCGTGTTTTATTGAGCCAGGACAGCCCCTCTCAGATGTTCTATCTTACACTACAAAACTTAGCAAGGCAAGAGCCTCTTTCATGGTATGTCAACCTGTAAAATACAGGCTTCAGTAGTTAGACATGCTATTTTGTGAAAACCCCGACAAAGTCAAAATGAAAGTAATAACAAATGGTACATAAATGAGTTAATGAACGGCAATTCTTAGCAGGAAACATACTACTGGAACTACTTCTCTTAATGACCTTGAGATCATACTCAAAATAGATGTCATGCCCTAAATGGGTCGATAAAGGTGGTGGGGAAAAAAAAAATTAAAACTTCAATTTTCTGATGCAATCTACGATGGTTAAAAAAAGGAAAAAAAAATTGGAAATTTCATTTTCTTAGATCCTCGCAGACCGCTGTCAGTAGCATAGGTCCTAGTAATTCCTTTCTTGTAAGGTCCAATTTTTTTGCCAGATTTCTATTAAATTATTGAAAAAAGGGAGAGATGTAAGTCCTGACCAATTTATCAAGATCATATTTTAGTTTCTTAGGTCCTTGCAGAAAGAAGGGGTTGGACGAAGAAAGTAATAATGAATTCAACTACCAGACCTTCCATACACGAAGAGTCGCTAGGTCTACAAAATCAGGGGACCTTCATGTCTATTGAAAGTATATAACCAACTATTCAAAAGGAGGAATCTATTTTGATAAATAAATAAATAAACAAATAAAAAGAAGAAAGAAGGAAAAGAAGTGAAAAGAAAAAAGCTACATACCAGGCTGACGCTTTTCAACATCTTCAGCTCCTTTGGTGGTACTAAGCTTGCTGGTATCTGGCTGGACTATTTGTTGCTGACAGAAATTATTAAGAAAAAAAGAAAACCACATTTATTTAGAGCTACAATTCGTGATGAGATATCAAAGAACCATCAGCTTAATCAGTAGAAGCTAACATGCTTTTGATTATGATCTTGTCTTTGGATTAGATCATTCTTTTAGTCAACTACCCATAAGACACTTTTTTTTTTAAGTTCAAAGTGGAGATATTGTCCAGACACATCAAGGATTGTTTTTGTAATTTGAAATAACAGAAGTGAATTCTAGCATTACGGTACTTATCTCTTGTACTTGAGTGTGTGCCAAAGCTATGTAATAAAGGTTAGAACCCAGTTACCCAACCATACCTGCTGTGGTGGAAGCTGCATATTGTGCATGCTGAGATATTGTGTGAGTGTGTAAGGATCAACCAAGTTCGGGATCTTTGGCTGGCTTGGGTTTTGTACTACAGGGGAGTTCCGCATTAGCTCAGACTGAACGTTTGGTGAAACTCTTGATGGATCAGGTGCCAGAACATGCGCCATACGAAAGGCTGGCATAGGGAACCTCAGGCCCATATTAGCTCCAGCAGCAGTTGCCGGTATCTGGGTTCCAGCCAACACACCAGGAAATGGCATCATTGGGTGGTTCATGCCCATTTCCATTCCCATTCCCATGCCCATGCCCATGCCAATTCCCATCCTCATGTTTGGCATATATTGCTGAACTCCAGGAAACATCATAGGGACCATGCTGCATCCCATGGACATCATCTACATAAACAAACTGGTTCTATCAGTATTGGCTGACAAAGTAATTCATAATCAAGAATGTTGTAATAAATGTTTATATAGACATACATATCCTTTTCAGATTTTCAAATTTCGATGAGAAAGATACGGAAGTAAGAAAAAATTCCTGTGAAGATTCAAAGTTAGGCGCCTTTGAAGGAATTTAATCATGCCACCTAAGTTAGTTGTATGTAGCTGATTAAATTACTTTTTACCAAAGAGACAAGTCTCAGCAAGGTTATGTTGAACCATGAACAAAGAAAGCATGAGATAAAAGCATATTGATTCTATCCATGGTTGAATGGTTAAAGTGCCCAACCCATAATTGGCAAAAACATAAAATATAGGTTTGTATAAGATAATATGATAATACTGAGCCAGGTTGTAGAACCATACTCTTCTCCAAATGAGCAAAAAGAAAAGACAAATTGGTTGTCTTGAAGCTGCTCATAAATGTTATTAAAAGAAAAAAAAAAAAAGCAGATTTGGTATATCACCTTTATCCCTATTTTTGTAAAAGTGTTAAGTTTAACTCCATAACCTATTAATCTAAAATCTGATTTATAGTAGGCATAGTGTGGTTTTCACATTTATTACTTAAAAACCCCTTACATGTGGGTTTGGACTTTGACTGAATCTTACCAAGTAGATTTCTTAATTAAATAGAGGTGAAACAGTTAAGAGTTTGAGCTCTTGACATACTGCATCTGGTATCATGTTGATTTTAAATCCATAATGGATGAATCTAAAATACTTAAGTTTATAAATACTGTGTGGTTTTTATATTTATTACTTAACAACTTGAATATAACTATGATTATGATTAGGTGTTATATACACCTAGCTTGCATAGTTGCACACCACTAGTAGTATAACATACTTTCAAGCAATGCAACCAATATTTCAATCTTCACACCAAGAAATCTACTGTCAAAATAATTTCAGTTGATTTGATCATTTAAGATTTATAACAATAATTGTACACCTAAGTCCACAAGGTACTATCCATGTCACACACTTTTATTGAAATCCATGTAACATACTCTTTATGTAAGCAAAATCCTAGTCACACTTTGAGTTCATGCCTTTAAGTTAAATAAGAATAATTCAATCGTACTCCAAAATTATTAGAAGGATGGTGATAGATCAACATTCAATCAACAATTTTACTTTAATATAAAATATATGAAAAAGGCAGGCAAATAAGAAGAGCCAACGGAGAATACATTTTAGACAAGTGAACACCAATTTTAAATGGTAACAAGATGAATAAAAGACAAGTGAGATGAATATCAACCTGCACTTGTAACTGAAGTGACTTCAGGTATTCAATCGCCTCATCAAGCATCGAAGCTTTGTCAGCCTAAGTGCATAGGGATAGGAAAAGAGAGGTCAAAGTGAGGTTCCATTTATCATAATAAAAGTTTAAGAAGAAGTTTCAATCAATGAAGGCAGCAAACGATTCTATGAATGCTATAGAACAATCTATTAATCAATAACCCCAGGAGGGCAACCACCTTGTTGCAATGTGGTATGAGTTCTTGCAAAGCCTTCATTTTTTCATTTATCCGATCACGGCGCCTCTGCATGGACAATGATACCATACTTTAGTAAATTAATGACACAGAAAGAAAACAGCTTGTTTTAAGCATATACAATGACTGATCATACCCTTTCAGAGAGGTTGTGGACCTCTGCAGCACGAGATCTCTTTGTTGATGTGGATCCACGCAATTGCTTTTTCCCATCAGCAGATTCCAGCTCCACATCCTATGGCAGTAAAGAAAAACAGAAATATTATGTACAGTTAACGAAACAACATAACTACATGAACAAAACTGCATGCCTTAAACTGGACGCTAGAAGTTCACTGCCAAAATCCTAGGGATTTACCGCACCAAGACAGAACTGAATATTTCTGCTCATCCTATTATTTTGCAGGTAGACCACGTTACAAGTTCAACAGCACGGTTGCAGGAGTTACAGGTTGGTTAATTATATTCAAATGGATATATAGTTGCTAGTACAATGTAATTAGTACAAATGGATGCAGATGGAAAAGAAAACCCAGAAATATATGCCTCTGTCTTCTGTTCTACATTCTACATCTGTTATCTCTCATCTCTGTTATCCTCTTCTACACCATCTCTACAGCATTCCCACCTAAAGACACGATTCAATTGAATTATGTAGTTGTTTGTTTACACGCTCAGTTTGAAAAGAATCAAGGAAAATACTGAAACTTGAACACTAGTTTTTATCAGGATGTGCGAACCAGACCTCCAAAATTTCGCTCTCTTTCTGTCAATTTCCACTGTTTAAACCGAATGATTAAACGACATAACTTGCTGGTATAAACATTTCCAGACAATATTATTTGAAATTGGTATTTTTAAGATTTCAAATTAGAAAACTGAGAAAGAATCACAATAAAATAAAACCAATTCCATCGAACTTCAATCATACCATTTTCTTCACTAGGTGCTATAGACTTATAAGAAAAAAAATTAAATTAAATATTTCATATTATCTACCATACCACTAGCTATTATATCTATCAAATATAATATATAAACCATTCTCATTGAGATTCTAACTCCATTTGGCAATAAAATTGGGAGTATTTTCTTTGTTAAAGAATAAAAAATTTAGTATTCTCCAGTATTATAATTCGGGTTTCTTCTATAAAAATTTCATATAATTTAATATCATTTTTAAAAGCATTATGATACCAAATAAAATAAAAATAAAACCAAGTTACCACATAAAAAACTCAAACTACAATACAATAAAATAAATTATTTCTTTTTTAATTTCAAAAGAATGGACGAAGAAAAGAAAAGAAAAATTAAACTATTCTTATAATATCACCCTTATCTTATCAATTTATTCCCTTTGTGTCGTCTGACTTATCCTATTATATCGTATCGTATCATATTTTCTGCACAATACATCATCTTATGCTATGTCCGGTCCCGTGGACGTATCCGCCGTTACCGTTATATAACCTAACCGGGACGAGTCGACGAGGGAACCAAGTCCCGTGATAGGCGCCGTCAAGTTTAAGTTTCCATAATTCACTCTCGTTGAGCTTTGGAATATGAAACGCTAGTGTCCACAGCAGCCTACCTCAAGCAACCAATCAAAATCAAACCAAATCTAATCAAACAAAAGCCGTAATAGCTTCCGTGTACTGCTCTCAGACAGCCACTGATCACCTAGCTACTGCCACGCGTCCACACTGCCAGTTCCGGAACCCAAAACTCAACTCAATACGATTGACTCTAGTAAATGAAAGCTCAAACTCGACTCCGTGTTGACTCAGTGTTTACCTCGCTCTGCCACTCAGTTTCGTCACCGCCGCCGGCTTCTCTCGCCTTCCGTTTCCTATCATCCGGCGGCGGAGCTGACGGCTGAGGAGTGGCTGTTTTCTCGTGCAGCGGAGGTGGTTCTGCGCTCGCGCTGGATCCTCCTGGCGATGACGTCTCCGTCAATTCGCACGGTTGCACCGTGTCTCTCATTCCTTCGCCGGCGGAAAAAGCCGCCGCGACGCTCGAGCGCGGGATCTCGCAGGTCTTCGCCTGCGAGAACCTAGGGATTACCGCTGCCGGTGTATCGCTCGAGTCCACCACCGTCGAGTCGTTCGCTGCGCGCTTCGAGCTCGACGGCCCAGGCTCATCAACTCTCGGCTTGTTCAACCTCGCGAAGTGGCCGAAGTTTTCAATTCTCTTAGTCGGCAGAGGAGGCATCGGAGGCTTCGAAACGGCGGGAACCGGCGGCATCCGAACTTCCACCGCGGCTGTGGTGACTGAGGCGGGGGCGGTCGCGCTGGCGGTGGAGGTGGAGTTTTCGCTGGGAGGAATGCAGATGAGATCGGAGCAGAGATCAGAGACGAAGGGGGTGTCGTTGAGAGGATAGTGAAGCCAGGAGGCCATTTCGTCTTCTTGCATAAAGAGGTTTTGATTCTGGTGGTGGTGGTGGTCATGCGGAATTTGATGAGGTGAGGATTGGTGCGTCTGGATTAATTGAGCTTGGAGATCAGAGGGCTGAGATTTCTTTAAACACGGCCTTTGGCTCTGCATAACTACATGACCGTTTTGCCACAGCAATTCCATAAAATCGTCTTCTCCTCGGTCCCTGTTAAAAATTTAAATTTAATAAAAAAAATAATCGTCATCAACAACTGTATCCAAAATAAATATTTGAAGTGAACTTTACATGGGGAATTTTTTGCGGGGAGCATGTGATGGAATGGGATAGTCGTCATCCATTTCGAAATCCGGAACGTAGTGATTCATTTCCACTGATCAATTTAGTTGAAGAAAATCAGAATTAGATTCTTGTAATTTTATTTTTTTTTGGGGTTAAAGAATAAACAGGTACAGTGAGAAAAAGGAAACATAGAAACAGAAAAGAACTCACCGGTGTGCTATGCTATAGAGAGAGAGAGATTAGAAGACATAAACAATAAGTAGTTTCCTGTTTACTTGGAAAAACAACTGGAACTTGAAGAAAGAAGGAGAGAGAAAGGATAACTTCTTTTTTTTTTTTTTTCGTGGGGGTGGAGGTTGCGGTGGTTGTGTGTTTTTGCTTGCGGGTGTTGTGGTGGCTAATGCATGTTTGTTTGCGCAGCAGACAAGACAGCAGTGAATGTTTTTATTTTAGGTGTGGAATGTAAAGTTTTAATGTTGGGGATGAAATGGAACTGTCTCTTTGGGAGCCATGCTAATTGCAAATGCAAAAGCAGCTCAGAAAGATAAGGTCTCTCTCTCTTTTTTCTTTTTGTAGTAAGAAGTCTGTGCTTCTGTAGATTTTCTCTGTCCGAGTAATTAATGATATGAGCTAGAAGAACGACGAAATAGATTTTTGACGATTCCTACCAAACGCTATGCACCCTTTTCCTTCACCAAGCCCAGGCTTAATAACAAAATAGTCGTATCAAGGCAAAATAAATAAACAGAAAACTTATCTATAACATTATCAAATTATCTTGTATTCCATAATACTTATATGTTTTTTTTTTAATTTATAAATTTTAAATTTATGTAATATTAAAAAACTATTTATATATAATATTATCAATTCTTTATATACAAAAAATTATGAAATTTCTAATAAAATATATAACGTAAAAAATATTTTTTAAAAATAAATAAGAAAGAATGAAATTAAAGAAAAACTAAGATTACGAAGAAAAAAAGGGAAAGAAAAAGGGAGGAATTTTTTTTTCTTTTTTATAAATTATAAGATTATTATTTATTATTTATATTATTTAATAATATTTTATAGGATAATATAAGGTTTTATATAATCTTATACTTTATATGAGTATAAGTTTTAAAGTGAGTGTAATGTAAAAAAATTTCGTATCTATACTTTATTCTGTAAAAGTAGGTTTCAAAAAATTTATATTCGTAACCTACTAATTAAGTAAAATATTAAAAAAATATTTTATAAACTAGAATTATCTACGGATAATATGTTTTCAATAACACCTTGAACATTGATACATGAAAAACAGTCTCACACAGGGTATATTTACTTGTACATAAATATTTTTTTCCATATGTCACGTCCTAATAAAAAATATTTTTAAAGATAACTGATCTAGGTTGCCACCTATCTTTTACTCCTTAATATAGGTGGTCGTTGAATGAACAAATACATTCTAACTGCAGACGAGATTATATGGTATTAGCAAGTGATTCTTTCGTGTTATCGATATAGAAACATTTATATAGAAATTTGTTAATCAAAACGAAAAAAAAAAATGCACGAGCAGTGAAGATGTTTAAAAATATTCAAAATTATATAATTAAAACCTAAAAATATCTTCTTAATTATTAGACAATCTTGTGCTAAATTTTATAGAATATATAGCACAAAAATTCATTATTTTTTTTAAAATTTGAATTATCAAGAAATCATGATATAATAATTTAATGTAACAGCTTATCTCTTTTGGGAGAAATGGATAATTCAATAAATTCAAGTAATGTGCCAAAATTATTCCTTTCGAGGCCAAATATCTTATCTTAGCATCAATGTCGGATGAATTAAGAAAAAAAAAAAAGATTTTATTTACAAATACTTATTTAAATTTCTTTTAAACAGAAGACTTTTCTATATTTATCTTTCTCATAAAACATTAATTATTAATGTATATCTTTTATTAATTAAACTTAATAAATTTCTAAATCAACTTATGTAAAATAGATTATTCATGTGAGATAAATTATACCAAGCCCTCTCTTGAGCTATTTAAATTTGCTTTTTTTCTTTTTTTAATCAATCACTAATCATTGTTGAGCTCAAGCCATCAAATCATATTCATTTAAATTTAACATATCTAAAACAATTTTTTTAATTATAAAGTATTATATTTAAATTTAAATTAAAAAAAAAAACTCAATTAATATTTATATTTAGCTAAAATTCAATTGTTTGAATATGTGGATCTTTTGCTAAATTTATTTATTTTTAAAATAAACTCAAATAGCTGGTGAAATGGTTTCGCTGTCATTCACTTGTACTTATGGTAAACAGTAAACTCCCCTGCAATTATTACTTTTGCAATGTCACATGTTTGCTTGTACTTACTATGGTAAAGGTTAAGCAGAAGAAAGTATGTCGGCATTCGATTGTCTAAACAATCACCAGAGATTTTTGAGTCCCCACCCGTATAGTTACTTACTCTTCTGTCGATCTTCTCTGTACAGGCTTCCTCCAGAATTCTAGTTATTCTACGGACCCACATGAATAGGTTGCGTTACAACAACATAGGCACGATGATTTTGATGTTACTTTCGTATGCGTTGGACTCTATGCATTATTGCACATTGTCGGTTGAGTAGCCGAAGGCAGTATAAACTTCTGTGGACAGTAGAGTAATTCTCTCTAAAAAAAAGGGAGTCTTTGTTCGTTTAGAAGGATTTACAAGAAGAGAAAACTTCTTGTACAATAATCTCAATAAATTTTATATGCGAGTTGGTTAAACCACTCAGACTAAAAATATAAATTCAAAAGTCGAGAAGGACAAAGATACTCTGAAGGAGCACGGAGGACTACTAAATAATAATATAAATTAATTGACCAGATTGGGTAGTGGGGTTGCTTTTAAGGAGATAATGACGATTAACGGTAAACTGTCTTCAAAACGTATTATAATTTAGTGCGCTTTACGAGTATGTTGATGTCTGGGACTGGGTATCTATCATCCTAATATAAAATGAACAAATATTTGAAGTTTAGAAAAGGGGCGATAGAGAGAAGGGCTAATCCAAATCCTACCGCCATAATGGGAGACAAGTAACACGTGCCATGTAATTGTTAGGCCGATCATTCCACCATACTCATTAAGACATTAAATTATTATTAATAATAAAATATATTAAATTAAATACTTATTGTAATAAATAAATAATTAAAAACTTACTACATTTTTTAAAAGTGATTTTTCATGTATATTATCTCATCAAAATCATAAATGAGACGATAGAAAATTCCAACAATGTATAAAAAGAGAGAGAGAGAGAGAATCTCATCCTTCCCATCAAATCATTCTTATTATCAATGAGGCCTCAGGAATATTAATAGCAATGAATAATCAAAGAAGGTCAAATGAGAGAATCACAGTCTATGCTTTCTTGTCTTTAATTTTGGTCCAAACGAACAATCCTAATGGTTGTAAATTTTGCATAGGTATGTTGCTGATTTTTTCTTTTCTTTTTTTTTTTTTTTTTTCCAAAAGAGACAACCGATATTAAATATGAATTGAGTTCGATACATCAACAATCTCCTCACAGCCTAAGAGACTAACATCATGACTAGCATCAATCAAAATAAAATATTCTAATAAAGATGAAGTTGAGACACCTAATCATAAGGACGCATCTTCAATCTCATGTGCTTCACAATCCAAGCTACCACTTGGTTTGCTTGTTGCCTAATTAGTATGAAGGAAATGGAATTAAAATGTGACATCCAATATCTCAAATCATTTATGAAAGTGAAAAGTTGCCAAGAAAAATTCAAAAGATGAGTAATTGTATTGTAGACAATTATGCTATCCACCTCAACAACAACATTTTACACCTTCCTTTCTAAATAAACCACATAACTATACAAAGTTTAGCAAATAAATTGGCCCTTTTATTCTTACTATTTGCTACCACTTCCACGCACGACTCCAACCAAACATCAACAGTAGACACTCTCTCAATGTCAATTCGAATTCCCATAATAGCAAACTAAATTCGTAAGGTCCATGGATAACATAAAAGTACATGCTTAATTGATTCATCATCATTATAAAACAAACATCTTAGAGATTGCAAAATATGTCTTCTCACAATATTACATTAAGTTGGCACCTCATTGTTAATTGCTCTCTACATAAAATGCTTTACTTTTAGCAAGCAAGGACTATGTTATACTCGATTCCAAAAGGCTTTCTCGAATTAGTGGGATGACGAAGCATTCATGTAGTTGCGAAAAGAGTTGCATTGAATGAAACTGTATGCCAACCTTATGCTGTAATTCCCTTACTTCTCAAAAGTCCATATGAGATGGTCCTGCATACTAATAGAGGATAGGGGTACTTTAAGAGTAGCTTTGACAAACTGCCTATCAAACTGCTTGTGTAATCCTTGAATGTTTAAGATCTTGAATTAGTATCAATCAATTCTAGAACTTGCAAATCTAGATTGAATATATTTGTTTTAAATTTTGGAACATGCCCTTCTATCTTTAGGGCCCATTTATCCAAGCCTACTCATATAAAGTGCCCATTGCCTACTTGTTATAATGCTCCTTTCAAAGATAGTCCCTACCTAATATGCTCAAAGGGCAATTGCAACATAAATCAAGGATGACACAAAATTTCCAATCAATTGAGGTGTGAACCCTAAATTGAAAATGAACCTTAATTTGCGTGAACAAGAACAAATAGAAACAAATCTGGTTGCGTACCAGATATTACACACTAATAGCAATTGGAAAAGGTTTGAGAACTATTGATATTACGCAAAACAATTCTTAAGTAAGACTCGCCACAATTTCAAAAGAAATTGATAAGAGTGGGTGTGTGAAAGAGGAGCTCTCCACAGCAACAAAAGTCTGATTTTTTATCTCTCTAAAGTCCCTCACAAAACTTACATAACAAGTATTTATATCCTACTACAATTGTGGAAAAATAACCTAAATAAAATAGCACACATGGCTGGTCACTTCAAGCTCTAATCACATCACAAGGAGGACACAAGACCGGTTCTCCTTTGGTTCAATTCGGTTCATTATGGACAGTGATCCATTCACAAACCAATTTCTATTGTGTTTGGTTGTCTTCTTGTAAAACCAACAAAATGTATCTGTTAAGATGTAAAAACAAATATTATAAAATAAATAAAGACAAAATGTGAATGTATGGGTTCCATTTGTTCAAGTAGGCTTCCAAATGCTAGATCCAAAGGTTTAATTCCCATCATCTCCTCGGGCCTCTAAAAGATTTGTCCTCAAATTTAATGGGTCTTTTCCTAGACCGAAATCCCTTGTTTGCATGTGCTTGTCGCCCTGAAGTCTTGAGTGCCCATTAGTTTTGTTGATTTGTTCCTAGAATTTGTGTACCTCAGCTAGAGACATAGAAGTCAAGACAACCTGTGCTCCATCCTTCTGAAACACATAAGTGTCTCTAAACCCATCATGTATCACCTTCTTGTCAACTAACCAAGGTCTACCTAGTAGTATATGAAAGGCGCACATAGGAAGAACATTACAAAAAATTTCATCATGGTATCTATCTCCTATGCTGATAGGCACCTTAGCCCTCAAAGTAACATACAAACTACCTTGTTCATTTAGCCAATGTAATTTATAGGAATGGGGATGTAGACTAGTGACTAGTTGCAATCTATTTACTAATGCAATAGCTATGACATTAGTGCAACTACCACCATCAATAAAAAGAACATACAAATTACCTAGAACCTGACAAGGCATATGGAATAGGTTTTCCCTCTATATGTCCCTGACAACTGGAGATTTAGTCATGACCCTGTGCAACACATTAATAGACAGATATTTATCATTTCCCTTGTCTTTATGAGTCTTAGCATCAGGATCATCATAATACTCCTGTAGTACTATTGACAAATCTTAGGCTTAATTACTTCTTCTTGACTATCCTCACTATTTCCCTCTATAGCAGTCATCACCCATTTGTTGGGACACTGAGCAGCCATGTAACCAAAACCCATACATTTGAAACATTTGATTTGACGCATCTTTCCATTGGTTGTCCCTGGCACTGTTTGTCGGATTTCAGCCCTAATAATTTCTTTTCCTTTTCCAGTAACTTCCATCTCCCTATTAGTAATAGTGGTATTTTTGTCCACAGTCTTATTGGTGGCAATTTACCTTGCAATCTCGATAGTTAGGGAACCTGATTTGGATATATGATCTAAATTGCTCACATGTATCAATTTCCTTATCTAATAATGTTTGAATTGTATTAGTGCAGGTATAATGATCAGTCTTTACAGAATGCCAAATGACCTACACTATTGATCAAATTGGGAACATCATCGGACTCACATCCAATGGCCCACAATGAACTCAATTGACTTGAAGAACCGGCTCTTTGAAGACCATTTTTGTATTTGTTATTTTATCTTTGAACTGTTCACTTTGTAATCATTTTTGGAACATTTTTTTGGTTTTCTTGTATTTTGTTGAATTAGGACTGGCCACTTAATGGCATAGGTGTAAATTTTAGAACATTTTAATCATAAGTGGAGCAAGTATAAATACTTGCTAAGTAGGGTTTGTAAGGGACTTTTGATCATTGCATATTGCTGCCCATTTTTCACGTGAAAGCTAGGGTTCATCTCTAATTTCATAAGGCTCTTATCAACTCCTTCAAGGGTTGTGGCGAGTGGAGACTTAAGGATTTATGAGTAATATCAAATCCCTTAAGTTGATTTCCAATTTCATACTCGTGTGTCATATCTAGTGCGAATTGGATTGTTCTTGTTTAGGTCTTATTTACACGTCATTTTAGGGTTCTATCTCTATACTTGGATTCGGGCCATTGTAGTGGGATTAGATCCTAAAGAGTGTTGTTTAATTGTGCTTTTGATTTGAAATACAATTGAGTTGTCATTTGCGTGGAAGTCATTTCACTTAGTATTTAAGGGTTTTGGAGTTTGTTGAATTTATGCCTCTCGTGATTTGTTGTATGATTCTTCATTTGTTATTGTCAATTGCAATCAACAAGTGAAACACATCATCTTTTTGGTGTCAGAGCATTGGTTGTGAGAAGGGATTTGTGTAATTATGAATTCGAAAATTAGGGTTCTTGATTTTAGCACCTTGATCTGAATTGTGGAATTGGAAATTGAATTATTTGATTATGTTGTTGAGGTGTTATACTTGTTGCTTTTTGTTTTAGAGATGGAGTACTTGCAATATTCCTTATCTCCTTGTGTTGGTTATGAGTGATTAAGGGGAAGTGATCATTGTGATCATTTGAGGGAAGTGAAATTTGAAGCCTAGAAGAATGTGATTTTGAATTGTGTAGAGGATTTTGGAAATTGAGTAGTGTGTTTGCAATTTTCAAATTGCATTGTGTGGAAAAAAGGAAATAATTTGAATTCAAACATCCATTAACTTGAAGTAGTTATTGAGTAGCATTAAGGAGTGTTGTTTGAATTTAAATTATCTTACCTTTTATGGAAAATGTTGCATTTAGTGGAGTTATTTGGATTGTTGTTTGCTGCCTTTGTATGTGGATTATGGCATGAGTTGCAACGTGAAGTGTTATGGTAAGGAAGTGTTATATTTTGAAGTGTTGTTGTTGTTGTTTGAAGGGTTGCATTGTGTGTGTATGTAGTATAAGTGTCGGTGTAAATTGTTGTGTGTGTAGTGGTGATTGAAGGGTTGCACCATGAATGTGTGTGGTGTGTGTGGCGGTGTGGATTTGAAGGATTGTATGTGGTGTAAGGTGTTGCACATTAACACTAAGTGTGAGTGTGAAACCATGACCAAGAAAGGTAAGTGAGTAGTTAAATTTGAATTAAAAAACAAAATGTGAATGTTTAGGTTCCATTTGTTCAAGTAGGCTTCTAAATGCTGGATCCAGAGGTTTGATTTCCATCACTACCATGTAAGATATTTAGCCACCCCTAAGAGTCTCTAGAGCTTTTAAAAGCCTAAAGAAGAGAGGAATTAGGAAAACCTATGCCTTTAAGAACCTGCACCCATAAAGCATTGGCATTTGTTGCCACCTTGTCGAGTCTAATTTTTGAATTCCCATTCTTAATCCGATCTAAACTAGATCCTATGCTCATCTAATATAGATCCTCGACTTGAGTTAGGAATTTCGTTTGATTTTTGGAGTTGCCACCCAACTGTTGTTGGGAAAAAGTGAATTAAGACTAAACGAGCGGATTAGTCTTAATTTGGACTACTAGTCGTCGTTATTTCCTCTTCTCGTTTTTGTGAGAAGAGAAAAAAGGGAAAACCAGAGTTTCTAAGTCCGGGGGCTAACCTATTAAAACCTATACGGTTACCACCTGATCTCCTAAAATTGTTCATCTTTAGAAATGTGTTTCATTGTGTTTCTATTAATTTTTTGTTATGTCTTCGAATTTCTTTCAGAAAAAGTATTTTTCATTTATTTTATGGGTTGACCCGAATGGGTGCCTACGTACCTGCTACTCAGGATCAAACAAGCCGTAGTTCGCTTTTCTAGAAAATCTTTAGTGAGTTGGTGAATTTTAATTTTGAAATTTCTTTCGATTTATGTTCTTACCATTTTGGGGATTTTTCCTAAAAAAACTCTAAGCCTAAGCTTGATTTCATTTTGAAAATGATTTTTGTAGGGAAAACATCAATTTTGATTTATTTGGTGAAAATGATTTCTCTAAGTGCTAAAACTTATTTATTTGTCTTTTTATGATTTTTATGATTTTTTATTATTTTTGTGATTTCTGAGAATTTTTGGGGATTTTTGTGGTTTTTGGGAATTTTTGTTGATTTTCGTGATTTTTGGGGACCTTTGTGATTTTTGTGATTTCTTTTGGGAATTTTTGTTATTTTTGGGATTTTTGGTTTATTATCCATCCTATTTTGACATCGAAAATTTATGATTATTTTCCTAATTTTTTATTATTTTTCTATATTTATTTATTTATTATTATTATTTTATTTATCTATTTATTATTATTTTTCTACATTATTAAATTCTAGAAAAATCTAATTTCTACATTTTCCTATTTATTAAAAATAACACATAAATATATAAATAAATAAATAACTAAATAACAAATAATAAATTAATTAATTAATTCAGAATAAATAAATAAACAAAATTAATTAAATAAAAATAAAAAATTCGGAAAATCCGACTTACCTGGATCCGGGTCGGTGTGCGGGTCGGGTTAGTCGGGTCGGATCGGTCGGACACGGCGGTGGGGTTGGCTCATTCATGGCGTTCCGGCGGTCTTTTGCGGCGGGTGAAGCGTCGAATCCTAGCTTCTTGAGGGTGCTGAATCCGATGGTGGTGGCGGTTTACTCCCAGAACGTCTCCTTGCGGTGGCTCAACTCCGATCGGCGGCCGCAACTTTGGGTTTCCTCCGATCTACACTCTTTTCTCTCTCTCTCGCAATTCTGATCTGTGTTCTTGCTTCCTCATCTCCTCCTCTATTTATAGGTGCTTGAAATCGAGCTGGATAAGCTCGAATTTCCTCCGATTGAAGCTGATCAGATTTTCGGTTGAAAAACCAACTCCGATTCGTGCCCATCCAACGATTTGTTGCGATTTGATTTTAATTAGATAATGTTTATCTTATTTTTGTTGAAGATCTGTTGGATTTGTGCAAAAAAATCGAATCAAAACGGCCGAAATACGAATTTTTCTTCGCCGGCGATCTCGGGCTCGAGGTAGGAGACGATCACGCGCCCGGCGCGTGCGTTTCTTCCAACCAATCAGATGCTGCCACGTGTCCTAGATAAGTCGAAAAATTGCAAAACGCGGAAACTGCTTCCTCCGCGATTCGAACGTCTGACCAAGCCCCCCCCCGCGCGCACCTAGCCATGGTCCGGACCAGCTGGGCTAGCCCACTTTCGCGATTTTATTTATTTCGCAAATTGCATATATGCAATGCGATTTTTCTATTTTTTTGTATTTTTTGAAATTTCAAAAATTTGTAAAAATTGTTTATTATTCATTATTACTATTTCCGAAATCATTTTTCAAAATTGAAGTGTTTTCCTATTTATTTTTATTTTTTGAACATTTTTATTATTTTATGCTAAATTAGGAAAAATTAGGAAAAATTGAAAATTGATTATTATTGAAAATTATTGACTCCTAGGGCAAAAATGGGGTGTTTACAGCTGCCCCTATTTGTGGTAAAGTTTGAAAAACTTAACTACAAAGACAAACAAAAGACGCCATTTTTGACCTCTTGAATTAGGTTTTAGTAGGAAAATGCCCCAAGAGCTGATAATCCTACGGTTGAAGATGTTCCTAACAATTCAAGGTAATGTTCCCTCTCCAAAAAGTGCTTTATGGGCTAACTAATTGGCGACAAGACACATCTCAAGCATCGAGTAGGAATGTATGAGAAATGATGATAGGAAGCGTCTTATCAGACTTGCAACCTTGGAAAGAAAATTTACTTAGGAAGCGCCCTTATGAGCTGGCTACCTGTTGACAGAAGTGTCTTGTTAGACTAGCAACTGTTTGGGAAGGATGTTTCTGAAAAGTGCCCCAAGAGCTGACTGATCGGGAGAATCTAGGAAAGTGCCCATCTTGGGCTGACTAACCTGTGGTAGTGTCTCAAAAGGTGCCCTTATGAGCTGACCCTGAGAACGGATTTTTAGGAAAGTGCCCATCTTAGGCTAACTAACCTGTGGCAGTGTCTCAAAAGGTGCCCTTATGAGCTGACCCTGAGAACGGATTTTTAGGAAAGTGCCTATATTGGGCTGACTAACCTTTGATAGAATTCTTAGGAAAGTGCCCATCTTGGGCTGACTAACCTTTGATAAAATTCTTAGGAAAGTGCCCATCTTGGGCTGACTAACCTTAGATAGAACTATCTCAAAAGGTGCCCTTAGGAGCTGACCCTGAGACTGGGTTTTTTTTTTCGGGAAAGTGTCCATATTGGGCTGACTAACCCTTGGATTGATTTTTAGGAAAGTGCTCCAAGAGTTGACTAACCTAAAATAGAACTGTCTCAAAAGGTGCCCTTATGAGCTGACCCTGAGAACAGGTTTTTTCGGGAAAGTGCCCATATTGGGTTGACTAACCCTTGGATTGATTTTTAGGAAAGTGCCCCAAGAGCTGACTAACCTAAAATAGAACTGTCTCAAAAGGTGCCCTTATGAGCTGACCCTGAGAACAGGTTTTTTCGGGAAAGTGCCCATATTGGGCTGACTAACCCTTGGATTGATTTTTAGGAAAGTGCCCCAAGAGCTGACTAACCTAAAATAGAACTGTCTCAAAAGGTGCCCTTATGAGCTGACCCTGAGAACAGGTTTTTTTCGGGAAAGTGCCCATATTGGGCTGACTAACCCTATTAAAGGAAATGTCTAGACACGTGCTTCATTATGAGTTGACTCATCTGGTACTTTTGAACATGCTTCTTACTAAGCTAGATGATGTGATGCCTTTCATGATGTGATGATAGTTACCTATTTTAATATGCTTGCCAGTTTATCTCGGATAGCAACCAAACAACTGAACCTTTGTGTTGGTTTGCTTCTGCTTCTTTTCTTCTTATCTTGACACTGAATTCAAAATCTTGATGTGCCTCTTTTATTTATGCACAAAGCTCTTTTGACGGTAATGTTATCCTAATAATGCGCTCAGTTTTAATGCTTAGGAGTAGACAAAATTATATCACAAATTACATTAAGATTCATTATCATTTTAGTGTTTATCTTTCATTGACAAAGTGGTGGGTAATGTGTTTAGGTGTATTTATTGTGATAAGAATTGATTGGGATTGTTGACCATTCAGGGATATTAGCTTTGCTTGTAGAAAAGTAAAAACTCGACTCAACGAACTTTGTATCGAATACTGGCTTTCATAAACATTGGCAAAATTTCAATTCCCTTGCCTAAGGATAGTACATCTTTACAGCATCTGTGTTGACAGGGTCTCTCAATTCTGGACCATCCATCTGAGTTAATATTAGAGCACCACCTGACAGAACCTTTTTCACCACATACGAGCCTTCATAATTTGGAGTGAATTTTCCTCTAGAGTCTTGGGCGTTCGGGAGAACTTTTCTTAGTACTAGATCGCCCTCTTTGAAGTACCAAGGTCTCATCTTCTTGTTGAATGCTCGGGCTATCCTTTGTTGGTAACACTGACCATGACATAGCGTGGTAAGTCTTCTTTCATCAATCAGATTCAGCTGATCAAGCCTTTTTTTTACCCAATCCGATTCTGTTAATTGAGTTTCTGACAAGATTCTGAATGATGGTATCTCGACTTCCACTGGTAGCACTGCTTCTGTACCATATACCAATGAGTAAGGGGTAGCTCCCGTAGATGTTCTTATTGAAGTCCTATAAGCCATGAGAGCAAATGGTAACATTTCGTGCCAATCTTTGTAAGTTGTTGTCATTTTCTCGATGATCTTCTTGATATTTTTGTTAGCTGCTTCTACTGCCCCGTTCATTTGAGGTTGGTAAGGGGTTGAATTTTTGTGGTTTATGTGGAATTGTTGACATAAACCTGTCATCGATTTATTGTTGAGATTGGTACCATTGTCGGTGATGATCGACTTAGGAACTCCATATCGGGCTATTATGTCCCTTTTTAAGAAGCGGACTATTACCCCTTTTGTGACATTGGTAAATGATGACGCTTCTACCCATTTGGTGAAGTAATCAATCGCTACCAGTATAAATCTGTGGCCATTGGATGCCGTTGGAGTGATTGGGCCGATTATGTCGATTCCCCACATAGAGAAAGGCCACGGCGCCGATAACAAATGTAGCTCGTTGGGTGGAGCATTGATCCGGTTTGCATATACTTGGCACAGGTGGCAGTGCTTAACATACTTTATGCAATCCGACTCCATAGTTAACCAGTAATACCCTAACCTCATGATTTTTCGGGCCAACATGTAGCCGTTCATATGAGGTCCACATACCCCTTCATGTATTTCCTTCATGAGTTCGCATGCTTCATTTTTGTCCACACATCTCAACAGGGTGGTATCATATGATCTCTTGTAGAGTATAGACCCACTTAATAAGAAATGACTTGCCAACCTTCTGAGCGTTCTTTGGTCATTCTTGCTAGCCATTTCAGGGTATTTACCTTCTTGGAGGAAGGTCTTGATGTCGTGATACCAGGGCTTATCGTCTTGTATCTTTTCAATTGTCAAACAATAAGCGGGCCGACTTTCGATGTCTATTTTCATCGGTTGCACTTCGGCTCCTCCTGTTATTTGAATCACGGATGCTAGTGTGGCTAGGGCATCTACGAACTGATTCTGAATTCTCGGGATGTACGTGAAGGTGATTGCCTTAAACTCCTCAATTAGCTCTGTCAAGTGTTGATGGTACGGTACCAGTTTAGGGTCTTTAGTTTTGTATTCCCCTCTTGTTTGTAGTATGATGAGCGACGAGTCCCCATACACCTCTAATTCGCGGATTCCCATTTGGCAGGCCATCTTGAGGCCAAGAATACATGCTTCATATTCTGCGATATTATTGGTATAGGAAAATGTAAGTCTTGTCGCTGCAGGGAATTGAGTGCCGTTTGGGGATATCAATACTGCCCCAACCCCACAACCGAATACATTGGCAGCCCCGTCGAAGAACAGTTTCCACCCACCATTCTGCTCTCTCCCAGAGTTTTCTACCGACATATCTTCTACTGTTAATATGTTCTCGTCCGGAAATTGGACTTGTATTTCTTGGGTATCTGTCTTGACAGGGTGTTCAGCCAACTGATTGGCTAAGGCTTGTCCCTTTATCGAGTTTTGATTTACATACGTGATGTCAAACTCGGATAGAAGCATCTGCCATTTAGAGATTCTACCCATCAATACTGGCTTCTCTGCCAAGTATTTCAAGGGATCATGTCTTGTCAACAGCTCAATATGATAGTAAAGGGTGTATTGCCTTAGTCGATGCATGACCCAAATTAACGCACAACACGTCTTCTCCACCTCTGAGTACCTTTGTTCCCCATCTGTGAACTTCTTGCTCAAATAATATATGGGACGTTCTCTTCCCTCTTCATCTTTCTGCCCCAACACACATCCTATGGATTCGGGGAGTATGGTGAGGTATAAGAATAAGGGTTTTCCTTGTTTCGGGACTATCAAGACCGGGGGTTTTATAAGATAGTCTTTGATTGTCCTGAACACGTCTTCACATTCGTCATCCCATTCTATTGCGGCGTTCTTCTTCAACAGACGGAATAGCGGCCGGCATTTGTCGGTGAGTTGTGAGATAAACCGAGCTATATAATTTAGTCTCCCCAGCAAGCTTCTTACTTCTTTAACGGAGCGTGGGGAAGGTAACTCTAATATGGACTTTACCTTGTCAGGGTCAATCTTAATGCCCTCCTGGCTGATGACGAACCCTAACAATCTCCCCGTTGTAACCCCGAAAGTACATTTTTCCAGGTTTAACTTAAGCTGGAACTTCCTCAATCGTTTGAACAATTTCCTCAGGATATCTATATGGCTTTCTCCTTCTTTGGATTTGGCTATCATGTCGTCGACATATACCTCAACCTCACGATGCATCATGTCATGAAGTATGGCGACCATGGCTCTCTGATACGTTGCCCCAGCGTTTTTCAGACCGAAGGGCATGACTTTGTAACAGAAAGTTCCCCATGTCGTGATGAAGGTTGTCTTGGTCTTGTCTTCCTCGGCCATTTTTATTTGATTGTATCCTGAGAAACCGTCCATGAATGAGAAGAGATGGTTTCCCGCGGTGTTATCCACTAGAACATCAATATGAGGTAGGGGGAAGTTATCCTTTGGCGTGGCTTGGTTTAAGTCCCGAAAGTCCACGCATACGCGCACTTTTCCGTTCTTTTTTATAACGGGGACTACATTTGCCACCCATTCTGGGTAGTCGGATACTTCGATGAACCATACTTCCAGTAGTTTCTTGACTTCTTCTTTGATTTTTAGCAAGATGTCGGGCCTAAATCTTCTTAGTTTTTGTTTTTTAGGTTTGACATCTTCCCTTGTGGGAAGCCTGTGAACTACTATAGACTGGTCTAGCCCTGGTATGTCACCATATGACCAGGCAAACACATCTGCATATTCGATTAATAGCTCGGTTATCTCACATTTTTGCTCGGCACTCAAACTGGTCCTGATTTTGAGGTTCTGGTAAGAAGGCCCATGAGAGATATCTACGTCGGAACTTTATTCAATTGTTCCATGATCTTGTATTCGCTGGCCTTTACCATCTTCGTAAATGCAGCAAGACCCTCTTCCTCATCCTCTGTTCTCTCCGTATTGGGTTCTTCGGTCGGGCTCTTATACTTCGGATCGTATAATCTCCCAGAGCGGGTGATACCTCCCACTATAGGAGGTCGCTCTTGTTCGAGGGCCCGATAGTCGAATGGTGCAGCCTTGTAATTCTCTACTGGTACGGGAACATTGAATACATACCTTTTCCTCGGGATTTGCACCTCGACTGATTGTCCCTCATAGCATCGTATAACCTGGGGCTTCTGAGAATTGATCATGTTGATGGTCTTTCCCTCTTCCTTTGCTAGATTGTCTTGCTTCTCAAATTCCGGCCCCCACCCACTAGGCGGCCTTTGCTCAGTCGGGGTGTAAGAATAGTTTACCAGGTACTGAAACTTCTCGTGTGATTCTCCCAAAGTGCCAACCGTGGGGTCCCCGGATAACCATCTTCCTTTAATGTGTGCTTTTGGAGTCTCTCTCGAAGCGGGTTACTCAGCCGGATTCTGTTTAAGGGCTTCTTTGGGAGCTGACTCTTCTGTCGTGATCATGTTGATGGTAGGCCTGTGATTGGGCAACGGGTTGGTGTTGACATTGGGTGTTGGGGGTGTTCACAAAATCCAATTGTATGATCCTTGCGTCAATCAAGTCTTGGATTTTGTGCCGGAGCCTCCAGCACCTATTTGTGGAGTGCCCCTCTTGACCCATGTGATAGTTACACTTGAGGTTGGAGTCGAAGTTCTTGGGCCTGTATCTATCGTTGGGGAGTTCAAAACTAATCAAGTTGTCTGCCCTCAACCGGGCGAAGACCTGACTGAGCGGTATGGGGATTTGAGTGAATTGCCTTGGGGGCTTGGCGACCTGTGTATGAACCGTCATAGGTTGCTGGACTGGGGCATTCGTGGTTTGGAAAGTTACCCGAGTCCCAGGTTTTTCTGCCTTACTAGAATGCATTGTACTGACTGTGGGCTCTTTAACTCTGTTTCCTCCTAAGGGCCTTTGGGTTGGTGTGACCCTAGGAGGTTCCATTGATTGGAGCCTGCCAGTGGTGATGGCATTCTCGATCCTGCAACTTGCAGCCACTACTTCTGCAAAACTGGAAGAAGTCTGGCCTACCAAATGTGAAAAGTAAGTTTTGTCCAAGGTATTGACAAATATGGATGTCAATTCCTTTTCAGACATCGAAGTGGCTACCCTGGCGGCTTGGGCCCTCCAGCGTTGAGCATATTCCTTGAACGGCTCAGTAAGTCTTTTTCGGAGACTCCCCAGATCGATCACAGATGGGGCAACTTCGATGTTAAACTTGTATTGATCATAAAAGGCCCGGGCTAGCTTTTCCCAGGTGTTGACAATGTTGAAGTTGAGGTGGGCATACCAGACCAATGCGGGGCCTGTGAGGCTGTCCTGGAAGGTCTGGAGCATGAGTTGATCGTATTGAGCGTACTTGCTCATTTTCCGGGCATATAGCCTGGTATGCATCTTGGGGTAGCCGGTCCCATCATATTTTTCAAAATCTGGGGTCTCGAACTTGTCAGGGTATGCCTCTTCCCTGTATGCTGGCAGGTTAGTGATTCCGGCCTGTTCAAAACCATCAGGGCCTTCAATAGTTTTCATCTTGTCATTGAGTTGTTGGAAGAGTCGCTTCTCCATCTCTTTTTGTCTTTCTTCCATTTCCTTTTTCAGATCATCAGAGGTCGGTCCCTAGCTGACCTTCGGCTCATACTTGAAGGCTGGGTTAAGGTGGGAATTGATTTCTTCGTATTCCGGAGGCTGTCCCTCCACTGCTTTTCCCTTCCTGGCCCCTGAACACTCTTCTTGAGCCGGCTGGGTGTTGCGCAGGAGGCCGATGCTTTCAGTCAAGAGGTGAACCTGGGCAGCCAGCTGTTGGACCGTTTGCTCTAGGGAGATGATCCTAGAGTCTGAGGCAGCTTCAGCGTTGGTGTTGTGGTGGTTGTCACTACTGTTGGCCATTTTTGCTCTTGAGCGCGTAAGGACTGGGCTTCTAGGTGGGTTCGGTTGCTTGGAAGCTATTTTGATACCTGGAGCGCATTTTTTCTTTTTTAGTATGATGGATGCAAGAATGATATGCATGTGTCATGCAGATGCTAAAAGATAAAAGGGTTGACAACTGATTGACAATGTATTATTAAAACTTCACTTTTATTAATAATTCTGGAGTTCAATAAAAATGAAAGATTACAAATAATGCTCTATTTCCTAGCTCTTTTGGTCTTCTGTAGTGGAGGCTCAGGCTTCCCACTGATGATGGCTTCTAGTTCCTTGACCCTAGCTTGGCACTTCTCTAATTGTGCTTCCAGGGCCTTGTTTCTTTGGTCAGATTCCTTGAAGTGTCCCTTCCAGATGTTTTTCTTATAGTCTGCAGCTTCGAAGTATACTTCCATCCGGGCCTTGACCTGCTCTAGGTAGATCTCTGTCTCTGGATTGATCTTATCTGGTCTTGGCTGGGTGACGTCTGGAACCCGGTATGCTCTTTCCCCTGTCTGGTATAGCTGACGGATTACAAACTCTCTGATGGCTCGGTGTTTTCCCACTTCGCCATCTAGCTCGCCGAGGTCCACATTCGGGCTTTCGATTCTGGCCTCCCAAAGTGCTTTGACCTCTGCCAGCTTAGCAAATTTCTCGGCTACCAACAAGTTCGGATCCTGGTACTCAAAGGTGACTGCTTCGAGTGAAGGCCGATAAACTATGTCTTGGACGGTACCGAATTGGCGGACTACGGAGTTGGGGTGATATCTGATACATCCGTTGATCCCGATTAATGGAACTGCTTGGAAATTACTGCAGGTTAAGATGATTTTATTGCAGCAACTCCACCTGGCTATCCATAGAATATCTTCGGCGCTAAGGCTTCTAAGCAGATCTACCCAACTGTGGCTAGTAATGTCGTCGGGTAACTTCACCTTTTCTATACAAGAACCCACCAGATCCACCTGTTGGGCTAGGGTTTTCCTGACCATGTTCAGCCCGAAGCACTTGAGGTGGCTTACGAGCCATATTAGCAGAAGGTTGATGCTGGAGCGGAGGATCCCATGGCCCTTCTTCTTAAGGAAATTCAAATTCCGGATCTGTTCAGCCAGTAGAGCCGGGATGTAAGATCTTCCCTCCAAGAATTGGGTTACCAGCTCTGCAACCCGGTAGTGAATATAGAAGGTCCCGGTGGGGAACAGTATGGTGGCGAAGGCTGTCAAGATGAAAGCATTCACCCTTCTCTGTCTGTAAGTCTTAGGGTCTCCACACAGGATGTCCTTTCTGTCCCCATTGTCTTCTCGGGCAATAAACCAGGCTTCTAAGTCATCCATTCGTATGCAATACCCATTACAGTCTGCTAGGGCTTTGTTGACCGCTGTTTTGCGGATGTCTAGTAGTCTACTAAAGGTGCCGGCTGGCCCGGCCTCGAGGTCTGGCGTGTAAATCTGATCAGTCAGTGCTGGAGCCTGTAGCAACTAGGTGTACTCCTCCAGGGTAGGGGTGATCTCATGCGGCCCGATGAAGAAAGCTGCGGGCTCAATCTCCCATAACTGGAGCATGGCCCGGACCATAGGTAAATTCGCCTCTGACTTAGTCAGTGAGAGGATGGGGCCGATCTTCTACTAGATGAAGGCCTGCTCCTCTGGGTTGTACAAGGTAAACCGGTGGTCCAGTACCAATTTTAGGTCCAAAGGTCTGTACACCCGATCTCCTTGCGGAGGAGGCGGTCGACTGCACTGCTAGCCATCTATTACAATAGGAAAAAGCCTAGTTACAAACAGAGCTATGAAAATGTTACAGGGAAATAGTCCTGAACTCCAAGGACAAAATAACAAACCATTACATTGTCATCCAATTGTCAACCCCTCGTATGATGTTATGTATGCAAGTAGGTTGGTTCTAACTGGTTCCCGAGCTCTATGGCCTCCCGCATTCTCGAAGAAATGGATCTCAGGCCATATCGAAGCATAGGGTGGGGTAGCCTAATCGGTCCCGAACGGTGAATCAACTCACTTCGCCCGAAACCTACACAATGGCTCCCCGTCTTAGGTTTCTAGGACGGTCCGGGTTCGACCGCATCTACTCACACAAACATATGTATGCATGCAAAACCCCCACAGTAAAGAAACCAAAATCTAACTAAATCCTACAAAGTTAGTGACAAAGTACTGATTGAAACACATTTTTCTTAAAGAGAACGGCTTGGAGAGATTCAGGTGGCTAGCCTGCTGGTATGGGTCCCCAGTGGAGTCGCCATCCTGTCGAGTCTAATTTTTGAATTCCCTTCCTAATCCGATCTAAACTAGATCCTATGCTCATCTAATATAGATCCACGACTTGAGTTAGGAATTTTGTTTGATTTTTGGAGTCGCCACCCAACTTTTGTTGGGAAAAAGTGAATTAAGACTAAATGAGCGGATTAGTCTTAATTTGGATTACTAGTCGTCGTTATTTCCTCTTCTCGTTTTTGTGAGAAGAGAAAAAAGGGAAAACCAGAGTTTCTAAGTCCGGGGGCTAACCTATTAAAACCTATACGGTTACCACCTGATCTCCTAAAATTGTTCATCTTTAGAAATGTGTTTCATTGTGTTTCTATTAATTTTTTGTTATGTCTTCGAATTTCTTTCAGAAAAAGGATTTTTCATTTATTTTATGGGTTGACCCGAATGGGTGCCTACGTACCTGCTACTCAGGATCAAACAAGCCGTAGTTCGCTTTTCTAGAAAATCTTTAGTGTGTTGGTGAATTTTAATTTTGAAATTTCTTTCGATTTATGTTCTTACCATTTTGGGGATTTTTCCTAAAAAAACTCTAAGCCTAAGCTCGATTTCATTTTGAAAATGATTTTTGTAGGGAAAACATCAATTTTGATTTATTTGGTGAAAATGATTTCTCTAAGTGCTAAAACTTATTTATTTGTCTTTTTATGATTTTTTATGATTTTTGTGATTTTTGAGAATTTTTGGGGATTTTTGTGGTTTTTGGGAATTTTTGTTGATTTTCGTGATTTTTGGGGACCTTTGTGATTTTTGTGATTTTTTTGGGAATTTTTGTTATTTTTGGGATTTTTGTTTTATTATCCATCCTATTTTGACATCGAAAATTTATGATTATTTTCCTAATTTTTTATTATTTTTCTATATTTTTTATTATTTTTTTTATTATTATTTATTTATCTATTTATTATTATTTTTCTACATTATTAAATTCTAGAAAAATCTAATTTCTACATTTTCCTATTTATTAAAAATAACACATAAATATATAAATAAATAAATAAATAACTAAATAACAAATAATTAATTAATTAATTAATTTAGAATAAATAAATAAACAAAATTAATTAAATAAAAATAAAAAAATCCGGAAAATTCGACTTACCTGGATCTGGGTCGGTGCGCGGGTCGGGTCAGTCGGGTCGAATTGGGTCGGGTCGGATCGGTTGGACACGGCGGCGGGGTTGGCTCGTTCACGGCGTTCCGGCGGTCTTTTGCGGCGGGTGAAGTGTCGAATCCTAGCTTCTTGAGGGTGCTGAATCCGATGGTGGTGGCGGTTTACTCCCAGAACGTCTCCTTGCGGTGGCTCAACTCCGATCGGCGGTCGCAACTTTGGGTTTCCTCCGATCTACACTCTTTTCTCTCTCTCTCGCAATTCTGATCTGTGTTCTTGCTTCCTCATCTCCTCCTCTATTTATAGGCGCTTGAAATCGAGCTGGATAAGCTCGAATTTCCTCCAATTGAAGCTGATCGGATTTTCGGTTGAAAAACCAACTCCGATTCGTGCCCATCCAACGATTTGTTGCGATCTGATTTTAATTAGATAATGTTTATCTTATTTTTGTTGAAGATCTGTTGGATTTGTGCAAAAAAATCGAATCAAAACGGCCGAAATACGAATTTTTCTTCGCCGGCGATCTCGGGCTCGAGGTAGGAGACGATCACGCGCCCGGCGCGTGCGTTTCTTCCAGCCAATCAGATGTTGCCATGTGTCCTGGATAAGTAAAAAAATTGCAAAACGCGGAAACTGCTTCCTCCGCGATTCGAACGTCTGACCAAGCCCCCCTCGCGCGCACCTAGCCATGGTCCGGACCAGCTGGGCTAGCCCACTTTCACGATTTTATTTATTTCGCAAATTGCATATATGCAATGCGATTTTTCTATTTTTTTGTATTTTTTGAAATTTCAAAAATTTGTAAAAATTGTTTATTATTCATTATTACTATTTCCGAAATCATTTTTCAAAATTGAAGTGTTTTCCTATTTATTTTTATTTTTTGAACATTTTTATTATTTTATGCTAAATTAGGAAAAATTGAAAATTGATTATTATTGAAAATTATTGACTCCTAGGGCAAAAATGGGGTGTTTACACACCTTCTAAGTAATTTTGGTGAGAAGAGCAAAATTAAAATCACTTAAGTCCTTGAAACCAAGACCAACTTTTGTCTTGGGGACCCTCATTAGTTTGCCCCCACCAATATTGAGCCACAAGAGAACTTACCACTTCACACCACTTAACTGTAAACTTGAAGCAACTCATAGAATAGGTCAAGATGCCCCCCATTATAGCCTTGATAAAGACTTCCCTACTTGCTATAAATAGTGAGCACCACTTCTTTCTCTTTAGTTTTGATCGTATCCTATCTTTTACAAAGCGTAAAGCCTTCATTTTGTTTCTTCCCCATAGTGTTGGTAAGCTTAAATACTTACTTGCATTAGATTATACTAAGACTTCCAAAACTGATATTGCCTCATTCATTCTCTTTGGAGGGGCATTTTTTTTAAAGAAAAGTTCTGATTTCTAAAAATTAATTCTCTAGTAGAGGCAACATAATATTCCAACAAAAGGTCTTTCAAGATCCTAACATTTGCAGCAAATGCTTTAATGAAAAACAAAGAATTATCAACAAATAATAAATGAGATAGAGTCGAACAAGACTGTTTAATGGTCATTCCATGTAGCTAGTTATCTTAGACTACTCTTTCAATATTTCGAGACAACACATCAATAATAAGAATGAACAAATAGGGCAATAGTGGACTGCCTTGGCTAAGACCTCTAGTGGGTTAAACTTGACCCATATTCATTCCATTAATCGTGATACGAACCACGCCAACCCGTGACGAAACCCAATACCAATACGTTCGGAATTCGTTGCCTAAGACACCTAAACACCTAAAGTGGAAACCGCGACCCGTTGTCTATAAGCGAGACAAGAGCCTTGGTATAAAGTGAAGACGCCACAATTGGGATGAAAGACCGATTGATAAGTCGGGATGAACGCCACGGAAAATCAATCCGATAAGTTCGATTTAGTTCTTGAAGAACCAAAAGAGGTGCCTCTCAAAAGTGTTTAATGTTCAAAGATGTATATTCTCATTGTTCTAAACCCTAGGAGCTTTTATATTAGGGTTACAATTCGTGTAAAACAAGTCCAAAACGACGTAGTTTAGATAAGTGGCGTAAAAACACGAAAACAGAACAAGTTGGCCGGCAGGGGATATACGGCCATGTACACGCCCGTGTACTTTGGCCGTGTACCTTTCTGTGCAACTTCTGGCAACATACACGCCCGTGTACTTTGGCTGTGTATCTTTCTGTGCAACTTCTGGCAATATACACGCTCGTGTACTTTAGCCGTGTATCTTTCTGTGGATTTGCTTGACTTCATACACGGCCGTGCCTTGAAAGTACACGCCCTCTTCAACCCGTGTCCGGTGTGACTTGTATAAGAGCAAGGGTCTTCCCATGGTTGTTCCAATCCGTTCCAACTTCATGATTGCCCCAATCCTTCCCGGCTTCATGGACATCCTTTATTAACCCGTTAAGTGCTTCCTTGAGTCGTTTTACTCGACTTCTTGTGATCGGTCCAGGCGGTACTTCAAGAGGATCCACATTCCTTCTTCCAGCTTGACTCTCATCATGGATCTCATCGTTCCCCTCCTCTTGAAAAGGATTTGTCCTCAAATCGTCACCTACATCAAAAGGACTCAGATCAGTAACATTAAATGTGGCACTTACTTGATACTCACCATGCAAATCTATCTTGTATGCATTGTCATTGATGAGCTCAAGAACTTGAAATGGTCTATCGCCTCTAGGAAGTAGTTTAGATCAACGCAGCACGGGAAATCGTTCTTTGCGCATGTGAACCCAAACCCAATCTCCTGGTTCAAAAACAGCTTGTCGACGACCCTTGTTGGCTTGTTTCACATACTGCTCTGTTCGTCGTTCAATGTTCAGCCTTGCCTTCTCATGGATCTGTTGAACAAATTCGGCCTTCTTCTTGCCATCTAAATTAACATACTCAGAAATAGGCAAAGGTGATAAATCCAAAGGAGTTAGTGGATTAAAACCATACACAATTTCAAAAGGAGAAAATTTAGTAGCAGAATGCTCTATACGGTTATAGGCAAA
The DNA here is from genome assembly GCA_037954665.1 of Laguncularia racemosa. NCBI lineage: Eukaryota > Viridiplantae > Streptophyta > Magnoliopsida > Myrtales > Combretaceae > Laguncularia > Laguncularia racemosa. The sequence continues at coordinate 321,554 of JBBMOL010000378.1, forward strand.
TTCAACATGCGGCAAACAATCCTCCCAACTTTTAATATTCTTTTTAATTACAGCCCTCAACAAAGTAGATAAAGTTCGATTCACTACCTCAGTTTGACCATCAGTCTGTGGATGACAAGTAGTAGAAAACAATAACTTAGTTCCTAACTTAGCCCACAAAGTCTTCCAAAAGTAGCTTAAGAACTTAGCATCCCTATCTGATACAATTGTTCTAGGCATACCATGCAATCGCACAACTTCCCTAAAGAATAAATTAGCAATATTACAAGCATCATCCGTTTTGTTACAAGGAATGAAATGTGCCATTTTAGAAAACTTATCAACAACTACAAAAACAAAATCCCGACCATGTCTAGACCTGGGTAATCCTAACACAAAATCCATAGAAATATCTACCCAAGGCTCATGAGGAATGGGAAGTGGGGTGTAAAGCTCTTGAGGTTGGACTTTAGATTTCACTTGCTTACATGTGACACATCGCTCACAAATCCTCTCAACATCTCGTTTCATGTGAGGCCAATAGAAGTGTTCCTGCAATACCCCTAATGTTTTAGCTACTCTAAAGTGTCCCATTAAACCTCCTCCATGAGACTCCCTCACAAGTAATTCTCTTAGAGAACAAATTGGAATGCACAGTTTACTCTCCCTAAATAAGAATCCGTCATGTTTATAAAAATTTCCATGCCCACTCTTCTCACATTGCACATACTCCTAAAAAAAATCTCGATCAGCAGCATATAACTCCTTAATGTGTTCAAAACCAAGAAGTCTAGAACTAAGAGTAGAGATAAGAGTATACCTTCTAGAAAGTGCATCAGCAACTACATTCTCTTTACCTTGCTTGTAGTGGATGACATATGGAAATGTTTCGATGAACTCCACCCAACGAGCATGCCTTTTGTTCAGCTTGTGTTGCCCCTTCAAATACTTCAAGGATTCATGATCAGTGTGGATCATGAACTCTTTTGGCCAAAGGTAGTGTTGCCACGTCTCTAGGGCTCAAACCAATGCATATAGCTCCTTGTCATAAGTAGGGTAATTCAAGGTTACCCCACTTAGCTTCTCGCTAAAGAATGCAATCGGTCTTCTCTCCTGCATAAGCATTGCTCCAATACCTAATCCTGAAGCATCACACTCAATTTCAAACGTTTTAGCAAAGTTAGGTAAAGCAAGTAACGGTGCCTGAGTCAGCTTATTTTTAAGCGTCTGAAAGGCCTTCTCTTGTTGCTCTCCCCAGCTGAACCCCACGTTCTTCTTAATTACCTCAGTAAGTGGTGCTGCAATGGTGCTGAAATCCTTCACAAATCTCCTGTAAAAGCTCGCTAGTCCATGGAAACTTCACACATTACTTACGTTGGTTGGACTAGGCCATTCTTGGATCGCACGAACCTTTTCTTCATCAACCTGTATTCCCTGCGCACTAACAACAAAACCAAGAAACACAAGTTTGTTTGTGCAAAAAGTGCACTTCTTGAGGTTAGCATATAATTGTTCCTTTCGAAGCACTTCTAAAACATCTCTCAAGTGTGACATATGATCTTCCAAACTTTTGCTGTAAATAAGAATGTCATCAAAATAGACAACCACAAATTTTCCAATAAATGTCCTCAAAACATGGTTCATAAGTCTCATAAAAGTACTAGGTGCATTAGTTAACTCGAAAGGCATTACTAACCACTCATACAATCCATATTTTGTCTTAAATGCAGTTTTCCATTCATCACCTTCTTTCATTCTAATTTGGTGATATCCACTTTTCAGATCAATTTTAGAAAAGACACTAGACCCATGCAACTCATCTAACATGTCATCTAAGCGAGGAATGGGATGACGATACTTTACCGTGATGTTGTTGATGGCGTGACAGTCAACACACATTCTCCATGTCCCATCCTTCTTAGGCACCAAGGTCACAGGCACTGCACATGGACTCATGCTTTCTCTCATGTACCCCTTCTCCATTAGTTCATCGACCTGCCTTTGGAGTTCCTTTGTCTCCTCCGGATTGCTCCTAGAAGCTGGTTTGTTTGGAATCAATGCTCCGGGTACAAGGTCAATCTGGTGCTCAATACTACGAATAGGTGGTAATCCCTTTGGAATCTCCTCAGGAAAGACATCTTCAAAGTCCTGCACAAGAGACACAACCACACTAGGCAAAGAGTTAGATAATTCGTTAGTAGTCAAACATGTTTATTTAAAAATCAGCAACAACATAGGTTGCCTCATCACTAACGCTCTCCTTACTACACTCGCTCTTGCCAAACAACTCTCCTTTTGCAAGGCTGCCCTCTCCTTTTCACTCACCACCAAAGTTGATCCCCCTTCAACTTGGCCTCTCACACTCTTTCCAGCCTTCCTCTCCTTTTCCTTTTGATCTTGACTTTTATATTCCTTTTTCTTCTCATTGTCTTTTGCTCTCTCACTCTCACTCTGCTTTTCACTCACCTTGTGTTTTGCAAACGACTGTTGTAGCTGCAACTGGTCCTCATACACCTGCTTAAGTGTTAACGGTTTAAGATTAAAGCTCTTCCCTTGGTGAACAAGCGTATATTTGTTAGAAAAGCCATCATGCAAAACCTTCCTATCAAATTGCCATGGCCTCCCCAACAACACATGACATGCTTGCATTGGCACTACATCACATAACACCTCATCCTCATACCTACCAATGCGAAACCCAATCAAGGCTTGCTTACTCACCTTAGTCTCACCACTATCATTCAACCACTGCAATTTATATGGACTAGGGTGTCTCACAGTTTTGAGCCCCAGCCTCTCAACAATAAAATTACTCACTACATTGGTGCAACTCCCTCCATCAATGATCAAACTACAAATGTGATCTCCTAGATAACATCTAGTATGAAATATATTCTCTCTTTGCACCTCCTCTTCTTCCTTCACCTGCACATTCAAAGCTCTCTTCACTACTGCCACTAGCCTTCCCATTGCAGGCTCCTCATCATCACTAGCATCCTCTAATGGACTCATATCATCTTCTTCACTATCCTCCTCAGTCTCATACTCACCATCATCACGCAAAATCATCACACGCCTATTTAGACATTGACTAGCAATATGGCCTCTACCTTGACATTTAAAACATCTAATGTCATGATTTCTAGAAGTAGAAGATTCAGGGTTACCTTGATTACCAGGAGTAGAACCTGCTTGCCTCAGCTCCCCTTTTGGTTTGGTGGGTAAAGGCTTTTCTTCCTTCTTCCATTGATTAGTCTTCCAAGTGGATGAACCATTACCCTGTTGCAACCGTGCATTACTACTACCTCTCCTCTTGTGCTGGTTCTCAACTTTTATAGCCATGTGGACCATATCCTCCAATTCTACATAATGCTGCAATTCAACAACATTTTGGATTTCTCTATTCAACCCAACAAGAAATCTAGCCATTGTAGCCTTTCTATCCTCCTCTACATTCGCCCTAATCATAGTGACTTCCATCTCCTTGAAATACTCATCTACACTTCGGCTTCCCTGCCTCAGAGTTTGCAGCTTGTTGTGCAATTCACGATAGTAATACGCAGGTACAAACCGCTTCTTCATCACTCTTTTCATCTCTTCCCAAGACTCAATAGGTGGCTCGCCACTCCTCCTTCTATTCAACATTAATTGATCCCACCACACTTTAGCATAATCCGAAAATTCAATGGCAGCAAATTTTACTTTCTTTTTCCCACTGTAGTTGTGACAATCAAACACCATCTCCACCTTTTTCTCCCACTCTAAGTACGCTTCGAGATCATTCTTCCCTTGGAAAGGAGGAATCTTCATCTTTATGCTACTCAATTGATCATCCTCTCTATTCCTATCTCCTCTATCTTCCCAATCCCTAGTTCCTCTATTCCGACCACTATATCCTCTATAACTCCCGACAGAAGGCTCATTAAAATCATCATCCGACATTTCATCTCCACCCCTCGGTACTCTCCTAGAACAACTCTCCCTCTTACGCCTTTGGAATACGTTTGTGGATTGCTCTAGTCTTTGCTCTACAGTCTCATGAATTTGTTCCATTCCCTCTTGGAACATCCTCTTCATTTCACCCCTCAACACCTCAATTACTAACCTAGCATCAAACCTTCCCCTCTCACCTTCAGGAGAATGTTGTCTCGACATAGTCCCTGCAGAAAAGATTAGTATTAACATAACTATATATATAATTAAACCTCACGATACACTCCCTTACGTGTTTCGCTCAAATGATGATATCACACAGTCACTCATGTATTCTCATAAACAACGATGATATCAACTCGCCAATTTCCTCGTCTCAATTCTCTTGGAACTAACCCGAACTACACCAATTTCCTTCCGTAGAATTCAAAACAACTCTAGGGTTCGTAAATTTTCCTCTATTTTTCTATCCGATTTTTTTTTTTGTCTCTGTTTTTCTTTTGAGCACGTTTCTCTTTCTTTTCTTTTCTCTTCTTTTTTTTTTCGTGATTTTTTACTCTTTTTTTTTTTAACAATCGCTTAGTCGATATTACACTATCAAAGGACAATCAATACTACAAAATTGAATACGATAATTGATATGAACGATTGGAGTTAGGGTTTTTGATATTACCTTCCTCAATCGAACTTGATGTTTTGACAAACCTAAGCTCTAATACCAAACTGATACGAACCACGCCAACCCGTGACGAAACCCAATACCAATACGTTCGAAATTCGTTGCCTAAGACGCCCGAACACCTAAAGTGGAAACCGCGACCCGTTGTCTATAAGCGAGACAAGAACCTTGGTATAAAGTGAAGACGCCACAATCGGGATGAAAGAACGATTGATAAGTTGGGATGAACGCCACGGAAAATCAATCTGATAAGTTCGATTTAGTTCTTGAAGAACCAAAAGAGGTGCCTCTCAAAAGTGTTTAATGTTCAAAGATGTATATTCTCATTATTCTAAACCCTAGGAGCTTTTATACTAGGGTTACAATTTGTGTAAAACAAGTCTAAAACGACGTAGTTTAGATAAGTGGCATAAAAACGCGAAAACAGAACAAGCTGGCCAGCAGGGGATACACGGCCGTGTACACGCCCGTGTACTTTGGCCGTGTACCTTTCTATGCAACTTCTGGCAACATACACGCCCGTGTACTTTGGCCGTGTATCTTTCTATGCAACTTCTGGCAACATACACGCTCGTGTACTTTGGCCGTGTATCTTTCTGTAGATTTGCTTGACTCCATACACGGCCGTGCCTTGAAAGTACACGCCCTCTTCAACCCGTATCCGGTGTGACTTGTATAAGAGCAAGGGTCTTCCCATGGTTGTTCCAATCCGTTCCAACTTCATGATTGCCCCAATCCTTCTCGGCTTCATGGACATCCTTTATCAACCCGTTAAGTGCTTCCTTGAGTCGTTTCGCTCGACTTCTTGTGATCGGTCCAGGCGGCACTTTAAGAGGATCCACATTCCTTCTTCCAGCTTGACTCTCATCATGGATCTCATCAAATCGTGATCCTATGTAAAATAGTCATGACACACTCCATCACCTACCTGATCCAATAGTCACAAAAACCAAGCTTAAGAAGAACAACTCTTAAGAAATCCCGTTTGACCCAATCATAGGCTTTATTCATATCAAGTTTCAAGCCACAAAACATTTTTTTCTTATATCAATTAATTCTAAGAAAGTAGAATGCTTCATGGGCAATAATAATATTATCATGAATGACACAACCAGAAACAAACACACTTTGAGGTTCCAAGACAATACCTTGAAGAATTGATTTTAATTAATTAACCAGAACTTTAGAAATGATTTTATAAATGAAAGTACATAAACTAATGGGTCGAAAGTGACTGACTTCCTAAGGAGAGAAAATTTTTGGAATGAGCACAACATCGATTAAATTGAGAGGCAAGGGAATCGTACCTATATAGAAGAAAGCTTAGACCATTTCCACCATGCTACCACCTACTATGTGCCAATAGTGTTGATAGAAAACTCCTAAAAGCCCATTGGGCACAGGGGTTTTTAGGGCACTAAGTTAGAATGCTGCATTCTTGATTTCATCAAACAATATAGGTGTACCCGGACTTTTACTCATCCTAAGCGTAACTAATGTAGGAACTGAGTTAAGCACATTACCTTGGCTTATTCCTCCATTAGATATGAATAGGTCACTATAAAATCTATGAAAAGTTCTCATGGTGGTCTCCTTATCCTCAATCTAACTTCCATCTTCACCCTTTAATCTTAGAATTTTATTTCTCTAGTAGTGCATTAGGGTTTATTAATGAAGGAATCTAGTATTTTTATCACCTTCCCTTAGCTAGTTCACCTTAGACCATTATTGGTAAAACAATTCTTCTTTTTTTCTATAATAGGCTTAATTTCCCAATCGGGTGCCTTTCTTTGTCCCTAGTAGTATGACTATTATCCTTATCCTTTTAGGCCTCTAATACCTCATTTTATGTTTACCTTATCTCCAATCTGTTGTTAGGAAATGTAACTTGGCTCCAATCCAATAGTTTCAGTCTACACCACTTCAACTTGAATATAATGGGATACAAATGTCTATTGGGTAGATTTTCGCTCCATGCATTCTTTATAGTTTCCTTGCATCTTTCAAAAGTGGTCCACATGTTCTCAAATCTAAACACTATCTTATCTTTTTTGTCACTGAAATAGGATTTTACAATGAGGGCAACATTATTTGAACCAATCATTTCATTATGCAAGATCTAGGGGCTCAGATTTTTATCAATCCACTCCTATGAACCAAGTGCCCTATAAATTCTTTCATTTACCAACCTATCATCCTCCCACTTATTTGACCATGTAAAATGCGGTCCTTGAAATCCTAAATCATTTAGGTGGGCATTCATAATCATTGACCCAAACCGCTCCACAAATTTGCCACATTTAGGATTTCCTTATTCCTTTTCATGATGAAACAAAATGTCATTAAAGTCACTAACACAAAGCTACGGTGAGTTATTAGAAGCCCCAAAGGATTCCAATTCACCCCACAATATATGACTAGGTCAACATAGATCCAAGCTATATGAGGGAACATATGACCATCTAGCAAATACACAGTTGATTTGGTGTAGTTTTTATTGGAGCTATGTATCACAATATCAACATTGTTTAACCACCATAAAGCAAAGTTGCTAGAAAGATGTTGCAATGTGATCGTTGTCTAATAGATGAGAGTTTGTTGGTCTTATTCTTTGTTTCCATTAGCAACATAACACTAGGATTGCATTTATAGAGGAAATCTCGTAAATGCTAAATTGGCAAGCTGGGCCCCATTCCTTAATAGTTCTAACTTGAGAATCATTATTTTTGTGTAGCTGATTTTATCCAGCTACCACAACCATCTTTTAAGTTATTTGAAATGGTGATTAGCATATTAATCAAGAAGTTTAAACCCAAGTTCATGTGCTCAGTGGGAAGTTCGCCCTTCCTCAAATTTGCCACCAACTTCCTTGGCTTTCTACCTCATCGAATTGGTAAGGTTTTTGCTTCAGATGAATTTACCTCTTGCATAACATCAAACTTTAGCCTTTTAGTTGGGCCATAATTCAATTCCTCTATAGATCTTTTCATTTCTAAGGTTTTTAAAGTGAGGAGTTGAGATAGTAAAGCCTGTAGCATAGGAAGAGTGGTTGGGATCGATGAAGGTGAGTTAGGAAATTCAACAATGTGTATGTCTGATGGATTGTGTTTAAGAAAAGGGATGTGTGTATGAAGGGATGGGTGTGGTTGTAGGGGGATTGAGAAGAAGTTTGCAAGGTAGAGGGGACTGTTGTGTAGAGTGACTAGACGTAGTGACTTTATTAATGCTAGTTACTTTTGTTCTCCAAGGTTAAGGATAAGTGTTTGGGGTGTTGCATTAGTGGGGGTCTCTAAGGAGGTTTGTGGTTAAGTAGATGCCATCAGAGAATCTATAGCTTGGTTTGTAGTCTCTAGAGTGTGTTAGGCTAACCTGGTTCTTCTATGGAAGATGATTTGGCAGGTGATTCATTACTACAAGTATTATCTCCCTCAGATAAAGGCCTTATTAATGATGCTCTCAACCAAGTACCAAAAATTTGTTGAACCTCTTCCTCATTACAACTCATCATGGAATGATCCATGCGCCCACATTTAAAGAAATATCAGGTAATTTCTCATATTTAAAGTTCACAAAGTATCTCTTTGATCTATTTTGATTGACCCAAGTGCCCATTTTAATAGGGGCAGACTAATCAACATTGACTTTAACCTTTAGAAAACCTCTTAAAGTTCCTACTTTATGTCGAATAGGTTTACACTCCAACACTTCACCAACATAAGAGCCAATTTTCATCACATTTTTATCAATCACTTGGTTTAGCTTTAGACCATGTATTTGAATCCATAAGGGACATTTTTGGAAGTCAATGTCTTCTAAATATTAATGTGCTCCCAAAATGTTAAGTACAATCAACTTTCCTATGAAAGTTTATGGCCCATCTTGAATGATCTTCATTGCTTATTGTTTATCACCAACAATGCACACATACATATTAGCTTTCATAGCCACACTTTCATAATGCCCATAGCTTTTCCATGCCTTCTTCAATATAGAAATCAATGCATCCTTGTTTTCCACCTTATTAGAGATGACTTTGCAAACCATTACCATCTTGGAGACACCATTTACATATAGCTGAGTGTTTAGATTAATAACAAGCGATAAGTTGCCATTAATGCTATTGGTTACACCTTGAGTAACAGAAATGTTAGATGTATCTATCTACAAATCAACCACAAAAAACTTAGATAAATAGAGTATGAAATATTTGAAGCAACAAAGTGAAAGATAAGACCTTATACCAAACTCGAATCAAATGATTATTGACATCATAAAAAAAAAGTGCATGGATAAAGTCTCCATAACACACTATGATACAAATGTTACTCCACATGCTACTAATGTTCAAGAAAGTGACTTGGAGAATCATCTTGGAGATTTTAGCAGACCAATCACCAGGGCCCAAACTAAAAGACTAAAGGAACAACTTCAATTATTTGTGCAAAAATGGGTTGATAATGGGCTATGCAAGCTTGGAGATTTTAAAGAGCCCAAGTTCATTAATTTAGTTGGGCTAAAAGATTAGCTTTGGATTCAGCCCATCTCATTTCTAGCCATCCAAGTAATGTCTAGATTCATTGAACCTTGGAATGACTCCTTACAATAAATTTGAGTAGTTTTTCTAACCAGGTGGGAGTTATAAGAGTTAATTAGTGACATCACCTTGATTGTCTAGGTTCGATGTACTTTTGATGAAAAAAACTCTATAAATGAGGCTGTTTAGTTTTGTTTTAAGCATCATGTAAGTTGTATTGAGTTTCCAGATTGGAATATAAGAGAGTTTGTTTTCTTGTGATTTATGCATAAGGTGTTGAGTTGAATGCAATTGAGTTTATCTTTTGTATTTCAATTTTTAATTCCTATTTCTATTGTTCTTGAATACTTTGATCTTGGTTTCAAGGGGTAATTTTCAATTATAACTTGAGTTCTTTTCACAAATGTGTTCTTAGGTAATTGAACAAACCTTTCTGATTACTTTGGTGAGAATCAAATTTTGATTTGATTGGTAACGAGTTCTAAGAAACAATTTGGGTCTTGGGGTTCCGCAACATTTGGTATCAGAGCAAGGTACACCAAGTAATTATCTATCCTTTTAATTTTCTATTTCTTTCCATTAGCCTTATTGATCTTCTTCTTGCTTGTTGATCTTGTTATTGCTATTCGCAAACTAGAAAAAAAAAAAATTCAGTTCTGAATGTGATCCTCTATTTGATTTGTGATATTGATTCCTTGGGCTATGTAGAATCGACTCACCTCTATTGAGTCTAAAAAAAAAAAAATCTGTTCTTGAAGTGTTTGGGTGTTAATTTATAAGGAATTACAAGTTTGCTTCTTAAATTCAATATTTGTCATTTTATTTCTTTACTAGTCATCATGTACATCAAGTGTGTGTCTTTTCTTTATTGGTTATCTTGCTTTGTTTCTAGTTTTGTTTCACATATCCTTGTAGCTTATTTTTAGGATTTCTCTGATAAAATTGAATTACTTTAAGATCTTGATTGTTGTTTGATTTGGCCCTTACGTATAAAATCATAAAGATTGCTTGAGTGGTAAAAGGCAAGAGAGTGTGAGCTTAAAAGAGGGTAAAAGCCAATTTGAGTTAAATACGAGAGAAGTGCTAATTACTACGAGGGAAACACATGAGAGAGTGTTGGTGAGGTTCTTGTTTTTTTTTTTTTTTGATATTTCAGATTACAAAAATGGAAGGAAGTGGTGTAAGTGCACCAAAAGACCAAGAATTTCTTCTTAAGGCTATGCAACAATAGTTTGAGAGGATTCAACTTGTTTTTGGCAACATGAATGACACTTTGGAAAAGTAACAAAACGAGATCAATGCCTTGCATGAAGGGGTTGCCTAAAACAATCCAAGGGCAAGGAGGCAACCTACACCTCAATATGTAGAAGAGTCTGAAGAGGAATTTGACGATCAAGCTACCTTGGTCAATGAAGGCAGAAATTATGGAAGAGGTAGGAGGAACCAAAATGATATTGATAGGAATATTGGGAGTATCAAAATGAAAATTCCATCCTTTCTAGGGAAGAATGATCCGGATGCATATATGGAGTGGGAGCGAAAAGTGGAATTAATCTTCGAATGTCACAATTACTCTGAGGAAAAGAAAATAAAACTTGCAGCGGTGGAGTTTGGAGAATATGCACTTGTACGGTGGGATCAACTTCTTGTAAGTAGGAGGAGAAATGGTGAAAGACCTATCCAAACTTAGGTTAAAATGAAGGCTATCATGAGACATGGATTTGTTCCAAGCCATTATTATAGGGAATTGCACCAAAGATTGCAAAGCCTTGTACGAGGAACAAAGAGTGTGGAGGAATATTATAAGGAAATAGAGATTGTGATGATCTGAGCAAATATAGAGGAAGATAGAGAGGCCACCATGGCAAGGTTTCTCAATGGACTTAATAAGGACATAGCCAACAGAGTGGAGTTGGAACACTATGTAGAGATAGAAGATATAGTGCACATGGCTATGAAGATAGAAAAGCAATTGCAGCACAAAGGGAAGGGGAAACAAACCAACGCATTTTCGGCTCAAAACAATACTTAGAGGTTGAATTGGATAAATGATAACAAGGCTGCCCAAACAAAGAAGGATGATAAGGCACAGCCATCTCAATCATTTGACAGTAAAAATAGAGGTACTACTTCTATCCAAAACTCTAGAAGCCGTGACATTAAGTGTTTTAGGTGTTTAGGGTTTGGGCACATAGCATCTCAATGCCCAAATAAAAAGGTAATGGTGATGCGTGGAAATAGGGTAGAGACGGATGAGGAAAGTGATGATGAGGATGAGATGCCTCCTTTGGATAATTGTAGTGATGTTGAGTTGCCTACTGAGGGACAATTATTGGTTACCAGACGTGCTCTTAACATGCAAGTGAAAGAGAATATTGAGGGGTTAGATTGCAAAGGGAAAATCTTTTTTATACTAGGTGCTTAAATGAAGGGAAAGTGTGTAGTTTGATAATTGATGAGGGTAGTTGTGTGAATGTAGCTAGTACTTTATTTGTGAATAAGTTGGGATTGGAAACTACTAAACATCAAAGACCTTATAAATTGCAATGGCTTAACAATAGTGGGGAAGTGAAGGTTACTAAACAAGTGAGGGTTCCATTTGCTATTGGAAGGTACCATGATGAGGTTACCTGTGATGTTGTTCCTATGCAAGCTAGTCACTTGTTGTTAGGTAGGCCATGGCAATGGGATAGGAGAGTGAACCATGATGGGTATCTTAATAGGTACATGGTGGAGAAAGAAGGCAAAAAGCATACTCTTCTTCCCTTGACTCCTAAACAGATCTTTGAAGATTAATTGCAACTTGAGAAGTCTCATGGAGAGTTAAAAAAGAGGTCGAGAGAAAAAAGAAAAGAAAGTGGAAAAGAAAAAGAGAAAAGTGAGAAAAAAGAAGATGAGAAGAAGAGTGAAAAAGAGAGAGAGAGTGAGGAGCATTCAGCCATAGAAAGAAAAGAGGAAAACAAAATGAGTTTCTATGCAAAAATGAGGGACGTGAGGAAGGCTTTAATCACTCATAGGCTAATGATTGTACTTTTGTACAAAGAGGCTTATTTTTCTACTAACGACGTTGACCCTTTTTTGCCAAGTGTTGTTGTTGATGTTTTGTAGGAATATAATGATGTTTTTCCCGATGATTTACCTCAAGGTTTACCACCTTTGAGAGGGATAGAACATCAAATTGATCTCATTCCCGGGGCTGCCATTCCAAATAGGTTGGCATATAGAAGCAATACTGAGGAAACAAAAGAACTACAAAAGCAAGTGGATGAGCTCTTGATGAAGGGACATATAAGAGAAAGTCTAAGCCCATGTGCAGTACCTGTATTGTTGGTACTAAATAAGGATGGAAGTTGGCGTATGTGTGTGGATTGTAGAGTCGTCAACAAAATAACGGTAAAGTATCAACACCCTATACCTCGACTTGATGACATGTTAGATGAGTTGCATGGTGCATGTGTCTTTTCAAAAATTGATTTGAAAAGTGGTTATCACTAAATTAGAATGAAACCAGGTGATGAGTGGAAAACCGCTTTTAAAACAAAACATGGATTGTATGAGTGGTTGGTAATGCCTTTTGGCCTAACCAATGCACCTAGTACATTTATGTGCTTAATGAACCATATTTTGCGTGATCTTAATGGAAACTTTGTGGTTGTCTATTTTGATGGCATTCTAGTGTATAGCAAATCCGTTGATGAGCATGTTATGCATTTAAAATGTGTGTTTGATGCTTTGCGTAAGTACAAGTTGTATGCTAACATGAAGAAATGTTCATTTTGCATCGATCGCATCATTTTCTTGGGTTATGTGGTGAGTACAAATAGAATTGAAGTAGATAGTGAAAAGCTAAAGGCTATCCAAGAATGGTCAAAACCTAAGACCGTGAGTGATGTGAGAAGTTTCCATGGTTTGGCAAGTTTCTATAGGAGATTTGTCAAAGATTTTAGCACAATTGCTGCTCTATTAACTGAAATCATGAAAAAAGGATAAGGGGTTTATTTGGGGTAAGGAACAAGAACATGCATTTTCTTTGCTAAAGGAAAAGTTGAGTAGTGCACCATTGTTGAGGCTACCTAACTTTGATTTAACTTTTGAAATTGAATGTGATGCCTCCGAGATTGGTATAAGTGTTGTTTTATTGCAGGAAAAGAGGTCTGTTGCTTATTTTAGTGAAAAGCTAAATGGAGCACAACTTAACTACTCAACTTATGATAAGGAGTTGTATGCTTTGGTGAGGGCATTGGAGACATGGCGGCACTATTTGTTACCAAAGGAGTTTGTGATTCATATAGATCATGAGTCATTAAAACACTTGAAAGGACAAGGTAAGCTGAACAAGCGTCATGCTAAATGGATGGAATTCATAGAATTCTTTCCATATATGATCCAATATAAGCAAGGTAAAGAGAATATTGTGGCAGATGCATTATCTAGAAGGTATGCTCTAATCTCTACGCTTTCAACGAAGTTGTTAGGATTTAAGCATTTGAAGGAGTTGTATGCACATGATAGTGATTTTTGTAATGTTTATAATGCTTGTGAGCATGTTGCATTCTGTGATTTCTATAAGCATGAGGGATTTCTTTTTAAAGGAGGGAAATTGTGTATGCCTAATAGTTCAATTAGGGAATTGCTTGTTCGTGAAGCTCATAGTGGAGGTCTTATGGGACATTTTGGCATTGATAAAACTTTGAGCATCTTGCATGAACACTTCTTTTGGCTTAATATGCGTAAGAGTGTTGAGAAAATCTGTTCTAGTTGCATTTCATGTAGACAAGCTAAATCTAGAACTCAACCCATGGATTATACATGCCCTTGCCAGTATCTTTACATCCTTGGGTTGACATTTCTATGGATTTTGGTTTAGGTCTACCTAGGACTAGAAAAGGCCGAGATTCAATTTTTGTAGTTGTGGATCGTTTTTTCCACAATGGCTCATTTCATACCATGTCGTAAAACTGATGATGCTATGCATATTGTTGATTTGTTCTTTCGTGATATTATGCATTTACATGGCATTCCTAAGATCATTGTGTCCGATTGGGATGTTAAATTCTTGAGCCACTTCTGGCGAGTGCTTTGGTCCAATCTTGGTACTAAACTATTGTTTTCTACTGCTTCACACCCTCAAACTGATGGGCAAACTGAAGTAGTAAACATGACTCTTGGAACCTTATTATGTGCTTTGATTAGAATGAATATTAAAACTTGGGAAGATAATCTACCTTTCGTTGAATTTGCATATAATAGGAGTGTGCATTCTACCACTGGGTTTTCTCCTTTTGAAATTGTGTATGGTTTTAATCGCTAACTCCTTTGGATCTTTTGCCTGTTCCTTTGAGTGAAATTTTTAATACAGATGGACATAAAAAGTAGAAATGGTTAAATCCATTCATGACAAAGCAAGACAAAAGATAGAGAGGCGAAATGAGCAAATTGCATCTCAAGTTAACAAAGGAAGGCGCATAGTGTCATTTGAACCAGGAGATTGGGTTTGGGTTCATATGAGCAAGGAAAGATTTCCTTCCAAAAGGAAATCAAAATTGGATGCTCGTGGAGACAGGCCTTTTCAAGTTGTTGCGAAGATCAATGACAATGCATATCGCATTGATCTACCTAGTGAGTATGGTGTTTCAGCTACTTTTAATGTTTCTGATTTATCTCTCTTTGATATTTGATGTAGGATCTGATTCGAGGACAAATCCTTTTGAAGGGAGGAGAAATGATACAAATGCTACTCCACATGCCACTAACGTTCAAGAAAGTGACTTGGAGAATCATCTTGGAGATTTTAGCAGACCAATCACCAAGGCCTAAACTAAAAGACTAAAGGAACAACTTCAATTATTTGTGCAAAAATGGGTTGATAATGGGCTATGCAAGCTTAGAGATTTAAAAAAACCCAAGTTTATTAATTTAGTTGGGCTAAAAGATTAGCTTTGGATTCAGTCCATCTCATTTCTAGTCATCCAAGTAATGTCTAGTTTCATTGAACCTTGGAACAACTCCTTGCAATAAATTTGAGCAGTTTTTCTAGCCAGGTGGGAGTTACAAGAGTTAATTAGTGACACCACCTTGATTGTCTAGGTTCGATGTACTTTTGATGAAAAAAACTATATAAATAGGGCTGTTTAGTTTTGTTTTAAGCATCATGTAAGTTGTATTGAGTTTCCAGATTGGAATATAAGAGAGTTTGTTTTCTTGTGATTTATGCATAAGGTGTTGAGTTGAATGCAATTGAGTTCATCTTTTGTATTTCAATTTTTAATTCCTATTTCTATTGTTCTTGAATACTTTGATCTTGGGTTCAAGGGGTAATTTTCAATTATAACTTGAGTTCTTTTCACAAATGTGTTCTTGGGTAATTGAACAAACCTTTTTGATTACTTTGGTGAGAATTAAATTCTGATTTGATTGGTAACGAGTTTTAAGAAACAGTTTGGGTCTTGGGGTTCCGCAACAACATTACTAGATCATTAAAAAAAAATGATATGGACTAACAACAACCACTAAGACCACAAGCAACAAATTGGATAGAGCTTTGGACTATAGATTAAAATAGCACATGCATAAGGCAAAGATCCCCTGCAAAAGAAGGCTAGACATACAAGACCATAAACATGATAAAAACTCAAAGAGATAGATTTATCTAAAGAAAGGCCATCAGAATCCACAACTAGAATCCACTTCCTCCAGAGAGAAAATGTAGCCTTAGGTTAAGAAAATGTTAGGGTTTGCAAAAAGGGGTTAGCAACTAATTGAAACTTTTCCAAAAAGGTTGGCTTCGGTATATGTAGAAGGTTTGCGATGAAGAAATAGGGATGAAAGTTGTTATTGATGGATGGAAAGGGTGTTTAGGTCAAATACGATGAGGGGGCAAGGATAGGGTTTTGATAGTAGTTTAGGTAAAAAACATTTTATCACAAACTAAAGAAAGTGGTTAAAAGGGAAAGAAAAGGGAAATTAAGGTTATTCAATTAGCATATGTGACAAAGGATAGAAGGGGTAAAGAACCCCTAGTGATGGGATAAGACTCTTGGCACCAGAGAGAGAGCTCTCAACACTAGAGAGAGAGGCTCTTTATATGTCACTAATCTTAGCTTATAGTTTTTCATGTGATACTTTTATGGTTTTATGTATATCAACTTTGTGTTTCTCTTTTCTTACACATGAATTGCTTCCATAATTGAATTTCTTAACTATCTCTCAATACAAATTACAAATTTTATTATGGTTGTGATAATAAATGTGTGTTCATATGCAATTAAAAACAAATAATAAGCGTCTTTCTCACAATCACTTTGTTTTTTTTTTTTTTTTTAAATATCTCTCTCAGTTTGAACCTATGGTATCACACTATGCCTAAAGAACATCGGTAACCTACCATGTATTTGTGCTATCAATAAGGGATTTTAGCATCCACTACACTTGATCCTTACACTTCTCAAGCTAAGCCATCATGTAAAAAGGATCTCAAATTCCCAAAGGGTAAGCAAAAACCCAATGTTTGATCTAACCACTCGATAACAAATGCACCTAATGCTCATATATTATTAAATTGTTCCAAAGTATTTAATTGTGGTTTAAGGATCAACAAAGTGATTAATTATTTGATTATTGTTTAGAATCAAAGCCTTAACTAATATCCTATTGCAAGAAAAATCAAAGGACAATTGATAATGCCCAATGTTACATGATTTATCCCAACTTGAAAGTCATGTTTGTGCATAATTTTGAAATGAAATTGATCAGTTCTCTAAGAAAAGTACTTATTATGCACAAAGTGGATCAATCATGCTTCAAAATGCAAAATTGACAAAAAAGATTATTTTTATTTTTATAAAAAGTTATTGATTTTGGATGTTATGTGCAAGTGCACAAGGGAAGGGGGATATCACAATGTTAATAGTACTGTTGTTAGATCAAAGAAGAAATAAAGATAAAAAATGAAGAATGGAGCATACTGTACGACTGGTATTCTTGCTACCGACTGGCTAGTAGATTTAAATTAGAACCATTTAGCCATTGTATTTGGAGATTAGAGATAGCTCCATGATGGCTCCCAACTATTTAGAGCACCATTCGAGTCATCATCTAGCCACCACCTTAAAACCCTAAGTGATTGGTAGATGAAAAATGTCTACTAGTCGAATGGTAACTTATTATACTATCTATTTAGTAAGTTGTAGATATAAGAAGTTGCGACTCGCAAATTGTAGAGGAGAGTCGCATTCCATTTTCATTGTCTCTCATTCTTTTTGCACTCTCTTAGGGTTTTAGTAGGCTTTAGGCTAGTTTTAGTGAGTTTTATCTTTCTTTTTTTTTTTATGTAATTTTGATCTTTAGGAACACATTTATAAGCTTTAAAGCAAAGATTTTTTTTCAATTTGGAGTTAGGTTTTTCTTGTATTTTCAAGAAACTAAACCCTTTTAATGTTTACTACGATGTTTATTATGTGTTTATCTTGTATTTTTGTCGATTCCATTAGTATCTAAACATCTCTTTGTAGGTTTGTGATGTTTTGATGGAATTGTTGTCACAAGTAGTGTATATTAAGTATGCGTATTATGTATTAAATTAGGATTTTAATATAGTTGCTCTTGACTGTGTATTAAATTGCATGAACATGGGGTTTAATACATTTAGAAGACTTCAAATGCCCAACTAAGGATTTGAACTTCATCAGATGCAGCTAGGGTGCTTTTAGTAAAAGTGTGCGACTAATAGGTTTTGTTAAAATCACTCGAATTTACTTGCTTAATATGGTTACAAATATAGATTATGAGGCTAACCAAGTGATTAGTTCATATTTATAACTAAGGTATTTGGTTAGTGACGATAATCAAATATCTTGCTAGTTGTATAGGAAAACATGTCATAACTAGATGTTTTTGTTATACAATGAATTTCATTTGCCCAGTAAGAGATGATTTCAAGTGAATTCCATTAAAACCCAATTAAATACCATATTCAATACTTGATCTAACACTATTTGTCAATAGTTCTAGAGGATAAGTCATGACAAATCCATACTTTCATGCATTAATATCTTTGCATTTCTAGCTAGTTGTGCTACTAGCAATGTTTTTAATCTTCCTCATATTTGGCTTGCTTAGATTAAAGTTCGATGTCAAACCTAGTGTTTAGCTTACCCCTTTCCTTCTCAAGAGATTCGACTTGGTGAATGATCACTAGTTTATTATTGCATACATCTTGATACATTGGTTGATCAAATATGTGCTACTTTTCAAAAGTTTTCAAAAATCAAAATTGTTAGTAAATTTATAGGCAATACTAGCATATGTCATATGCTTAATTGACAAAAGCATATACACACAATAAATGAATCAATTCTGATCAACACCAACTCCACATGTGGTGTGAACCCTAAATCCCTTATGAATCTAATTTGTAAATCAAATGACCTTAATACCAAATGATGATGTGCTCAATAGGATCAAGCACACAACACAAGATCCAATGGAAATCCAATTACCAAGACTACTAAAATGGCATGAATCCTTTAAGCAAAGACTTCCACTCAAAATTAGCAAATTCCACTAGAATTGAATAATTAACAACGACATTACAATTTAGGATCTAATTCCACTAAATTGCAAGCAATCCAAGGATAGAAAATGACGTGATAATCAAGAACAAAATAAGATACAATCCAAATCACAACTAGATATGACACATCAGCATGAAATGGAATCAACTAAAGAATTTGATAAAACTCACAAATCCTTAAGTTGCCACTCGCTACAATCTTTGAAGAATTGATAAGAGTCTTATGAAAATTTGGAGTATGAACCCTAATTCTCACGAAAAGAGGTAGCAATTTGTTTTATCTCTCTCCCTACAAACCCTACTTTAGCAAGTATTTATACTTGCTCCACTTAGGTTTAAAATGATAAAAAAACTACATCTAGACCATTAGTGTGGCGAGTCCTAAATATAACAAATACAACCAAATAAAAATGTCCCAAAATGATTACAAAGTAACCAATTAAAAGAAAAATAACAAGTCCAAAAATAGTCTTCAACGAGCTAGTTCTTCAATTGAATTCGTTGGTCCAACTCATTTTCAATTTAGGTCAGTCCATGAATAACTCACAAGCTGAGTCTTAGTGAGTTTGTCCATTGCCCCGTAAAACCCGATAAGTATGCCTGCTAGAATACATAACACATAAGTAATAGAAAAGAGGTTAGTATACAAATAATTCTGGGGTCGGTTTGTTTAGAGGACCCTTATCGCTAAGATTTGAAATCCTTTAGCTCTTGCCCTAATGATAGGTCTTGTAAGATTTTGATTCCTATCAATATGTCAACAACCAATAATGGAAGTATCTAAAATGGCTCTTAAGAAGTGAATTGCACAATTTATAAGATCAAGGTAATTATTTGACTAGTTATTTAAGATTATTTAACTATATAATTTGTAGTATGTTGATATACTGTCCTCACTCTCTATGTGTTCAGTTTAGCTCCATATAGTAACTATGCCTTAGGAAGTTAATGGACCTACAAAGATGAACACACATGAGCTATCAAGGGGGTGTTGAGGGGACTTTAAGGTGACTACTTCAATGCTTAAGTCAAAAATGTGTAAAGGCATTAAGAGATCATGATAACAAAATTCAAGAGAGAGAGTGTGCATATGTGTTCAAGTGGGACTTATTTGGGCCTTAGTTATCCCAAAGTATCCTCCTTATCTTCCCGAGTGGTTCTTAACCCATATAGGTTCTTAGGGGATGGGCAATTGATTAAATTTTGTCCATGCCCCTAAGTCTGTAGGCATTAGCTACCTTTAGTCAAACTTAACATCCGACGAGCTCCTTAAGTGCTAAGATCAATCATGGCTTTGTAAATCATCTTTTCAAGGACTTGACTCCTTCATAGCTTACCTACCATTTGTAGGTCATTAGTTGAACTTAGAGCTCATTAAGCCAAGGCAAAGGAAGCATTTCGTTGGGCCTAAGGCCTAGCAAAAAATGGCTACTAATACTTGCCCTCCTTCTCTTGTTAGTGATTGGTCAACTAGAAGGCTACCAAATGATTTGAACCATAGCCATTAGTTGAGGATCCTCTTAATAATGACAAAATTCACATGGAGTGCAATGTGATGGATAAGCTATGGCAAGCCTTGTTTTCCATTTATAGTGCGAGTGGGCTCACATATAGCCTTTACCAGGCTACCGTGTTGTCTTGTTGAGTTGGGTTAAATGAGGTGCCCTAATCCTTGAAGGTGCTTCATTATGAAGAGCTTGTTGATACCCCTCATCATCCTATGTCTAGGGGAGGTTCCACTTGGTTCGTAAGGTAACCATGGCTAGCTTTCATGATGCTAATTGGCTTCAGCGAGTGAGTTTGGAAAGTAGGTGCAATCTACTGAAAAGTAGATTTTCAAGCTACTAAAAAGAAGGTTTCCAGTCTATTGGAAGGCAGCTTTCCAAGTTGCTAAAGAGTAGGTTTTTGAGCTACTAAAGAGAAAATTTGAACTTGCAAATTACTTCGTTTCAATTTAGTAGAAACAAAAAATTTAGTGAAAATAAAAACAACACTAGAAAGAAAAACGGAGATCCTCTTCTATTATCGAATGATAAAAAAAAAACTATTGAATTAGAAAATTGAAATCATAAAGAAAAAGAATCTATGGGCCAAGGGAATCTTGAATCAAATGCGCAAAACCAAGGCAATCTTGAATTATGCGAGTGGAAATAGAGATGTAAGAAAATTTCGAAAGAAAAAACAATATCAGATTAATATAGAAGCAAAGGTTGGTTTCTTCCTAAAAAGGTCTTTACATTT
This sequence comes from Laguncularia racemosa, assembly GCA_037954665.1. Lineage (NCBI taxonomy): Eukaryota > Viridiplantae > Streptophyta > Magnoliopsida > Myrtales > Combretaceae > Laguncularia > Laguncularia racemosa. The sequence continues at coordinate 342,491 of JBBMOL010000378.1, forward strand.
TCAATTAAATGGGATGATTCTTTCAATAAAAAAAAAAAAAATCAATAATGTCAAAGTGTATCGTCTCTTGCTTCGACTAATAAATCAAGTAGGTTTCTAAGCTGCTAAAAAGCAAATTTCCAATCTATTGAAAGGCGGGTTTCCAAGCTACCGAAGATTAGATTTTCAAGCTATTGAAAAGCAAACCTAGGTTTTAATTCTTGTGTTGAGTAAGGCTTTTGCATTTTCCCTCACTTCCAAGTTAGAGCCACTATGAGATCAACCATTGTGCCCATTTTAAAATTTCAAAATTCCTTAGTAAAAGAGGTAAGTCTCTTTCCATTCCATATATGCCATTTTTCATTAAATGTTGGAGGTTGCATGTTGCTTGTAGGAAGGGCATGTGTGGATATGACTTTAACAATTTCTTTTTAAGCATAGGTTACCATTGGTTGTGTAGTTGCTGACACATGGCATAATTTTTCAAAGAACATAGGCATAAAGTTTGAGGAAGCATGTTGGTTATGCTTTGTCGTATACACCTTCCATGTATAAAGCTCGCTAGGGATTTTTGATAAAGCTTTTCTATGCTTTCTTTACTCAAAAAACCAATCTTAAAAGATTAATCCTTTAGGTTTTCCACTCTAAATTTCCAACTTCTTTTGTTTTCACTTGGTGAGTCATGGTTGACTTTGAAGCTTTAAAGAGGCTTTGATAGTTTTACAAGGGCACTTCTTGGGGTATCTCTTTGTTTATCCTTATCCTTAATCCCCCACCTACCCACCCACTTAGAGGTGATAATGGAAACACTGCCACCTAAGTTTAGAGGGAGGTACTAGAGGTGACATGCTAAGAGGTCGAAGCATCTCTAGGGGAATCTTTGAGAAATATGTGCTAGTGGTAGAGGGTGGTTTGAATGGCTTGGATAAGGTGGCCAATAACTTGTCTGAGGTTGAGGATAAGTGGATGAGAACTTGTTTAGAGTTGCCGATAGGTTTGAGGTGCCTAAGCTCAATTTAACTAAGCTTAAAGGAAAGCTCTTGTTATGTCATAGTGTAAGCTTGTACAATCATTAGAGTCGGATATGTCTGTGTTTTTATCGATTAGAAGGTTATTAGACATTAGAGACTAAATGCCCTTACCTAAGGAAATTGAAGACTTACTAAACAAATTCAGAGATTTATTCCTTGAGGAGCTACCAAAAGGATTACCCCCTTTCCAAGGTATAGAGCATTGTATTGATTTATAGCCTGACATGGCACTACTAACAAGCCAACCTATTGTATGAGCCTTAGATAAGCTATTGAGCTAAAGAGATAAGTGGACAAGCTAATAAAATGAGGATATTGATGCCTGTTCTTTCGATTATATCAAATTATAAATTTATAAACCCAAAAAAATCTAAAAACCGAGCTAAGCAAGTGTACCTATCTAATGTAGTATAGATTTTAGCGAGTATTGTCCTTAAGGATCTTGAAAACAAGTATTAGTATTACCGTTTTTCTACTATCTAGTCTAAATCTTAATATGAGATTAATATATTAAATTACTAATAACTAATCTAACAACCCTAAGATTAATTATAATTTCTTTAATAAATGAATTCAATCATGAAAACATACCCTTCATCTTAATCTACTCTAACCCTTAATGATACAAATGCTACTCCACATGCCACTAATGTTCAAGAAAGTGACTTGGAGAATCATCTTTAGCAGACCAATCACCAGGGCCCAAACTAAAAGACTAAAGGAACAACTTCAATTATTTGTGAAAAAATCGGTTGATAATGGGCTATGTAAGCTTGGAGATTTTAAAGAGCCCAAGTTCATTAATTTAGTTGGGCTAAAAGATTAGCTTTGGATTCAACCCATCTCATTTCTAGCCATCCAAGTAATGTCTAGATTCATTGAACTTTGGAACAATTCCTTGCAATAAATTTGATCAGTTTTTTTTTTTCCAACCAGGTGGGAGTTACATGAGTTAATTAGTGACACCACCTTGATTGTCTAGGTTCGATGTACTTTTGATGAAACGAACTCTATAAATAGGGCTGTTTAGTTTTGTTTTAGGGATCATGTAAGTTGTATTGAGTTTCCAGATTGGAATATAAGAGAGTTTGTTTTCTTGTGTTTTTATGAATAAGGTGTTGAGTTGAATGCAATTGAGTTCATCTTTTGTATTTCAATTTTTAATCCCTATTTCTATTGTTCTTGAATACTTTGATCTTGGGTTCAATGGGTTCAATTATAACTTGAGTTCTTTTCACAAACGTGTTCTTGGGTAATTAAACAAACCATTTTGATTACTTTGGTGAGAATCAAATTCTAATTTGATTGGTAACAGTTCTAAGAAACAATTTGGGTCTTGGGGTTCCGCATCATTTGGTATCAGAGTAAGGTACACCAAGTAATTATCTATCCTTTTAATCTTCTGTTTCTTTCCATTAGCCTTATTGATCTTCTTCTTGCTTGTTGATCTTGTTCTTGCTATTCACAAACTAAAAAAAAAAAAAAAAATTTCAGTTCTGAATGTGATCCTCTATTTGATTTATGATATTGATTCCTTGGGCTGTGTAGAATCGGCTCACCTCTATTGAGTCTAAAAAAAAAAACAAAAAAAAAACGTGTTCTTGTAGTGTTTGGGGGTTAATTTGTAAGGAATTACAAGTTTCCTTCTTAAATTTAGTATTTGTCATTCTATTTCTTTACTAGTCATCATATACATCAAGTGTGTGTCTTTTTCTTTATTGGTTATTTTTCTTTGCTTCTAGTTTTGTTTCACATATCCTTGTTGCTTATTTTTAGGATTTCTCTGATAAAATTGAATTACCTTAAGATCTTGATTGTTGTTTGATTTAGCCCTTGCGTATAAAATCATAAAGATTGATTGAGTGGTAAAAGGCAAGAGAGTGTGAGCTTAAAAGATGGTAAAAACCAATTTGAGTTAAACACGAGAGAAGTGTTAATTACTACGAGGGAAACACGTGAGGGAGTGTTTGTGATGTTCTTGTTTGTTTGTTATTTTTTTTGATATTTCAGATTGCAAAAATAGAAGGAACTGGAGTAAGTGCACCAAAAGACCAAGAATTTCTTCTCAAGGCTATGCAACAACAGTTTGAGAGGATTCAACTTATTATTGGCAACATGAATGACACTTTGGAGAAGCAACAAAACGAGATCAATGGCTTGCGTGAAGGGGCTGCAAAAAACAATCCAAGGGTAAGGAGGCAACATGCACCTCAATATGTAGAAGTGTCTGAAGAGGAATTTGACGATCAAGCTACCTTGGTCAATGAAGGCAGAATTTATGGAAGAGGTAGGAGGAACCAAAATGATCTTGATAGGAATATTGGGAGTATCAAAATGAAAATTCCATCCTTTCTGGGGAAGAATGATCCGGATGCATATATGGAGTGGGAGCGAAAAGTGGAATTAATCTTCAAATGTCATAATTACTCGGAGGAAAAGAAAATAAAACTTGTAGCGGTGGAGTTTGGAGAATATGCACTTGTATGGTGGGATCAACTTCTTGTAAGTAGGAGGAGAAATGGTGAAAGACCTATCCAAACTTGGGTTGAAATGAAGGCTATCATGAGACGTAGATTTGTTCTAAGCCACTATTATAGGGACTTGCACCAAAGATTGCAAAGCCTTGTTCAAGGAATAAAGAGTGTGGAGGAATACTACAAGGAAATGGAGATTGTGATGATCTAAGCAAATATAGAGGAAGATAGAGGCCACCATGGCAAGGTTTCTCAATGGACTTATTAAGGACACAGCCGACAGAGTGGTGTTGGAACACTATGTAGAGATAGAAGATATGGTGCACATGGATATGAAGATAAAAAGGCAATTGTAGCGCAAAGGGAAGGGGAAACAGGCCAACACATTTTCGGCTCAAAACAATACTTGGAGGTCGAATCGGAGAAATGATAACAAGGCTGCCCAAACAAAGAAGGATGTGAAGGCACAACCATTTCAATCATTTGATAGTAAAAATAAAGATACTACTTCTGTCCAAAACTCTAGAAGCCGTGACATTAAGTGTTTTAGGTGTTTGGGGTATGGGCACATAGCATCTCAATGCCCAATAAGCGTCATGCCAAATGGATGGAATTCATAGAATCCATTCCATATGTGATCCAATATAAGCAAGGTAAAGAGAATATTGTGGTAGATGCATTATCTAGAAGGTATGCTCTAATCTCTACTCTTTCAATGAAGTTGTTAGGATTTGAGCATTTGAAGGAGTTGTATGCACATGATAGTGATTTATGTAATAATGCTTGTGAGCATGCTGCATTTCGTGATTTCTATAAGCATGAGGGATTTCTTTTTAAAGGAGGGAAATTGTGTTTGCCTAATAGTTCAATTAGGCAATTGCTTGTTCGTGAAGTTCATAGTGGAGGTCTTATGGGACATTTTGGCATTGATAAAACTTTGAGCATCTTGCATGAACACTTCTTTTGGCCTAATATACGTAAGAGTGTTGAGAAAATCTGTTCTAGTTGCATTTCATGTAGACAAACTAAATTTAGAACTCAACCCCATGGATTATACATGCCCTTGCCAGTACCTTCACATCCTTGGGTTGACATTTCTATGGATTTTGGTTTGGGTCTACCTAGGACTAGAAAAGGCCAAGATTCAATTTTTGTTGTTGTGGATCGTTTTTCCAAAATGGCTCATTTCATACCATGTCATAAAACTGATGATGCTGTGCATATTGTTGATTTGTTCTTTCGTGATATTGTGCATTTACATGGCATTCCTAAGACCATTGTGTCCGATCGAGATGTTAAATTTTTGAGCCACTTCTGGCGAGTGCTTTGGTCCAAACTTGGTACTAAACTATTGTTTTCTACTGCTTCACACCCTCAAACTGATGGGCAAACTGAAGTAGTAAAGAGGACTCTTGGACCTTACTACGTGCTTTGATTGGAAGGAATATTAAAACTTGGGAAGATAATCTACCTTTCGTTGAATTTGCATATAATAGGAGTGTGCATTCTACCACTGGGTTTTCTCCCTTTGAAATTGTGTATGGTTTTAATCCGCTAACTCCTTTGGATCTTTTGCCTGTTCCTTTGAGTGAAATTGTTAATATAGATGGACATAAAAAGGCAGAAATGGTTAAATCCATTCATGACAAAGCAAGACAAAAGATAGAGATGTGAAATAAGCAAATTGCATCTCAAGTTAACAAAGGAAGGCGCATGGTGTCATTTGAACCAGGAGATTGGGTTTGGGTTCATATGCGCAAGGAAAGATTTCCTTCCAAAAGGAAATCAAATTGGATGCTCATGGAGATAGGCCTTTTCAAGTTGTTGCAAAGATTAATGACAATGCATACCACATTGACCTACTTGGTGAGTATGGTGTTCCGGCTACTTTTAATGTTTCTGATTTATCTCTCCTTGATATTGATGCGGGATCTGATTCGAGGACTAATCCTTTCGAAGGGAGGGGAAATGATACAAATGTTACTCGACATGCCACTAATGTTCAAGAAAGTGACTTGGAGAATCATCTTAGAGATTTTAGCAGACCAATCACTAGGGCCCAAACTAAAAGACTAAAGGAACAACTTCAATTATTTGTGCAAAAATGGGTTGATAATGGGCTATGCAAGCTTAGAGATTTTGAAGAGCCCAAGTTCATTAATTTAGTTGGGCTAAAAGATTAGCTTTGGATTTAGCCCATCTCATTTCTAGCCATCCAAGTAATGTCTAGATTCATTGAGCCTTAGAACAACTCCTTGCAATAAATTTGAGCAGTTTTTTTTTTTCCAACCTGGTGGGAGTTACAAGAGTTAATTAGTGACACCACCTTGATTGTCTAGGTTCAATGTACTTTTGATGAAAAAACTCTATAAATAGGGCTGTTTAGTTTTGTTTTAAGGATCATGTAAGTTGTATTGAGTTTCCAGATTGGAATATAAGAGTGTTTGTTTTCTTATGTTTTTATGCATAAGGTGTTGAGTTGAATGCAATTGAGTTCATCTTTTGTATTTCAAATTTTAATCCCTATTTCTATTGTTCTTGAATACTTTGATCTTGGGTTCAAGGGGTAATTTTCAATTATAACTTGAGTACTTTTCACAAACATGTTCTTGAATAATTGAACAAACCGTTCTGATTACTTTGGTGAGAATCAAATTCTGATTTGATTGGTAACGAGTTCTAAGAAACAATTTGGGTCTTGGGGTTCCGTATCACACTCTATGGTGTGTATACACTTGTGTATCTCACAATTTGAATTTCCACGATAAAATTCTCACCAATCTACTCTCCTTTGCAAATCCTTGCTCAAGAACTAACTCAATGAGTTTTTCTCCAAAATAAACCACTAGGATAAATCAACCAACAACTCAGAATTCCAACAACACAAGAATACGACGACTCAATGAATAGCTACGATTGACCAATATGGAATATAGTGAATTTGATAGGAAACAATGAACTCGAATAATTAAACAAACAATTTTCTGTTCTTTTTTTTGTGAAATTTAATAACTAACTAATTCAAGGCAATGGAATTGCCTTTGGGATTCGGCAATTGGAATTTGTCGTCGTCAAAACAAAACAACAATTCCATGGACATAATTTTATTTTATTTTTATAATTACTAGCCTTTCTCAATTCCGTGACTGTATGAATGCAAATAAGGAATTGATAGTCCTTCTTAAAAATGGACAGCAACGTAACTATTCTCCTTAGCCAAATTCGACAGAACAATGGATATATATATATATATATATATGCAGAATTGAAGACTCTTAAAAGGAATGTCAATTCCTCGATGAAAATGACAGTAGACAATTGTGTTTATGAATTGGCCAATGAGAATCAAAAGCTACAGGAGAGATATATATATATATTGACAAATGGGAATCCTCAGCAAAATGTATATTCTCGGTTCTTTTGCAAATGATGGAATCAATGAAGGATAGAAATGATGGAATTACATATATAAAATACCACAAACAACAACAAATTTTCTCTCTCTCTTTTTTTTTTTTTAAACTACGACAGAAAATTTATGCAATTAATTAAACAAAAATATTAACAAGGATAGAGATTACCTGATTCAATAAGCCTTGGCTCTGATACCAAATGACGCGAACCCTAGATATTGATCTAAGACCCAACATTCAAGAAGGATTCAAACTCGAGAATCGAAAACGAAACGTAGCCCGACCCCAATCGAACCCGTCGATTAGAACCTAAGCTATCCGGATAGATTTCTCCAAGTGTTTAGGATGAAGAAATCGAAGGAAGTTCTATTTGCAAGAACTAAAGAAGAAAGGATTCTCTTAAGAAGGCCGACTCTTCTTTGCCTTTAGGCCGGCGACCTTCCCTTTGTTGAAGGCTGTCGTTCCATCGTTGATGGCCTCCGCTTCGTCCATACTTTGATATATTATGTTTACTAGCTTGGGACTTGAATTAGACTTGTGTCGACCTGCTTCTTGCTCTTAGAGTTCCATAACTAATCCTTGCAAGGCTTCTCCCACTTGCTTAGCTCTAGCTCTTGTCATTGGATCTCTAATACCATGTAGCGGATCATTAGACTTTGGCTCGTGAACTCTTCATGCTACTTGATCCCCATCATTACACTTGACCAAAATCAGCATCATTTTCATACAAATCCTTAATAAACTCAAATCCAAGCAATTTTGTATGTAAAGAGGTCAGAAGTAAATACCTCCTGGACAGTGCATCAGCCACTACATTTTCTTTTCCTTGCTTGTATTTGATAACATAAAGAAAAGTTTCAACAAATTCCATCCACTTAGCATGCCTTTTGTTCAACTTACCCTAAGTCTTCAAAAATTTCAAGCTCTCATGATCTGAATGGATAATGAACTCCTTGGGCCATAGATAGTGCTACTAAGCTTGCAAAGTCCTCACTAATGCATGTAGCTCCTTATCATAGGTAAGATAGTTCAATGCCGCCTCATTAAGCTTTTCGCTGAAGTAAGCAATTGGCTTGGAATCCTGCATCAAAACACCAGTAATACCTTTCCCAGAAGCATCACATTCAATTTCAAAAACCTTTTCAAAATTAGGGAGAACAAGTAAAGGTACATTGGTCAGCTTTTCTTTCAAAGTATTGAAAGCTTTCTCATGTGTTTTAGTCTACCTAAACTCAACATTCTTTTAACAAGGTCATTTAAAGGAGCTGCTATAAAACTAAAATCCCTCACATACTGATGAGATCCATGATGAGAGCCAAGCCGGAAGAAGGAATTTGGATCCTCTTGAAGTGCCACCTGGACCGATCACAAGAAATCGAGCGGAACGATTCAAGGAAGCACTTAATGGGTTGATAAAGGATGTCCACGAAGCCGGAAAGGATTGGAGCAATCATGAAGTTGGAAAGGATTGGAAGCACGGCTGTGTAGGAGTCTTAAGGTTACACAGAATCATACACGGTCATATACACGATTAAAAGGCACAGCCATGTATAGAGTCAAGGAAATCTACAGAAAGATTGATAGAGCCATTTTATACTCAATCTTTATAGTATGAATTGTGTTAATTTATTATTGATTTTATAGAAATCATAAGGAAATGGTACTTAATTCTATTATGGTGATAAATCAGGTTAAATGGAGTCAAGGGTGCTAATTCAAGTAAATTAGAGAAGTCATCTACAACTTGGATCAAAGACAAGGATTTACATCGCCGGAGGAAAGTACATGGACGTGTAGTTGAAGTACACGGCCGTGTACTCAGTTTTTAGGATTCTATGGAGCTACTCGAGGTGGTGTCGACTGGTTTACCACTAGTGGTTGTGGTAATGTCATTCTATCAATTCTAGTTGCCAGTGTAGCAACTATGGTAGTAAGATCCTAGAGTTGTTCTTCTAAAGTTCTCCTACCTGCCACATTACGACCCTGACCTCCACCAACCTAACTATTGGCTTCATCACCAATTCCCCCATTCACGCTATCATTCGACATAGTTGTAGACCCCCGTGTATTGATCCTCAAAAACAATTTGAAGCAAGGACACACACTCCACAACTACACTTCCCTTAACACCACACAATAGCAACTACAAAAAAAGAAAACAAACAAACCCACTTAACTTCACAAGTATGTTATTACAACTCATGTGTAGTACTCTTCTCCACAACACGTTAATACAACACGGTGCAACAAATTTTCTAAGTTCCACAAGTTACTCCCACGGCAACAACAACAAGTATGCTTCCACTTCTACACCAAAGATGACAACATAACAAATATACCACTTTCCACAAATGTAATCCGAAAATCAACAATAGGTAGCAACTCCAATTTGAATTTCAAACCACTTCACTAATTGTAAGCCTTCCACAATTGGTAAGAAATGATTTTCAAATTCAAACAAACACTCATTAACTCCTTCAATCTTAATGCTTGTTTTCAAAATCAAATAACTTCCCTTTTTCCTACACTACTCAAATCTAGAAATTGAAAATTGTTTCTCCCCAATTTAGAATTACACAATGGAATCACAGCAACAAACCTCACAACCTTCCTCATGCCACAAGCTAGTCATGGCAAGAACAAGGGTAACCTTTCAAGTTCACAAAATTGTTGAATTAACAAAACTTCTATTCTTCTTTCCTCCCACCAAAATAATTAATCACAAGAGGATACAACAACCTTCCCAATCCAACTCCAACAAGCAGCAAATCAAAATTCTAATCAAGGTAATTTTCACAACTCACAAACTACAGCAACACAATTGCGGTCCAAAATTGAACAATCCTTAATTGAATATGATAATCACGAAATCAAACAACAATTAAACCCTTATCTCAACATGTGCTCTAATACCAAAAGATGATGTGCTCAAAACCACTTTCAAGCACAATCAAATGACTCAAGAAAAACAAATCTCAAGTCTCATACAAATCAGTCTAATTTAGCTAGGAAATTGCGTGACCCTAATGGAATTTTGATGAAATCCAATGGTTCAAAGATTCAATTAACTCCCACTAATGGTCAATTTCACTAATCAACAATAAGAACAAGAGAATTACACATGAAATGGATGAAAAAGACAAGCACAAAAACCGTGAACTCAAACCCTTCCAACCATGCTAATTTACGCCAATCACTAAAGAGCAATTCAATCTCAATGAACAATCAATCTTACAAGATGATTATCCACGAATTACAATCACCAATATGTCTAAGAAAGATTCAAATCTACCCTAGATATGACTCACTAGAGAAGAAATGAACATACAACAAAGATGAATCGATATGACTCACAATTCTCCTTTGTCGCACTTGCCACAATTCCAATTCTTGGGTTGAAATTGATAAGAGGTTTGAACTAAGGATGAACCTTAATTCCACACGTGAAAGTGCTAGGTTATTTCTGCAAAATATGGCCTCCTCAAACCCTCTTCTAAGCAAGTATTTATACTTACTACTCCTAGGGTTAGAAAGTGGTAAAAAATTACAAGTTTGCCACTTTTAAGGTGGCTAATCCTAAATGAAAATTACAAGGAAATAAAAGTGTCTGAAAACCAAATACAACCAAAAATAGTTCATAAAACAATTACAAAGTACAAAATATCATAAGTCTTCATGAGTCAATGCCTCGGAATGGAAAACAATCGCAGCGGGTCTTCGATTGTCACCCTAAAAATGTTCTGTGTCCATCAACTGTTGTAGGACATATTGGCATCCCATGGAGAATTATCATTGTACCTGTAAGATTATTCTCAAATATTTATTAGAATAAAAGACATAAAGTAAAATATGAGCAATTTGGATCATCATCCAAATCGAGTTCTGAAAATGTCAACGGTGCCAATAATTTTCCAATCATTATGTTTTCTAAAGATGTTCAGCTGTCCTTTGATGAAGTTTCTAAATCTCCTAAGCTAGTTCTACTCTACTCAAGCTTTCTTCCTTTGTTTCCAGATTAGCTATGAAATCCAATGGAAGAGTGGGATTATAGCCATACACGACTTCAAAGGGAGACCTACTGGCTAAACTATAGTAGACCTATTGTAAGCGAACTTAATAATAGGGAGACACAAGTCCCAATCAATAAGATTTTTGCCAACCATTGCTCTTAATAAGGTACCAAGAGTACGATTAATAACCTTTGTCTGGCCATCAGTCTATGGATGGCAAGAGGTACTATACATGAGTTTAGTACCAAGTCTTCCCTATATTGTCTTCTAGAGAAAGCTAAGAAACTTAGTGTCTCTATTAGACACTATGCTGTGTGGAACACCATATAGTTTTACAATTTCCTGCACAAAAAGGTTAGCTATAAATAGTGCTTCGCCCGTTTTGTGGCAAGGCACAAAATGGGACATTTTGCTAAAGCGATCAACAACAACGATAATAGAATCCTTTCCTCCTTGCGTTTATGATAGACCCAAAATAAAATCCATGTTGATATCAGTCCAAGGTTGAGTAGGTATAGGAAAAGGCATATATTTACCCTGAACCCCTTTCTTTCCTTTTGCTCTCGTACATACCCCATGCCTTTCGAGCACCTTGTGAACATCTTTCAACATGCCCCTCAATAAAAATGTTCTTTCAACGAAGCCAGAGTTCTTTTTTCACTAAAATGTCCGGATAACGCTTCAGCATGTGCTTCCTTCACAATAATTCTCTAACAGACCCATATGGTATACACAATTTTCCAGCCTTATACCAAAAACCATCAATCATATAATACCCCTCAAATATCTTCCCCCCAGAACATTTCTCAACTACTACTTTTAGAGATTCATTATGTATATATTGTTCCTTCAACAATTCAAATCCAAGCAGTTTTGATTATAGAGAGGTGATAAGTACATACTTGCATGACAAAGAGTTAGCTACCAAATTCGTGTTACCCTTCTTGTACTAAATCACATATGAAAAACACTCTAGAAACTTCACCCATTTGGTTTGGCATTTTGATAGATCTTGCTGACCTCTAAAATGTTTTAAGGATTCATCATCTGTATAGATAATGAATTCTTTTGGGAGTAGATAATGTTGCCATATCATCAATGCCCTCTATAAGGAATAGAATTCCTTATCATGTATTGAGTAGTTTAAAGGTGCAATACTCAATATTTCACTGAAATATGCAATAGGCCTTTTATCCTACATTAACAAAGCACCAATCCCTATCCTTGAGGCCACACATTTTAATTCAAAAACTCTGTCAAAATTAGATAAAACCAATACTAGAGCACTAGTAAGATTTACCTTTATCTCCTCAAAACTCTTTTGGGCCTTTTCATCCCAAATAAAAGAAACATTTTTCTTGGTCAATTAAGTTAAAGGACTAACAATACTACTGAAGTTATGGACAAATCATCTATAAAATGAAGTTAGCACATGAAAACTTCTTACCTCAGCAACTGATTTTGGTGTTGGCCACTCTCTAATAGCCCTCACTTTCTCCTCATACACCCTGACACCAGAACCAGATATGATAAATCCCAGAAATGTTACCTCGGTTTGGAAGAAAGAACACTTTTGGAGATTAGCATACAACTGTTACGCCTTCGATACTGAAAATATAGCTCGTAGATGCTCCACATGATTTTCTAGGTTTTTGCTGTATGTTAAAATGTCATCAAAATAAACTACAAAAAATTTACTTAGAAACTCCTTCATTACATGATTCATTAACCTCATAAAAGTACTAAAAGCATTAGTCAAACTAAATGGCATGACCATCTATTCATATAATCCATGGCGTGTTTTAAAAGCGATCTTCCACTCATCTCCTTCTCTCATTCAAATTTGGTGATATCCGCTTTTAAGGTCCACCTTAGAGAATACCTATGCACCATATAGCTCATCTAACATGTCATCAAGTCTGGGAATAAGATACCTATATTTGATGGTGATTTTGTTCATAGCCCGGCTATCAGTGCACATCCTCCAAGTGCCATTATTCTTAAGGGCAAAAAAGGCTAGAAAAGCATAAGGACTGATACCCTCCCTAACAAAACCCCGTTCTACCAACTTATCCGCCTCATGCTTCAATTCCTTAGCCTCTTCAGGATTCATGCGGTATGTAGGTCAGTTTGGTAAAACTAATCTAAGTTAAAAGTCAATGGCCTACTCAATACCTCTTAGAGGCGGGCAATCCCTCTAGCAATTCATTTGTAAAAAGATCACTATAATCATCCAGTACTTAAGATACCATAGGGGGTAGATGCTCACACCCATCCATCTCTAAGGCATACCTCATTTGCATCAAATATACTGATCTCTCATCTATTATGGCCTCCTTTAACTCATACTGTCCCACCAATAAAGTTTTCTTCTTCCTAGTCTTACTTATCTACTTCTAGGCCTCTTAGACCATTGAAGGTGACATTGGGTTCAACACTATACATTTACCCTCTTTTTGGAACTCATAAGTCATAAGTATTTTGGAAGCCATCATGTAAAACCCTCCTATAATATAACTAAAGCCGGCCAAGTGATATGCGGGATGCACACATGAGAAGGATGTCACATGCAATCTCATCATGATATTTATCGCTTATGCTAAAAGGTACCTTAGCCCTCTAAGTAACATGTAGACTACCCTGCTCACACAACTAATGCAATTTATAGGGTTTAGGATATAAGGTAGTGACTAGTTTCAATTTAGTTACTAATGATGCAACCACTACATTAGTGCAACTACCGCCATCAATAATAATAGCACATAGATTACCTTGCACCTGGCAAGAGATGTGGAACAAATTTTCCCATTGCTCATCATCATTAGTAAGAAAAGAAGTTAAAGCTCGATGTAGTACATTAATAGATAAATACTGATCATTTCCCTTATCCTCATGTACTATAGCATTTGTGTCACCATAACACTCATCTAATACCCCTAACAGATCTATGGCATTAAGCATGTCTTCCTCATCTTCCTCACTCTTAACATCCATAGTAGTCATAACCCTCTTGTTTGGACACTGAGCAACCATATGTTTAACACCTAGGCATTTAAAACATTTGATTTGACAACTCCGTCCTCTTGAAGTCCCATCTATTGATGGTTTGTTTTCATTTCCTATAGTTGTTTTTCCTTTCCCCACTATCTCCTTCTCCCCTCTACTATCCTGCACCACTAGGCTCATTTCTACTGTATCCCCCTCTATCTGTCTCTTTACCCTCAGAACCATACAGTTTTATAGAAGTCCCTACCTGTTACTAGATGCTCTAAATGGATTGGATTGCCTCTGTCTTTCCACTTTCAAAGCTAGCTGGATGGCCTCCTCAAAGGTACCATACCTCTGGAGCTCTACAATATAGGCAATTTCATACTTCAACCCTAACACAAATCTTACTAAGGTTTGTTCGGGAGGTTCAATTGACCCACATCTAATCATCAATGTCTCGAACTCTTATACATACTCATCAACTATTTTGCCTCCTTCCCTCTACTTCACTATCCTTTTGCCTACTAGCCACTAGATTCTTCCACCATAAGGCAGCATAACCAATAAACTCAATAGTTGTAAGGTGAACCTTAGTGTGATTGTTAATCTCATAACATTCAAATAGACCCATAACCTTATCCTCCCAATCCAAGTAGTCTTCTATAGAACCCCTTCCAGCAAATGAAGGCATTTGCAATTTCACATATTCTAAGCCCCGAGGTGGTCTGAACTCACGATTATGGTAAGGCTTATTTTCAAAATTATCATCCCAGTTGGCTCCAACAGCTCCTTCCCTACGAGCATTCTAATGAGCTACCCGAGGTGGGGGGTGCCTGAGGGTTTACCACTGGTGGTTGTGGCATAGTCATTTGATCTACCCATGTTGTTAATGTAGCAACAATAGTGGTGAGATCTTGCAATTTTTCTTCTGATGTTCTTCCACCTGCAGCATGGTGACCCTGACCTCCTCCAACCTGATTATTGGCCTTATTGCCAATTCCACCATTCACACTATCATTTGACATGATTTTGCATTATATATATATACATATACTCTCAACCACCCTTCACAACAACCACACACTTTCACGCTAACAACAAACCTTTATGACACCAACTACAACCACAACACAACACAACTCACCTTCACGGTACACACACCCATGGTACCAGATGCACCTTCAAGGCTCAACACACTTCAAGACACAATACATACTCCACTAAGACTCAACACACCTCATGGCATACACACTTACACACTACATCACGACAACATGTCTCACCAACAACACACACCTCACGATATACATATAACCACACACCAACACCTCCATGGTTCACTTCACTTCACACTACAACACACACACTATACATATCATGGCAGAAAGTAAAGGAATCCAAGCTTAGTTAAAGTGCATTTAAAGAAATTAATACACAATAACTCCATAAGTAATTATGGAATTCAATTTCAAAATATTTCCAAATCTTCATGGTAAGATGACTACCCAAGGATGAAAATTTGAATCACAACTTCCAATTCCAAAATCACAAGGAGCAATATGGCACAAATCAACTCAAATACAATTCTAATGGAATCTATTAGAATGATTCCTCAAGATTAATCACGGCAAGGAACCCTAAAATTAACCTCCTTTGAATTTTAACTCAAATACTATGGAATTAAGGGATAATTTAACACAAGAACTCAATTCCACTTCTCACAACTTCAATTTTGAAATGAAAGGACAAGAACCTTAAATCCCTAATTTGTGATTCACGAATTCCCCTTCCATAAAACCGTGCTCTGATACGAAATTATGATGTGCTTCAAAGTGGATTGCAATATAAATCAAGAATGACACAATAAGGAGCCAATTTCTAATCGATTGGAGGGTAAACCTTAAATTGAAAATGGAACCCTAATTTGTGTGAATAATAGATAGAAAAGAAAAGCTAATTCCTTACTAGATGTTATTTACTAGTTGGAATTAGGATTGATTTGATATTGTTGATATTACATACAACAAAAATCAAATCCAACTCGCCACACTTCAAAAGGAAATGATAAGAGTTTTTGTGTGATAGGGATTGTCCCCTCACAACAACAATATCTAAAAATGATTTACCAAAAAGTGTTTTACAAAACCTAAATAACAAGTATTTATACCCTACTCTAAATAAGGAAATTACAACCATGAAAAATATAGCAAAAACCAGTCCTAAGGAGCACTTGAATAGCCCATTCATCCACGTGGAATGAGGTGAAGATGGCTGGTTTTCTCAAGTGAAATACAAGTGAAATAAAGCCCCGTTCTTTTTGTCTTTATAGGTTCAAGTATAGCTTATACACTTGAAATTAGTGTGTTGGTTTGCCATCTTATAAAATCAACAAATGTACCTACTAAAATGCAAAGCAGTTATACAATGGAAATGAAGACACTAAACAAATGTGTTCGGGGTCTAATTGTTCAAAGAGGACCCTTATCGCCAAATTTTGTAATCTATTGGCTCTTATCCTAGTGATGGGTCTTATAGGTGTATGATTCCTATCATTACCAACAGTTGCTCCCATAGTAACTACTCACGTTTCATGCCCCTATTCCCCTACATAACTCCATTACCATTCCCCACTAATAATAAATTTCATAGTGGTAAAATAGCATGACCACAAAACTAGGACACTTAAACATAATACATGAACTGAATAAGCAATGTTGGCCAAGACACACACAATCGACTGCACCAATATAGAAATGAAACAAGCAACTAAGACACACAATACATAGCAAGACATACCAATACACGTAGAACTTGACTATAACGACAACAGCTCATCCACTTTTCCCCTGTGACTTCCTTTTTTAGTATACCTATTTGAAGGGCACTATTTTATCTATGAATGTGGGTTACCCTTGCGTGTAACAAAATTCAAACCTTTAAACATGTGTAGAAACGTTGGGCTAAGGAGAGAACCAAGTAGCTGGCCTTGTTTTAAGCCATTCCTTCCTATATTCATGTTGTTTCTATTATTTTTAATTAATTTTGTGTTAGGCAGTTTTGTATGTTGATCATTTTAGTATATAGCAGTATCGTCACTCTACTCATCTAAAATAGGAAAATTTGATAGAAAAGTGTATAAGAACAAGCATACAAGGAGTGAGGATTTTACCCTAAATTGCCTTAGAATTAGATTGTATGCATAATCCTATAACATAAGAATAAACTGCTAAGAAGCTTCTTTATTTATTTGATTGCAAGATCATTCCCCCCCCCCCCCCTTTTCTTGTAACTAATAAGTGAAATAGGTTGAGTTGATACATGCATTTTGTTAAGAGAGAGATGATAATATTGTGTTACTTGCAATGGAGACTACATAAGAGTAAAATGATTATTCGATACTTTGTTTGTCTAAACTAAAGTTGTTGTACTTCTTGTTTTAGCCATGACTTAATAATGCTGGTTAGCAAATATAAAGTTGTTGTGGAAGATAGGGAATGAAGACATGATGGAAATGGAGATAAACCGATTAGATTTCTGCTACAATTTTTATGTCACTTTTAGAAAAACATGGGAAATTGATGGTGATATTTCTCACAGATCAAAGGAGCTTATGAATCAGAAGAGTGTTGTAGAATAACTAATTGACTCAAGATGTCACCTAAATTGTAAGCATTTCTTATAGGGTAATGAGAAATAATTGTATCCATAATCTTCATTTGAAATTGCACTATTGGGGATAGAATGTATATATGTACATGCAACACTATAATAAGGTTACTTCTTCATATGATTAGGAGAAAGTTATCCCTTAATAATCTAGGCTAATATAGATCTCACAATTATATAGGGGATGAAACTTTGTATCAAGAGCTTGCATTGGAGTATGTAAGGATGCCTTAATAAGATACACCAGTATTTAGTTGCTGGTTGTGTTGATGGATTCATTAGTAGATTAATCTAGCAAGTGAATGTAGTGGATTTGCGTCTATATAAATCAAGAATCGGTAAGAAGCAATGGTATTATTTGATATGGTAGCATCTTGTTTTTTTAATTAAATTTCTATAGTTTTATTGATTTTTTTTTTTTAGGTGAGGGGATTGAAAAAACAGTTTTATTCCATATAAAAATTTTACAATTGAGTGCTTTAAGCTTTAATGCAGTAATACACTTGTATTGAAATACTTTATTATCCCCATTAGTACGAAAAAGTTTCATAATACTTTTGTAGCACCTAGAAATACTCTTCCCAGTTTCCCTAGTTGGATGTTTCATGTTTATTACTAATGAGTCTTACCATTTTCTATAGGTGCAAAGGCAATTTTGCAAAGCCTCTTTGAAAAGCAAGAAAGAAAGATGAATTGTGCTAATTCTATGGAAGAAATTTGAAGTTTGTCAATTTCTTCAAAGCATGATAATTTATCACTATACATCTTGAAGAATTTTATTAAGTTAAACTCATAAACTTTATTCACGGATGAACAAGTGCATCTGTACACATAGGTTGCAGGAAAAATAGATAAGGATCTATCTTACTATCTCTAGGATAGAAATGATGGGAATCTTCGTAATTCTCCAATAAATCCAAAAGATGAAACTTATAACAACTTGAAATAGAAAACTAAATGCAACTAATATAATATCTCAAACAAATTCAACATTCTTACACTCCCCTTGAAGCTAAGTAACAGATGCTTGTCATTTCTAACTTATCTAAAATCATTTCAAATTTTTTGCTTTTCATTTAAAGAAAATAATTAAATGTTCCTATCAAAGCTTTCTACATATTCTCATCTAAATATTAACTTCTGTGCCTATAAGGCTACACAGAGAAAAAAAAAAGCACAAGTTGCCAAAAACTATGAACATTTGCTTTCAGAAGGTATTATCTCTGTGTAGTTGGCAAGTAGGAAGACTTGAAGAATCCACCATATTAGATGAGGAGAATGGTGGAGACAAAGTGGTACTATAGTTTTATTAACATTATTTAATCACAATATCCCTCTTATATATTATTGGAATACATGTAGAGACATAGTAAATTATTTTTTAATTTATCATATGATACTAATGGAATGAAAAAGCAATTAAAAAAAATGATAGGAAATTCTCTTTTTCTTTAAGTAAGAAAAATGATATTATATCACCTATAAGTTGCATGTTTACTCCATGCCACATATGTTGTCCTTTTGAGTGTGTCATTGATCTGTTTAGCCTTTCTGGTTTTGTTACATGATTTACATGCTTGCTTGCTCCATGCCTACAGACAATTATGCTAGTTATGATATTTGTTCTATGAATTATGCAAGAACATTTTCAGCTTAACTAGGATTTCATATCAAATCTGGGTTGCAAAATCCTCTTTCATGTTATGAAAATCTATGTGTTTTAATGATCTAACATGACTTTTGGACAGCTTGACCATTTTCAAGATATAACTGCACTAGGGCACAATGCAACTTAACATAGTGTATCATATATAATCTACATGGATTCTTTTATTTATTTTTTTCTTGGTGCAATTGTGTGAATGGCACTTTACTCTTTCTTTCCTTTCTTAAAATGGGTAAAAGAGTAGTGTCATCATATGTTCACATTTTAAAGTATTTTACATGTCTGCATGAAATTAGTTTGTGTAGGTTGTATTTCTTGTTTAGTCATTTCATTTCTTGACTATTGATGAGACTAATACATTATTGGCCATCTTAGTTAGTTATTTTTTTTGTACTCCTTCTTGTAAGATCAAATCAGCATAGTTGAAGTTAAGTTCCCACTACAGCATTTTAAGGTATACACTTGAGTTCTTGTGACAATATTTTTAATGTTTCATTCTTATGATTTTGCTTTTGATGGTAACAAATGATAATCTTTCAAAAGTGTTCATTATTTTTTAATGAATGGATTTCTTTCAAGCAAGGGCCAAAATTGTGATATTATGTGTAACTTCTAACTAAATGAGACAACTACCATATGTTTTAATTTAATATCAACTCTTTGGTCATTTCATTTTGTAGACATTCAATGAAATCTTCATAAGAGAATTAAAATCTGGTGCTTGGCTTATTGCCTATATTGAATAGGATGATGTTGCAGTGTGTTGTAAATAGCTGACTAATGGCATTTAACTGTGTTCAAGATAGCACAAGATTTTGGTTTAAGGTATATCATGCATCTGAATTTTTTTTTTTTTACAATGTTATTATATTCCTCTATAAAATGTGGATGACTTTATTGCATTCTAAACACTGTTGGTAACATATAATAGTTTTGTAAGATAAAGGAAGCGAAGAAGTTTTGAAGGGAAAGGAAAGTGATAGGAATAAAAATCCGACAAGACCTATCATTAGGGCAAGAACTAAAGGAATTCGAATTTTGGCGATGAGGGCCCATTTTGAGTAGATCGACCCCAGAATTATTTATATATTAACATCTTTTCTATTATTCTTGTATTTTGTTTTCCAATAGGCACACTTATCATATTTTATAGGGTAATGAACAAACTCCCTCAGACTCAACTTGTGGGTTATCTATGGACCGACCTAAACTATCGATGAGTTGGGCCGATGGATCCTATAGAAGACCGGCATCTTGAAGACCATTTCTTTTATATATTTACTCTTTTATGAACTATTTTGGTTGTATTTTGTTTTTGGGACACTTTTATTTCTTTGTAACTTTCATTCAGGGTTAACCACCTTATAAGTGGCAAACTTGTAATTTTAAACACTTTTCAACCCTAGGAGTAGCAAGTATAAATACTTGCTTAAGAGAGCGTTTGAGGAGGCTTATTTTTTGTAGATCAAACACTACCTTTCATGTGAGAATTAGGTTTCCTAATTTTCATCTAAACTCTTATCAATTTCAATCCCAAGAGTTGAAATTGTGGCGAGTGCAATATCTTGAAATTGTGAGTTATATCAATTTCATTTTTGTTGTGATTTCTTTTCTTCTCTAGTGTGTCATATCTAGGGTTGAATTGAGATAATTCTTGGTCAGAAATACATCTTATTTTTCACGAATTCTTGAGTTTATTTGAAGTACTTAGCAATTGGATTCGGATCATCATTAAAGAATCCACTTGAAAACGTGTTCTTCTCTATTGGAAAGGAATTCTTATAATTGAGGTTTTCTTTTGAATTTGTGGAATTATTTGCGTGGATTATATGAGATTAGAGTTTTTTTAGAAGATATTATCATTGTGGTATTACAATTATATCTTTGAACATTTGGATTTCATCATATCTTCATTAGGGTGCACGTGAAATTGCCCTTTGTGGATCCGATTTTGCCTTGACTTGAGATTGTTTTTCTTAAGTCTTTTGATTGTGCTTTTTTAGTGGATTTAGGTACATCAGAAAGGGTTTGCTGCAATGCACTTTCAAGTTGAAATGTTTTTGTCTAAGTCATGGCTAACCTCACACACTTGATTATTTAATGCATGAAGTAGATATGTCAGTGTTAAAATAACTAGCTTTTACTTCTGTTTTATTTAGTCCTTGCTAATGATGGTTGGTTTGTTGCACTAGGGGTATCTTTGGGTTGTTAGATTTTTTGTTAGATTGCTTCCAAATCTTGTGAACTATAGTAGGGGTTTAATTCTATCCTTTTCTTCTTTTGTTAGTTTTATTCACCTCTTTATTCCTCATTGTGATGAATAAATTCAAAATTATATTAGAGTTTAGGCTCAATTTCTTTCACATCAAAGAACCTATTTGTCACTTGTGATGAGTAATACCTTTGATAGGACTAGAACGAGTGCTGGACCATGGGTTACAAAGCTGATACTTCGGTCAAGTCTGTTGATTTGTGATCATTGCGGATCGTCGCTTAATAATTTATAGACTTGTTCCTTGCTTTCAACTACGATGCAATAGGCAAGCGCACCTATTGTAATGTAGTATAGTGTTCGAAATCAGGGTCATTCCAAGGAGATTAGAGTTCACCAATTACTAATACTTACTCCATTCCTATTATCCAACCGATCAAGGCGAGTGAATGATTTAATGAACTTAACTAAAATAGACAAATTATAAAATGTACTGAGCTAAAGAAAAGGAACTTAACAAAACACGAGTTCAAATCAACAACTAAGCAACCTAGATCTCTCTCTAATCCCATTCATGCCATGCGAATCATTAGAAACAAAAGATTAAACAATCCGGTTCTTAAGCTGTAGAGTTTCATTAGTCAACTAATAGTTCTCTCAAATCTATTAGCTTATCTAATCCTAGGTTTATCCGTTAGAATCTCTTCTCAACCAATAGCAACCTAAGATTGCATGAAGCACTTGACTCTCTTACCGTTCGGTTGGTAAACAGAAGATTTTTACTATCCTATCTCTAGAATCACGATCAAATCTCATTCATTACCCTTAGATCTAATCATACAAGCAATTTCTCAATCAACTTGAATGAAATCAAACATAGATTCATACTTTGGAAATATAAATCTAAGATACACATCAAGAACAAGTAATGAAACAAAAGAATATCAATATGTCTTCATTAAGATCAATCCTTCATCACATGACAAGAATGGTTTCAAAAGAGATCTAGATCTCTAGATTACTCCTCCATGAGAGAGAGAATGTAATTACAATTGATAGGAGAGCAACTAGAGTTCATGATTACCACTCGGAAGTTCGAATCTTGAATGCTTTGGTTGAGATAATGATCCTCTTGTGTTGTTGTTCCAAGAGAGAAAAGTGAGATGTGTGTTAAATGCAAAACCCTTAGTCTACCCCTTTCTCTCTCCACTTAAATATATATATATATAGACATGTACAAAGTAAGAGAAAAGAGGGAAATATCAGGAAAAGTAAAGTCGCAACTAATCCATACGCCCTGTATGGAAGGGGCGTAGCACCTTCTATGCATTTTGGGGGGGGGGGGGGGGGGGGGGGGGGGGGTGGGCTGGGTTAATACGACCCCTTATGGAGGGGTGTATGGGCAAAAAGCTTGGCTTTTCCTTTTCTTTTCTTGATGAATCCAATTGATTTCTTCATGATAGGTTCCACATCACCTGAAAGTGATACACTATACTATTAAGTACCAATTCTAAATGATTTATACTCGATTTACAACAAAAAGAACTTGAAATCATCTAGGAAATAAAAGTGTTTCGTCCTTAATCAAATTCCCCTGCACTTGATTTTTTGCTTGTCCTCAAGCAAAATAGATAAACGCTCAATTCACAAAGGACTCACAAAACAGACAATCATCAACATTCATTAGTTATAACTTTGAAACACAAAAGGATTCATCTTTCTTCTAACTTGTGTTACACCTTATCAAGGAAATTGAATAGAGGAAACTTCAGCCAAAAGTCTAGAACTAGTCAATGTAAATCAAGCTTTTATCCCTATTGTTAAGGTTAGCTTCCAAAACTACAATTAATCGCAAGTTTAAACAGACAAAAAGGAGAATTAGTCCACTTTGAAAAGTTATTTAGGAGGATATGATCCTTTAGGCAATCTGTCCAAGCAAAGTAACCCGAAAAGAAAGTAGACTTTATCAGTACTCTACCTAGCTTCTCCCTTCTATAGAGATCTCTTTATGGTTTATTTTTAATCAGCTAAATTGGATCTCGCAACTCATGTAGCGAGCTTTCAACCGATAATCTTAAGTTCATCACCCAAGTTAACGAACGTTGTCCCCTCAAATGAAGCCGTCCCTACGAACTTAATTACTCGAGTTGGAAGAATCCTTCAATTTTTTATTTTTTATTTTTTGCTTTTCTTTCCAATCTTGTTTTGGTAATTTCCTTGGTCAGTCGATCCTAAACCAGATGACCTTAGGTCACCAGGTTTTAAATGGACCCCAACGAACCTCTATTACCTTAACCTTTAGGGAAGTTACTCAATTAGTTAGTAGAGGGGTCAGAATTTGCTCTTTTGAGGGACCAAAGCCCGCCTATACTAAAAGAATTCTATTTACTTTGTTAAGTTGATTCTTTAAAGATAAGGAAAGCTGGGTAACTTGGCTAAAACTATTATGGCACCCTCTTCGCTTGAAAGACTTACTATATGTAGGAAGCTGACAATAAGATTATGATGACCTAGTCTGTCAACTCCATGGAGCTAAGGATTCATCATAAATGTTTTTTGAAACAAGAAAATACATATGGAATACTAATTCTGATCTTGAAAATATATAATAACTTCTAAGGTTAGATCTTGATGAGAGCCATGATGGGAGCCAAGCCAGAAGATGGAATGTGGATCCTCTTGAAGTGCCACCTAGACCGATCACAAGAACTCGAGCAAAACGATTCAAGGAAGTACTTAACAGATTGATAAAGGATGTCCACGAAGCTAGAAAGGATTGGAGCAACCATGAGAATGCACTTGCTCTTGTACAAGTCATAACGGACACAGGTTGAAGGGGATGTGTCTTTACAAGGCACGATCGTGTAGTGAGTCTGGAGGCTCCACAGAAACATAGACGGCCGTATACACGGTTCAACTGCATGGCCGTGTGTGGTGTCAAGAATATCCATAGAAACATACATAGCCAGATGACATGGCCGTGTATACCCTCTACGCCAGCTCCTACGCCGCTGGCCTTTAATTCCCTATTTGTTATTTTTCCGCGACTTTATGATGTTATGTCGTTTTGGGCTTTATTATTACGAGTTGTAAACCTTAATATAAGCTTCTAGGGTTGAGAACAAAATAGAGAACACACATACAAGGTTGAATAACACATTTGAGAGAATTCCTCTCTTGGTTCTTTAAAGAACTTCTCTTGAACTTATCGGATTTTCTTTCATGGCATTCATCCCGACTTATCAATCGGTCTTTCATCTCGATTGTGGCGTCCACAGAATATACCAAGGTTCTTGCCTCACTTATAGGCAACGGGTCGTGGTTCCACTTTATTGTTTTGGCATCTTGGGTAGTAATTCTGAATGTATTGGTATTGGGTTTCGTCACATGTAGGCATGGTTCGTATCAGTTTGGTATCAGAGCCTAGGTTTGTTAAACATTAGTTAAGTTTGAGGAAGGTAACATCAAAACCCTAACTCCAATCGTTCATATCAATTGTTCATATCAAGTTTTGTGTTGTCATAGCCTCGTACTCAATTTCATAGTGTTAATTGTCTATTGAAAGTGTAGTGCCTCCTATTCATTTTTGTTACAAACAAAAAGAACAAAAAAAAAAAAAAAGGAACGTGATCAAGAGAAAAAACAAAGGCAACAAAAAGGAAAGAAAAAGAGGAAAATTTCGAGCCCCTAGAGTTGTTTTGAATCCCACAGAAGGGATTGGTGTAGTTTGGGTTAGTTCCAAGAGAATTGAGAAGAGGAATTGGTGAGTTGATATCGTCATTGCTTGTGAGAATACACGAGTGACTGTGTGATATCATCCTTTGAGCGAAATACGTAAGGGAGTGTATCGTGAGGCTTAATCATATATATTTGTGTTAGTACTAACGTTTTTTCTATAGGAACCTTGTCGAGGCAACATTCTCCTGAAGGTGAGAGGGGAAGGTTTGATGCTAGGTTAGTGATTGAGGCGTTGAGGAGTGAGATGAAGAGGATGTTTCAGGAGGGCATGGAACAAATTCATGAGACGGTGGAGCAAAAACTAGAACGATCTAAAAACGTCTTACAAAAGCATAAGAGGGAGAGTTGTTCTAAGAGAGTACAAAGGGGTGGAGATGAAATGTCTGACGATGAATTTGATGAACCTTATGTCGGGAGTTATAGAGGATATGGTGGTAGGAATAGAGGAACTAGGGATTGGGAAGATAGAGGATATAGGAATAGAGAGGATAATCAATTGAGTAGTATAAAGATGAAGATTCCTCCTTTCTAAGGGAAGAATGATCCCGAGGCGTACTTAGAGTGGGAGAAGAAGGTAGAGATGGTGTTTGATTGTCACAATTATAGTGGGAGAAAGAAAGTGAAGCTTACTGCCATTGAATTTTCGGATTATGCCATAGTGTGGTGGGATCAACTGACGTTGAATAGAAGAAGGAATGGCGAACCACCTATTGAGTCTTGGGAAGAGATGAAGAGGGTGATGAAGAAGCGGTTTGTGCCTACGTATTACTATCGTAAATTACACAACAAATTGTAAACTCTTAAGTAGGGAAGCCAAAGTGTGGATGAGTATTTCAAGGAGATGGAGGTTACTATGAATAAGGCGAATGTAGAGGAGGATAGAGAGGCTACTATGGCTAAGTTTCTTGCTGTATTGAATAGAGAAATTCAAAATGTCGTAGAATTGCAGCATTATGTAGAATTAGAAGATATGGTTCATATGGCTATAAAGGTTGAGAACCAACACAGGAGGAAAGGTAGTAATACTGCACGGTTTCAACAGGGTGCTGGTTCATCCACCTAGAAGACTAACCAATGGAAGAAGGAAGAAAAGCTTTTACTCACCAAACCGAAAGGAGAGCAGAGGCAAGCAGGTTCTACTCCTGGTAACCAAGGTAAACCTGATTCTTCTACTCCTAGAAATTGTGACATTAGATGTTTTAAATGCCAAGGCAGAGGCCATATTGCTAGTCAATGTCCGAATAGGCGTGTTATGATTCTGCATGATGATGGTGAGTATGAGACTGAGGGGGATAGTGAAGAGGATGATATGCCTCCATTAGAGGACGCTAGTGATGACGAGGAGCCTGCAGTAGGGAAGTTAGTGGCAGTAGTGAAGTGAGCTTTGAATGTGCAGGTGAAGGAAGAAGAAGAGGTGCAACGAGAGAATATCTTTCATACTAGATGTTATCTAGGTGATCATATTTGCAGTTTGATCATTGATGGAGGGAGTTGCACTAATGTGGTGAGTACTTTTATTGTTGAGAGGCTGGGACTCAAGACTACTAAACACCCTAGTCCATATAAATTGCAGTGGCTGAATGATGTGGCGAGATTAAGGTGAGTAAGCAAACCTTGATTGTTTTTCGCATCGGTAGGTATGGGGATGAGGTGTTATGCGATGTAGTGCCAATGCAGGCGTGTCATGTGTTGTTAGGGAGGCCATGACAGTTTGATAGGAAGGTTGTTTATGATGGCTTTTCTAACAAGTATACGCTTGTTCACTAGGGGAAAAGCTTTAATCTTAAACCCTTAACACCTAAATAGGTGTATGAGGATCAGTTGTAGCTACAACAGTCTTTGGCAAAATATAAGATGAGTGAAAAACAGAGGGAGAGTGAGAGAGAAAAAGACAACGAGAAAGAAAAGGAACCCAAAAGTCAATATCAAAAGGAAAAAGAGAGGAAAGCTGGAAAGAGCGTGAGAGACCAAGTTGAAGGGGGATCAACTTTGGTGGTGAGTGAAAAGGAGAGTGCAGCCTTGCAAAAGGAGAGTTGTGTGGCAAGAGCGAGTGTAGTGAGGAGAGCATTAGTGATGAAGCAATGATGGAGCCATTTTATACTCAATCTTTATAGTATGAATTGTGTTAATTTATTATTGATTTTATAGAAATCATAAGGAAATGGTACTTAATTCTATTATGGTGATAAATCAGGTTAAATGGAGTCAAGGGTGCTAATTCAAGTAAATTAGAGAAGTCATCTACAACTTGGATCAAAGACAAGGATTTACACCCCCGGAGGAAAGTACATGGGCGTGTAGTTGAAGTACACGGCCGTGTACTTGGTTTTGAATCAACAAGAAAATACACGGTTGAAGTACACGACCATGTATTTGTCTACAAGGAGGCACGGTTTGAGATACGGCCATGGTGCAAACCGTGCTACACACTGCATGAGAAGGAGAGAGACACGACTTGTGACACGGCCGTGGTGGAAACTGTGGTGGAAGCTTGATGAAGTTGTGCCATATACTAAACAAAGAGGAGAAATTGTGGAACATCGACCAGAGGATGACACGGCTTGGGATCTTGCCGTGGTTGAAGCCGTGGTACACACTGGACACAGAAGATGATATGTGAATTATACATAGAGGAAGGCACGGTTTGACCCACGGCCGTGTTGTAGGGCGTGCCAGGCGGACGATTATTTACTTCTCGAGATTTACTTGAAAAAGGAAAGATATTTTCGTATCTTGCTAGCAAAAGATCACCTGCCATTCCTTTAACAATATAAATAGAACTAACCCTAGAGGGTTAGGAGGATCTTGAAAAAATCTAGGGAGAAAAGAAGGAAGGTAGGAGGCAGAGCAAGGGCAACCGAAACAGAGATTTGTCATGTTTTTACTTTTAATTTTCGTTTTGATGATGAACATGTGTAGCTAAGTAGATTTTCTAGCCAAAGGGTCATAGAAGTTTAATTCTCCATGAATTGTGAGATCTAATTGATTTGTCTTTAATCTATTCTTTGTTTTTGGATATTCATATATCTTCTGAACGTTTTGTCATTATTATCTTTGTTGATTGGTATAAATTAGAGCTCTTCTACTCAATTAGCAAGTTAATATATTGTCAACTAGCACGTCAAATCCGTAATTGTTTGATAGTTCTATTCTCAGTGACACAATAACATGTTTGATTATAAAATAGATGATCGAATTCATGTTATGGAGATGTATAATCTTGTTTAAATAGGTTATCTTATAATCTACTAGCATGAATTGGTGGTCTCTCTAGTTTTTAATGCTATTGATAGATTAAATCCTAAGAGCTTGTTTATGGTTGTCTAATCGATAAGAGAAATAGTCTAAGAGCTTGTTTAGATTATCGAGGAAGTAAGGAGAGATAGGTTGTTAGAGCTTGTTAATAACCATAACCAGTTTATCTAGAAATAAGAATAGAAAACATTTGCATCAATGATCAATTCCTCGAATTAAACTATCTTGATTCCTTTGGCTAGGCTTTTATCAATATTCGATTTTATTATCTTGTTTCAATATTATTTTGATTCACAAACAAAACCCCCCATTTTTCTTTTCCTCTTTATTCTCTTTGAATAGAAATATATTTAACCAATCCCTGTGGATACGACCCTACTCACTACTATACGCAAATCATATCATTGTCTAGGAGTAGGTTTTTATTTTTGTTGGATTTGATAACCATCAAGCAACCTATGTTGTTGCTGGTTTTTAAGAAAACTTGTTTGAATACTAACGAACCATTTAACTCTTTGCCTAGTATGGTTGTGTCTATTGTGCAGGACTTTAAAGACGTCTTCCCTGAGGAGATTCCAAAGGGTTTACCACCTATTCGTGGTATTGAGCACCAGATTGACCTTGTACCCAGAGCATCTATTCCAAACAAACCAGCTTATAGGAGCAATCCAAAGGAGACAAAGGAACTCCAAAGGCAGGTCGATGAATTAATGGAGAAGGGGTACGTGAGAGAAAGCATGAGCCCATGTGCAGTGCCTGTGATTTTGGTGCCTAAGAAGGATGGGTTATGGAGAATGTGTGTTAACTACTGCGCCATCAACAACATCACGGTAAAGTATTGTCATCCCATTCCTCGCTTAGATGACATGTTAGATGAGTTACATGGGTCTAGTATCTTTTCCAAAATTGATCTGAAAAGCAGATATCACCAAATTAGAATGAAAGAAGGTGATGAATGGAAAACCGCATTTAAGACAAAATATGGATTGTATGAGTGGTTAGTAATGCCTTTCGGTTTAACTAACGCACCTAGTACTTTTATGAGACTTATGAACCATGTTTTGAGGACTTTTATTGGCAAATTTGTGGTTTTCTATTTTGATGATATCCTCATTTACAGCAAAAGTTTAGAAGACCATATATCTCACTTAAGGGATGTTTTAGAAGTGCTTCGAAAGGAGCAATTATATGCTAACCTCAAAAAGTGCACTTTTTGCACAAACAAACTTGTGTTTCTTAGTTTTATTGTTAGTGCACAGGGAATACAGGTTGATGAAGAAAAGATTCGTGCGATCCAAGAATGGCCTAGTCCAACTAATGTAAGTAATGTGCAGAGTTTCCATGGACTAGCGAGCTTTTACAGGAGGTTTGTAAAGGATTTCAGCACCATTGGAGCACCACTTACTGAGGTAATCAAGAAGAACGTGGGGTTCAAATGGGGAGAGCAACATGAGAAGGCCTTTCAGACGCTTAAAAATAAGTTGACTCAGGTGCCATTACTTGCTTTACCTAATTTCTCTAAAACGTTTGAAATTGAGTGTGATGCTTCAAGATTAGGTATTGGAGCAGTGCTCATGCAAGAGAGAAGACCAATTGCATTCTTTAGCGAGAAGCTAAGTGGGGCAACCTTGAACTACCCTACTTATGACAAGGAGTTATATGCATTGGTACGAGCACTGGAGACTTGGCAACACTATCTTTGGCCAAAAGAGTTCGTGATCCATACTGATCATGAATCCTTGAAGTACTTGAAGGGACAACATAAGCTAAACAAAAGGCATGCTCGTTGGGTGGAGTTCATCGAAACATTTCCCTATGTCATCTACTATAAGCAAGGTAAAGAGAATGTCGTTGTTGATGCACTTTCTAGAAGTTATGCTCTTATCTCTACTCTTAGTTCTAGACTGCTTGGTTTTGAGCACATTAAGGAATTGTATGCTACTGATCGAGATTTTTGTGAAGAGTATGTACATTGTGAGAAGAGTGGTCATGGTAAATTTTATAAACATGAAGGATTCTTGTTTAAGGAGAGTAAACTATGCATTCCAAATTGTTCTTTAAGAGAATTATTAGTGAGGGAGTCTTATGGAGGAGGTTTAATGGGGAATTTTGGAGTAGCTAAAACCTTAGGGGTATTGCAGGAACACTTCTATTGGCCTCACATGAAACGAGATGTTGAGAGGATTTGTGAGTGATGTGTCACGTCAAAGCAAGCAAAATCTAGAGTCCAACCTCATGGGCTTTATACCCCACTTCCCATTCCTCATGAGCCTTGGGTAGATATTTCCATGGATTTTGTGTTAGGATTACCCAAGTCTAGGCATGGTCGAGATTCTATTTTTGTAGTTGTGGATAGATTTTCTAAGATGGCACATTTCATTCCTTGCCACAAAACAGATGATGCTTGCAATATTGCTAATTTGTTCTTTAGGGAAGTTGTGAGATTGCATGGTATGCCTAAAAGAATCGTATCGGATAGAGATGCTAAGTTCTTGAGCTACTTCTGGAAGACCCTATGAGCTAAGTTAGGAACTAAGCTATTGTTTTCTACTACTTGTCATCCACAGACTGATGGTCAAACTGAGATAGTAAATCGAACTTTATCTACTTTGTTAAGGGTAGTCATTAAAAAGAACATTAAAAGTTGGGAGGAGTGTTTACCGCATGTTGAATTTACCTATAATCGCACAATGCATTCTGCTACTACGTTTACTCCCTTTGAAATTGTGTATGGTTTTAATCTACTAACTCCTTTGGATTTATCACCTCTGCCTATTTCTGACTATGTTAATCTAGATGGCAAGAAGAAAGCAGAATTTGTTAAACAGATCCATGAGAAGGTAAGGCTAAACATTGAGCGAAGAACAGAGTAGTATGTGAAACAAGCCAACAAGGGTCGTCGACAAGCTGTCTTTGAACCTGGAGACTGGGTTTGGGTTCACAAGCGCAAAGAGCAGTTTCTTGTGCAGCGTCGATCTAAATTACTCCCTAGAGGCGATGGACCATTTCAAATTCTTGAGCCCATCAATGATAATGCATACAAGATAGATTTGCCAGGTGAGTATCAAGTAAGTGCTACGTTTAATGTTACTGATTTGAGTCCTTTTAATGTAGGTGACGATTTGAGGAAAAATCCTTTTTCAAGAGAAGGGGAATGATGAGAGCCATGATGGGAACCAAGCTAGAAGATGGAATGTAGATCCTCTTGAAGTCCCACCTAGACCGATCACAAGAACTCGAGCGAAATGATTCAAGGAAGCACTTAACAGATTGATAAAGGATGTCCACGAAGCCAAAAAGGATTGGAGCAACCATGATAATGCACTTGCTCTTATACAAGTCATAACGGACACGGGTTGAAGGGGGCGTGTCTTTATAAGGCACAGTCGTGTAGTGAGTCTGGAGGCTCCACAAAAACATACACGGCTGTATACATGATTCAACGGCACAGCCGTGTGTGGTGTCAAGAAATATCCACAGAAACATACACAGCTAGAAGGCACGGCCGTGTATACCCTTTACGTCAGCTATTACGCCAGCTCCTACACCGCCGGCCTTTAATTCCTTGTTTGTTATTTTTCCGTGACTTTATGATGTTATGTCGTTTTGGGCTTTATTATTATGAGTTGTAAACCCTAATATAAGCTTGTAGGGTTGAGAACAGAATAGAGAACACACATACAAGGTTGAATAACACATTTGAGAGAATTCCTCTCTTGATTCTTTAAAGAACTTCTCTTGAACTTATTAGATTTTCTTCCATGGCGTTCATCCCGACTTATCAATCGGTCTTTTATCCCGATTGTGGCGTCCACAGAATATACTAAGGTTCTTGCCTCACTTATAGGCAACGGGTCGCGGTTCCACTTGATTGTTTTGGCATCTTGGGTGGCAATTCTGAACATATTGGTATTGGGTTTCGTCACATGTGGGCGTGGTTCGTATCAGATCTAGAATTCAACGCACCAACTAAGGTACTGCAATAGTAATCAAATATACAACACACTTGTGGGACTATGGCAGGGAATGGATTGTACCTTGAGAAGAACTAAGTATTCTAATTCTTACAAGGATTAAACCTTAACTTGGATGACTTTGACTAAATACTTGTTGCAATAGTGCCATTTGTGCTCTAGTGAGATTAATTCCTAGATTTGAGCTAGGTTAAGACTCATTCTGCAACCTAAGCAGTCTTGGAAGTCGTGGAAACCTTTGGCCACTCGAATTTAAGGCACTCTAGCTTTCTTTGCAATTTCCAACAAGTATAATTAGTGTGGTTTGATTTTTGACAATGAACACACCATACTTTCTCCTTTACTAGTGCATCACAGGTTGCATTTTTCTTCATTGTTATCACTGATTGCAGAATAGGTTGATTAGAGGTTATCATGACTCGGTGTCTACTTTTTACCTATAATGTAATGTGAATTGAGACAAATTTTCTTTATTTCTTGATCCAATATTATGCAAGTAGCGTAAAAATAAGAAAAGATTTTTTTTTTTTTTACAAAGGAAAGGAAATAATACAATTTATTTTCTAATATCTACATCCTTATTCCATAATACTCCCTTCAAGTTGGAGCATAAATGTTGATCATGCCTAGCTTGCTATAGAGATAATCAACTTAAGGTCCATTTAAAGCGTTTGTAAAGAGATTTCCTAATAGTTCCTTAGTCTTCACATATCTTATAAAAATCAAATTCCACTTCACCTTCTCCCAAATAAAGTGATAATCATTCTCAATGTGTTCAATTTTCCTATGTAACACAAGATTTGACGCAATATAAAGTGTAGCTTGGTTATCACACCATAGTTTTGCTAGCATTGGAACTTTAACCCAATCTTAGTTAGTAACTTATACATCCACAACACTTCACAAGTAAACTAAGCCATAGCTCTATATTCTAATTCTGTGTAAAATCTAAACACAACATCTTGTTTCTTACTCTTCCATGAAACCAGATTTTCTCTAAAAAAAATGCAATGGCTAATAATGGATTTCTGATTAGTTTTAGATTTTGCCCAATCTACATCTAAAAAACACTCTATACGAGAGTGGTCATGATTTTTATATAGTATACCTCATTTAGAAGTACTCTTCAAATAACACAAAATATGCTCTAATGCATCCCAATGATGAATTGTTAAGGAAGTGATGGGAAAATTTCTAGCACAGTCGACATTTTCAGAACCCGATTTGGATGATGATCCAAATCGCTCATATTTTACTTTATGTCTTTTATTCTAATAAATATTTGAGAATAATCTTATAGGTACAATGATAATTCTCCATGGGATGCCAATATGTCCTACAACAGTTGATGGACACAGAACATTTTCAGAGTGACAATCAAAGACCTGTTGCAATTGTTTTCCATTCCAAGGCATTGGTTCATGAAGACTTATGATATTTTGTACTTTGTAATTGATTTATGAACTATTTTTTGTTGTATTTGGCTTTGGGAAACTTTCATTTCCTTGTAATTTTCATTTAGGACTAGCCACCTTAAAAGTGGCAAACTTGTAATTTTGACCATTTTCTAACCCTAGGAGTCGCAAGTATAAATACTTGCTTATAGTAGGTTTTGAGGAGGCCATTTTTCAGATTAGACATCAACATGTTACGTGTGGAATTAGGGTTTATCCTAGTTCAAAAATCTCTTATCAATTTCAACCTAAGAATTGGAATTGTGGCGAGTGCGACAGAGGGGAATTGTGAGTCATATCGATTTCATCTTTGTTTTTTTTTTTTCATTTCTTCTCTAGTGAGTCATATCTAGAGTGGATTTGAATCTTTCTTGGAATTATTTGTGAGTGTAATTCATGAACAATTGTCTTTTTAAGATTGATTGTTCTTTTAGTACTTGAACTATATCTCAATTTAGTGTTGGCATGAATTGGAATTGGAGGAAGAGTGGAAATCATGGTTTTATTGCTTCCTTTTGGATTTGATTTTCATGTGGATCTCATTCCATTTGTTGTCACTTGGTGAAGATGACAAATAGGAATTGCAATTACATCATTTGATCTACATTTTTCCATCAAATCTCAAAGGGTTTCACGTAAATTGTCATTCACATTGGATTGGTTTTTGTGATTGATTGTGAATTGTTTTCTTGAGTCATTTGATTGTGCTTGAACTTAATTTTGAGCACATCAAGAAGAAACAAATTAGCTCACAACACTAATAGAATTTGCAATATCAAATAAATCTTCATC
The DNA here is from genome assembly GCA_037954665.1 of Laguncularia racemosa. Taxonomy (NCBI): domain Eukaryota; kingdom Viridiplantae; phylum Streptophyta; class Magnoliopsida; order Myrtales; family Combretaceae; genus Laguncularia; species Laguncularia racemosa. The sequence goes on from JBBMOL010000378.1 coordinate 377,143, forward strand.
CTTAGTGAGTTGTAAATTAGATGGCAATTGGGTGCTACATGATTTTGTACCTAACTTTCCTTTCTCTATTAGCAAGTCAAGCACATATTTCCATTAAGATAAGAAAATACCTTTCTTGCTTCTCATCACCTCAACTCCTAAAAAATACTTCAAAGACCCTAAATCCTTAGTGTGAAATTGACTTTGAAGAAAGTTCTTTAAAGAAAATATTCCTAGATCATCACTCCTTGTAATAATGATATCATCTACATGCATAATAGGAAGGATATCATCTATCGGATCATACGCTGAAGAAGAAATTGGTGCTAAGCATGTGACAGGAGGATTCTGACACTGATAGAGCCATTTTATACTCAATCTTTATAGTATAAATTGTGTTAAATTATTATTGATTTTATAGAAATCATAAGGAAATGGTACTTTAATTCTATCATAGTGATAAATTAGGTTAAATGGAGTCAAGGATGCTAATTGAAGTATTTTAGAGAAGTCATCTACAACTTGGATCAAGACAAGGAATTACACCACCGGAGGAAGCACGGTTTGAGGCACGACCAAGGTTCAAACCGTGTTACACACTGGACAAGAAGACGGAAATGTGGACTTTGAACAGAGAGAGACACGGCTTAGGGCACAGCCGTGGTGGAAGCCGTGGGAGAAACCGTGCTTGGAGCCGTGGTGGAAGCTAGATGTGCCAAGGAGAAGAAATTGTGGAACATCAACCAGAGGATGGCACGGCTTGAAATCTGGCCATGGATTTAACTGTGGTACACACTGGGCACGGATGAAGACTTGTTGGTTATGCACAGAATAAGGCACAGTTGGAAATCTAGCCGTGGGTGGAGCCGTGGTACACACTGGACACGGAAGATGATACATGAAATATGCATAGAGGATGGCACGGCTTGACCCACGGCCGTGTGTTAGGGCGTGCCAGGCGGACGAACATTTACTTCTCGAAATCTACTTGGAAAAGGAAAGATATTTTCGTATCTTGCTAGCAAAAGATCACATGCCATCTCCCTAACAATATAAATAGAACCAACCCTAGAAGGTTAGGACAACTTTTTGAATCTTTGAATCTAGAATCACCTTGGAGACAAGAAGGAAACGAGGAGGCAGAGCAGGCAACATGGTTCATTATGTTTCTATCTTTTATTTTCGTTTTGTTGATGAACATGAGTAGCTAAGCTACTTTTCTAGCCAAAGGGTCATAGATGTTTAATTCTCCACGAATTGTGAGGTCTAATTGACTTGTATTTATTCTATTCTTTGCTTTCGGGTATTCATATATCTTCTAATCGTTTTGTCATTATTATCTTTGTGTGATTGGTATGAATAGAGCTCTTCTACTCAATTAGCAAGTTAATATATTGTCAACTAGCACGTCAAATCCGTAATTGTTTGATTGTTCTAGTCTTAGTGACGCAATAACATGTTTGGTTATAAAAGAGATGATCGAATTCATGTTATGGAGGTGTGTGATCATGTTTAAATAGGTTATCTTATAATCTACTGGCATGAATTGGTTGTCTCTCTAGATCTTAATGCTTTTGATAGATTAAATCCTAAGCACTTGTCTAGGGTTGTTTAATCAATAAGAGAAATAATTCAAAGCGCTTGTCTGAGGTTATCGAGGAAGTAAGGAGAGATAGGTTGTTAGAGCTTGTTAATAACCATAACCAGTTTATCTAGGAACAAGAATAGAGAACATTTGCATCGATGATCAATTCCTTGAATTAAACTATCTTGATTCCTTTGGCTAGGCTTTTTATCAATATCCGATTTTCTTACCTTGTTTTACTTTATTTTGATTCACAAACAAACCCCCCCCCCCCCCCCCCCCCCCCATTTTTCTTTTCCCTTTTATTCTCCTTGAATAGAAATAAGTTTAACCAATCTCTGTGGATTCGACCCTACTCACCACTATATGCAAATCATATAATTGTCTAGGAGTAGGTTTTATTTTTGTTGGATTCGACACCCATCAGACACCTATTAAATACATGATGAATTGTAGGAGACAATCATGTAGTAAATTCAACATTTGGTGACTAATAGGTAATGTGGTAAACCAATAAATCATCATTTCCCCCCTTACTATCAACAAAGTCAGATGAAGTAGAAAAGAAAGGATAATGTTCCATAAAGGTGACATCAGCAAACATGAGAAATTTATTAAAACTAGGACAATAACATAAATATCTTTTCTGTAAATAGTAATACCTTTAGGAAACACATTTCATAAACTTAGGGTCGAGCTTGGTGAGATGAGGGCAAACATCTTAAACAAAACATGTAATACCATTATATGAGGCTCAAAAGGAAATGAAGATTTCGTGGGGAAAAGGATGCTACAAGAATAAAGAGCCGATGATGGCATACAATTAATTAGGAAACATGCCGTTGAAATAGCATCAACCTAAAAGTGTTTAGGAGCATAAGTTTAAAATAAGAGTGCTATAGTTGTCTTGAGAAGTTGCCTATTTTTCCTTTTAGCCATATTATTTTGGAATTGCATATCAATACAAGAAGATTGATGAATAATGTCATGTTTCATCATATAAGTTTTAAATACATAAAAAAAAAACATTATTTGCATTATCACTTCTCAAAATTTGCATAAAAGTATTAAATTAAGTTTGAATTTCAGCACTAAAGGCAGTAAAATGAGAAAGTAACTCAAATTGATTTTTAATTAAATAAAGCCAAGTCACTCAAGAAAAACCATCGACAAAAGTAGCAAAATAAGAAAATCCAATTTTGGACATAGCTATATAAGGACCCCAAACATTTAAATGAACTAATGTAAAAGAAGCACTAGCTCTTTTATTAACATGGGGGACATAAGATTGACGATGGTGTTTGACAAACTAACATGACTCAATTTAAAGATGACACACTTTGGAATTGAGGACACAATTTCTTCTAGGCAAAGAGAGAAGGATGTCTTAATCGGCAATGAGCTTCAAAAGGGGTTAAGACACTTAAGAAATCAATAGGTTAAGAAACATTTGCATGAGTATCCAGAACGTAGAGACCACCTAACACATAGCTTTTACCAATAACCTTCTTTGTCGAAATCTTTAAATAGACAATAATCAAGTTAAAATGAGACACAACAATTTAGAGCATGTGTTATCTTACTTACAGAAATTAAGTTAAAGGAGAAATCTAGTAAAGTCAGTAGATTGACTTAGGGATCTAGTAAGTGGATGATTAAGGTTAGATTCTTCCTTATAGAGCTACCTACCCATATTTGCCTTTCGTCCAAACCAATCGATGTTTAAATGTAAATAGGGCTACTTATAGAGAAGCCTAGATCTCTTAGGGAATAAAGAGCATTTTCGAAATATCTTAAGCATTTAGCAAACTAGAAAAATAATTCTTATTCTCGTTTTATTAATAGGAGTATATATGGAATTTTATAGTATAATAGAAACCAAAAAAGGAAAAGCAAATCACATTAAAAAAAGAAAACAATCATACTAATTAAATCCCTCCAATCAAAGGATTTCCACCAATTTCTCGTAAGATAATTACAGCTTCCCAATTTGTTCTTATAGCTTGTAAAATTAGTATTTACAACTTCATCACATCTCGACACTCCCCTTTAAGCTAAGGAATAGATGTCTTCGATTCCCAGCTTAAGCAAAAGGTCATGAAAGCTTGAATTGTTCAAGCCCTTTGTTAAAACATTAGCTAATTAACATTTTGATGGAACTTTTGACATACACACTAACCCTTTTTCCAATTCTTCTTTGATGGAATGTCTATCAATTCAATATGTTTTATTTTATCATGTTGTATAGGATTATGAGCAATATTGATAGTTAATGACTTGTTGCAATAAAGCTTCATAGGACCTTCCCATTTAATCTTCAAGTCATTCAAGATAATCTTCAACTAAAGTAGTTCACACAATCTTTGTGCCATTGCTCTAAAATCTGACTCAATTGATGATCTTGCCACTACGTTTTGCTTCTTGCTTTTCCATGAAACTAAGTTGCCTCTAAGAAAGACACAATACCATGTAGTTGTTATCCACTAGAGACCTTGCATAGTCAACATCAGTATATGCTTCTAAAGTAAGAGTATCATTCTTGATGTGTGAACCCTAGGTATGTTAAACCTAGAACCTGGCGTACACTATTTAAATCAATTCCCTGAAGATCGTCTCGAACAAGTAGCACAGAACTAAACCCCAATCACACATGTTGATTGAAACCTAAGTTATCAATTAAGGGTTTTCTATAGTAATTCAGTTGAGGAATTCCAAAAGCAGAGTTCTTTTGCAAAGAACAAAAGAGGGCTTCATGTTCCACGAAAAGAGTGTTTATAAAATGTCTATTTGATGATAAGTGTCCTTTGTGCCAGCCCTTACATGGCTTATATAGTGTATACATGTAACAATATAAAAAGCTAAGTTTCCTAATCTAATTTTCTTCCTTATCCTCACATAAATTGAGTAAGTAACTAACTATTTTAAATTACAAGCCAAAAGCAAATACTAAAAACATAACAACATTTGTTCTAGGACTTCAATTCCTTGCATTCTTCCATGAAAATGTGAATCACATTAATAGCTGTTGGTTCTCCTTTCATGTAATTTGATTCCTTGGCTTGTAGGTTCATGACTAGTCCTTGTAGGGCATCATTCATCCTTTTTGCTCTAGCACGGGTCTTTGGGCCTCCAATTCCTTGCAATGGATCTTGAGTTCTTGGTTTTATTTTCTTAGGTGCTAGATGATCTTCATCATTCCCTCTTTCCTCGAAAAGGTTCGTCCTCGACTCACCTGCATCATAAAGAGTAAGATCAGAAATATTAAATGTAGCACTTACATTACCATTGTGGCTTGGCAAATCTATCTTGTAGGCTTTATCGTTTATGCACTCTACTACTTAGAAAGGTCCATCACCCCTTGGATGTAATTTGAATTTTCGTTGTTCAGCAAATCGTTCCTTCCTCATGTGCACACAAACCTAATCTCTTGGATGGAATATGGCTTTGATGTATCCCTTGTTGGCCTAATGAGCATAGTGTTTGTTCTTCTTCTCAATGTTAGCCCAAACCTGAGTATGTAAATCCCTAACAAATTCTACCTTTTTTTGTGCTATCAAGATCAATAAACTCATTAGTAGGTAAAGGCAATATATCCAATGGAGTTAAAGGATTAAAATCATACGTAACCTCAAATGGAGAGTAGGATGTAGTAGAATGTACTGTCCTATTATATGCAAACTCTACATGGGGTAAACATGTTTCCCATTGCTTCAAATTTTTATAAAGCATAGCATGCAGCAATATGGAAAGTGTCTTGCTAACCAACTCTGTTTGTCTATCTGTTTGAGGATGTGCCATAGTGAAAAATAGTAATTTTGTGCTTAGCTTATTCTAGAGAGTGTGCCAAAAGTGGCTCAAAAATTTCACATCTCTATTACTCACGATAGAGTTAAGTAAACCATGTAATCGCACAATCTCCTAAGAAAATAAATCAGCTATATGTCGTGCATCATTAGTTTTAGAATAGGCAATAAAATGAGCCATTTTGCTAAACCTATCGACAACAACGAATATGCTATCTTTGCCATTATGAGATCTAGGTAAACCTAATATGATATCCATGGATATGTCAGTCCAAGCCTGACTAAGCATAGGCAATGGGAGATACTCCCCATAGGGCATGACTTTGGATTTAGCCTTTCTACATATAATGCATTTATCACACACAGTTTGCATCTCATGTCTCATCTTCGGTCAATAAAAATGTTCATGTAAAATATCCAAAGTTTTCTTTACATCAAAATGTCCCATGAGATTGCCCCCATGCGTCTCCCTCACTAACAACTCTCGTATGGAACTCTTAGGCACACATAATCTATCCTTCTTAAATAAATATGCCTCATGCCTATAAAAGTCCGCATACCCACTTCCAAAACAAACAGTCCAGATCTGACCAAAGTTTGCATCATTTTCATATAAATCTTTCATGCATTCAAAACCAAGCAGCTTAGTATATAAGGAGGTTAACAGAGAATACCTTCTAGATAGTGCATCAGCCACTACATTTTCCTTACCCTACTTGTATTTGATAACATATGGAAAGGTTTCAATGAACTCCAACCATTTGGCATGCCTCTTATTCAGCTTCCCCTGTGTCTTCAAGTATTTGAAGCTCTCATGATCGAAATGGATGATGAACTCCTTGGCCATAGATAATGCTGTCATGTTTGCAACGTCCTTACAAGGGCATATAACTCTTTTTCATACACAGGATAATTTAGAGCAGCACCATGGAGTTTCTCACTGAAGTAGGCTATTGGTTTGGAATCCTGCATTAATACACTACCAATACCCTTCTTGGAAGCATCTGATAGAGATCAGGACGCATCCAAGATTCGGGAGCTAGTCAAAGCCAATGATCCTTTACAAGGTATAAGGGGTCCTATGATACGATTACGGACCAAGCGAATGAAGGAGGCATTGCAAGGATTGATTATGGAACTTCAGGAGCAAGAGGTGATTCGATACAACTCTAACACAAGTCTTAAGCTCATAAATATCATATATCAAAGTGGGGACAAAGCGGAGGACATTAGCAATGGATAGGCAACCTTAATGTTGTTTTTGTCTTTTCATTCAAAGTCGACCTTGGATTTATTTAAGCTGCCGGCTTATAATTTATGACCATCATAAACTCCTTGGTAGGACATTTGAAAGGTCACATCCAGCTTATAATTTATGATCATCATAAACTCCTTGGTAAGACATTTGAAAGGTCACATCCAGCTTATAATTTATGACCATTATAAACTCCTTTGGGGAGGACATTTGAGAGGTCAATTATTAGATGTTGAATGAAAATCATTTGAGAGAATTCTCTCTTCCTTTGGTTCTGGCAATAGAACTACCTTAGATTTCTTCATCTTAAATGCTTGGAGAAATGGATCTTGATAGCTTAGGTTCTAATCGGCGGGTTCGATTGGGGTCGAGTTAAACATAATACTTGATTCAATTTCGATTCTTGGGTTTTGAATCCTCTATTGATCATTGGGTCTTAAATCAATATTTAGGGTTCGCATCATTTGGTATCAGAGCTAAATTCATTGAATCAGGTAATTTCTATCATTGTTCATATTTTATTTGTAATTGATTATGTGAATTTTCTGTTGAAGTTTAAAAAAAAATTCATTCATAGAAATTTGGTTCATCAATTCCATTGTTTACTTTTCTACTGTTGCTTTTATTTTACATTGGCCAATTCCTAAACTCAATTGTTTACTGTCCCATTTGTCATCCCATTGGCCAATCTATATTTCTATCAATTATTACTGTCAATTCTGGCCGAGGAGTTTTATCCTCCCAAATTGCAATTCCATGCATAATTGATTGATTCAAGGGAACAAAGAACTTGGTTGTTTAGGGTTTTGAAAAAAATTGTATTAAAAAAAAAAGTTGTTGAATATTTAGTGAGTTTCCGTCGTATTGTTCTAGTTTGCTTGTTAGTTGTTCTAGTGAATTATTTTGCTATCAAATTCTTTCATTTTCCATATCAGTCATTGAATTTATCGTCTTTACTTCTTGTTAAATTTCTAAGTTGTCACATTGATTTATCCTAGTGGTTTATTTGAAAAAAATTCGTTAAGTCAATTCTGGAACAAGGGCTTGTAAAGGAAAAGTAGAGTCTGAGATTAATATCATGAGAAGTCCCAAATTTTGTGTTACACACGAGTGAATTGTGAGGCATTGTTATATTATTATTACTAATGTTCTTTGTTGCAGCAAACATGTCTGGTCAAAGTTCTCTTGACAGGGAGAAGGGAGTAGGAGATAATAAGTTGATGTTTCATGCGCTATTGAGTGAGATGAGAAAAATGATGAGGGTTGAGTTAGAGCCAGTCCATCAAACGATTGATAGGATGGAGCAAAGTAGGGAGCCCAAGGCGATGATCCTTTTGAAAAGTGTGAGTTTAAGGGATGATGATGACATGCCCCCATTGGAAGATTGTAGTGATGTGGATATGGAAGGTCCTGTAAAGGGAGAGTTTCTTGTTACCAAGCGGATTCTCAATACTCAACCTAAGAATGAGGGTGGTGAAGTGCAACGAGAGCACATTTTTCATACAAGATGCCCATGTAAATAACAAGGTGTGTAGTTTGATTATTGATAGTGATAGCTGCACAAATATTGCTACCATGTTATTGGTAGATAAATTGAGCATAAAAACTGTGAAACATGATTAGCCTTATAAGTTGCAATGGTTGAGTGAATGTGGGGAGGTTAAAGTGACCAAGAGGGTATTGGTTTCATTGTCTTTAGGGAAATACTATAATGAGGTATTGTGTGATGTGGTACCTATGTAGGCTTGCCACATATTGTTGGGATGACCTTGGCAGTTTGATAGAAAGGTTACCCATGATGGTTATCATAATAGATATTCCTTTATTTTGAACAAAAGACAGGTGGTTTTAACACCCCTCAATCCTTAGGAGGCTAGTGAGGATCAGTTGAGGATTGCTAGAGAGTTCAGGGAGAGAGGGAAACACAAGAGTGAACAAGAAGAGAAGAGTGAGATTGTGAAAGAAAGTGGTAAAAATACACTTGTGAGCTATGAGAGGAAAGAATTAGAGGGAAACACGAGTGAAATTGGTGAGGCAAGTGAGATTGAAAGTGCCTTGAAGGCAAAATGGCACTTACTTGTACTGATGTACAAGGATGTTTATTTTTCCACTGACCATCTTAACCCTTCTTTGGCTACAGTCGTTGATTTCTCTTTTGCAGGAATTTGCTAACTTGTTCCTTAAGGAAATACCAAGTGGATTACCTCCATTAAAAGGTATTGAGCATCAAATTGACTTCGTTCCAAGTGCCTCAATTCCAAATAGACTAGCATATAGAGCAAATCCAAAGGAGACAAAGGAGATTCAAAGGCAAGTGGATGAGCTGGTAGAAGGGGGATTTGTGAGATCAAGACTCATCCAACATTCGGGAGCTAGTAAAAGCTAATGATCCTTTACAAGGTATCGGGGGTCCTATGACACGATCACATACCAAGCAAATGAAGGAGGCATTGCAAGGATTGATAATGGAACTTTAGGAGCAAGAGGTGATTCGACATAACTCTAACAAAAGTCCTAAGCTCATGAATATTATATATCAAAGTGGGGACGAAGCGGAGGACATCAGCAATGGATAGACGACCTTATCGTTGTTTTTGTCTTTTCATTTCAAAGTCGGCCCTGGATGTATTTAAGCCGCTAACTTATAATTTTTTACCATCATAGACTCCTTGGTAGGACATTTGAAAGGTCACATCTAGCTTATAATTTATGACCATCATAAACTCCTTGGTAGGACATTTGAAAGGTCACATCCAGCTTATAATTTATGACCATTATAAAGTCCTTTGGGGAGGACATTTGAGAGGTCAATTATCAGATGTTGAATGAAAATCATTTGAGAGAATTCTCTCTTCCTTTGGTTCTAGCAATAGAACTACCTTAGGTTTCTTCATCTTAAACGCTTAGAGAAATCGATCTTGATAGCTTAGGTACTAATTGGTGGGTTTGATTGGGGTCAGGTTACACACAATACTTGATTCAATTTTGATTCTTGGATTTTGAATCCTCTATTGATCTTTGGGTCTTAGATCAATATCTAGGGTTCGCGTCAGCATCACATTCGATCTTAAAAACTTTATCATAGTTAGGTAATACTAACAAAGGAGCATTAGTTAAAATACCTTTCAAAGTCTGGAATACCTGCTCATGTATTTTTGTCCATCTGAATTTAGCATTCTTCTTCACAAGATCATTCAAGGGAGCAACAATGGAGCTAAAGTCCCTCACAAATCATCTGCAAAAACTAGCCAATCCATGGAAGCTCCTAACTTCATTGGCGTTCTTTGGTGTTAGCCACTCCCGAATTGCCTTCACCTTCTCCTCATCCACAGCTATTCCATCTACACCTATAATAAAACCAAGAAAAACCACAAAACTCCATACAAAACATACACTTCTTTAAGTTGGCATATAATTGGTTTTCCCTTAAAACAGTAAACACACTCTGTAGATATTGTACATGATCATCTAATGTTCTTCTATAAATCAAAATATCATCAAAATAGATGACAACAAATTTTCCTAGAAAATGATGCAGAAAATGGTTCATCAATCTCATGAAAATGCTAGGTGCATTTGTTAACCCAAAAGGCATTACTATCCATTTATATGACCCATGTTTTGTTTTAAATATAGTTTTCCACTAATCCCCTTCTTTCATATGAACTTGGTAATATCCATTCTTTAGGTCAATTTTAGAAAATAAATGTACACCATGCAATTCATCAAGCATGTCATCTAATCTAGGGATAGGATGTCTGTACTTAACTATGATCATGTTGATCGCCCTGCAATCAACGCACAGGCGCCACATCCAATCCTTCTTAGGAACTAGGATGACAAAAACCGAGCAAGAGCTCAAACTTTCTGATGCAAACCCTAGATATTGATCTAAGACCCAACGATCAATAGAGGATTCAAAACCCAATAATCGAAATTGAATCAAGTATTGTACGTAACCCAACCCCAATCGAACCCACTAATTAGAACCTAAGTTATCAAGATTGATTTCTCTAAGAGTTTAAGATGTAGTTCTATTGCTAGAACCAAAGGAAGAGAGAATTCTCTCAAATGATTTTCATTCAACATCTGATAAAAAATGACCTTTCAAATGTCCTCCCCAAAGGAGTTTATAATGGTCTTAAATTATAAGCTGGATGTGACCTTTCAAATGTCTGACCAAGGAGTTTATGATGGTCATAAATTATATGCTAGATGTGACCTTTCAAATGTCCTACCAAGGAGTTTATGATGGTCATAAATTATAAGCGGCGGCTTAAATACATCCACGGCCGGCTTTGAAATGAAAAGACAAAAACAACATTAAGGTCGTTTATCCATTGCTGATGTCCTCCGCTTTATCCCCACTTTGATATATGATATTCATGAGCTCAGGATTTGTGTTAGAGTTGTGTTGAATCACCTCTTGCTCCTGAAGTTCCATAATCAATCCTTGCAATGCCTCCTTCATTCGCTTAGTCCGTGATCGTGTCATAGGACTCTCGATACCTTGTAAAGGATCATTGGCTTTGACTAACTCCCGAATGTTGGATGCATCTTGATCTCTATCTTTCCCCCCTTCCTCGAAAGGATTTATCCTCGAATCACCTGCATCATATAATGAAAGATCAGAAACATTAAAAGTAGCGCTTACATTACCGTATTAACTTGGCAAATCGAGTTTGTAAGCATTGTCGTTAATGCGCTCTAACACTTAAAAAGGACCGTCTCCCTGATGATGTAATTTGGACTTCCGTTGTGTAGCAAACCTTTCTTTTCTCAAATGTAACCAGACCTAGTCTCCAAGTTAAAAGGTAAGCTTGATACGACCCTTGTTTGCTTGTCAAGCATAGTGCTCATTCTTCTTTTCAATGTTAGCTCGAGCCTTCACATGCAATTCCCTGACTAACTCTGCTTTTCTTTTTCCATCAACATCAACAAATTAGTTAGGAGGCAAGGGTAAAATATCCAAGGGAGTCAAAGGATTAAATCCATACACAATCTCAAATGGTGAGTATGATCTAGCAGAATACACAACTTTATTGTATGCAAATTCAACATAAGGCAAACAATTTTCCCATTATTTTAAGTTCTTTTTCAAAATAGCACGCAACAATTGTGAAAGGGTCCTATTAACTACTTCCATTTGACCATCCATCTGAAGATGTGCAACAGTAGAAAATAACAGTTTAATTCCCAATCGGTTCCACAAAGTGCGTCGGAAATGGCTGAGAAACTTAACATCCCTATCACTTATTATGGATCTTGGTAGGCCATGCAAATGCACAATTTCTTTAAAGAATAAATCAGCAATATGTGTTGCATCATTACTTTTAGAACAGGCAATAAAGTGAGCCATTTTGCTAAACCTATCAACAACAACAAATATGCTATCCTTGCCATTTCTAGATCGTGGAAAAACTAGAACAAAGTCTATAGAAATGTTAGTTCAAGGCTGATGAGGCACAGGTAATAGGATGTATTCTCCATGTGGCATTACTTTAGATTTAGCCTGTTTACACACAATGCATTTTTCACACACAACTTGCACATCATGTTTCATCCTAGGCCAATAAAAATGCTCATGCAAAATGTCCAAAGTTTTCTTTATACTAAAGTGTCCCATTAGTCTACCCCCCATGTGTTTCTCTAACAAGAACTCCCACAAAGAACATTTAGGAATGCAAAGCTTGTCTTTCTTAAACAAAAACTCTTCATGCTTATAGAAATTAGCATATGCATGCTTAAAAACAGCACTCCACACTTGACCAAAATCAGCATCATTTTCATACAAATCCTTAATAAACTCAAACCCAAGCAATTTTGTATGTAAAGAGGTCAAAAGTAAATACCTCCTAGACAGTGCATCAGCCACTACATTTTCTTTTCCTTGCTTGTATTTGATAACATAAGGAAAAAGTTTCAATAAATTCCATCCACCTAGTATGCCTTTTGTTCAACTTACCCTAAGCCTTCAAAAATTTCAATCTCTCATGATCTGAATGGATAATGAACTCACTAATGCATATAGCTCCTTATCATAGGTAGGATAGTTCAATGCCACCCCATTAAGCTTTTCGCTGAAGTAAGCAATTGGCTTAGAATCCTGCATCAAAACACCACCAATTCCTTTCCCAGAAGCATCACATTCAATTTCAAAAACCTTTTCAAAATTAAAGAAAATAAGCAAAGGTGCATTAGTCAGCTTTTCTTTCAAAGTATTGAAAGCTTTCTCATGTGTTTCAATCCACCTAAACTCAGCATTCTTTTTAACAAGGTCATTTAAAGGAGCAGCTATAGAACTAAAATCCCTCACAAATCTCCTATAGAAGCTTGCTAAACCATAAAAGCTTCTTACCTCATTAACATTCTTAGGTGTTGGCCATTCTTTGATCACCTTTACCATCTCCTCATCAACAGAAATCCCCTATGCACCTACAAAAAAACCCCAAAACACCACAGACTCCATCCAAAAGGTACACTTCCTTAAATTTGCAAATAACCTATTTTCTCTCAAAACAGTGAAAACTATTTCAAATGTTGAACATGTTCTTCTAGACTTTTACTATAGACTAGAATGTCATCAAAATAGACTACAACAAATTTTCCTATGAAAGCATGAAGAACATGGTTCATTAATTGCATAAATGTTCTTGGTGCATTTGTCAAACCGAAAGGTATTACCAACCACTCATAGAGACCATATTTGGTTTTAAAAGCGGTTTTCCATTCGTCTCCCTCTCTTATGCGTATTTGGTAATAACCATTCTTTAAATCAACTTTTGAAAACAAACACGCACCATACAACTCATCTAACATATCATCAAGCCTAGGTATGGGATGTCGGTACTTAACTGTAATTTTGTTGATGGCTCGACAATCTATGCACATATGCCATGATCCATCCTTCTTTGGAACCGGAATAACAGGGGTCGAACATGGGCTAAGGCTCTCTCTCATAAATCCCCTTTCTACCAACTCATCCACTTGCCTCTGAATCTCCTTTGGATTTGCTCTATATATGGGCTTATTTAGAATTGAGGCACTTAGAACGAAGTCGATTTGATGCTCAATACCTCTCAATGGAGGTAATCCACTAGGTATTTCCTCAGGGAACAAATTAGCAAATTCCTGCAAAAGAGAAACAACGATTGTAGGCAAAGAAGGGTTAAGATGATCTGTGGAAAAATAAACATCCTTGCAGATCAGTACAAGTAAGTGTTGTTTTGCCTTCAAGGAACTTTCCATCTCACTTGCCTCGCCAATTTCACTCGTGTTTCCCTCTAATTCTTTCCTCTCATGGCTCACAAGTGTATTTTTACCACTCTCTTTCACAATCTCACTCTTCTTTTCTTGTTCACTCTTGTGTTTCCTTTTCTCTCTAAACTCTCTAGCACTTCTCAATTGATCCTCACTAGCTTCCCAAGGATTGAGGGGTATCAAAACCACCTGTCTTTTGTTTAAAATAAAGGAATACCTATTGTGATAACCATCATGGTTGACCTTTCTATCAAACTGCCAAGGTCGTCCCAACAATATGTGGCAAGCCTGCATAGGTACCACATCACACAATACCTCATTACGGTATTTCCCTATAGAGAAAGAAACCAATACCCTCTTAGTCACTTTAACCTCCCCACATTCACTCAACCATTGTAACTTATAAGACTAATCATGTTTCACAATTTTCAAGCTTAATTTATCTACCAATAACGTACTAGCAACATTTGTGCAACTACTACCATCAATAATCAAACTACACACCTTGTTATTTACATGGCATCTTGTATGAAAAATGTGCTCTCATTGCACTTCTCCACCCTCATTCTTAGGTTGAGTATTGAGAATCTACCTAGTAACAAAAAAATCTCCCTTTACAGGACCTTCCATATCCACATCACTACAATCTTCCAATGGAGCCATGCCATCTTCATCCTCTGAACTCACACTCTCGACATCACCACTCTTCAAAAGGATCATTGCCTTGGGCTCCCTACTTTGCTCTATCCTATCCATCCTTTGATGGACTAGCTCCAACTTAGCCCTCATCATTTTTCTCATCTCACTCAATAGCGCATGAAACATCAACTTATTATCTCCTACTCCCTTCTCCTTATCAGGAGAACTTTGACCATACATGTTTGTTGCAACAAAGAACATTAGTAATAATAATATAACAAGGCCTCACAATTCACTCGTATGTAACACAAATTTCGGGACTTCTCACGATATTAATCTCACACTCTACTTTTCCTTTACAAGCCCTTGTTCTAGAACTGACTCAATGAATTTTCTTCAAATAAAACACTAGGATAAATTAGTGTGACAAAGAAATTTAACAACAAGTAAAGACGACAAACTCAATGGCCGATATGGAAAATGAACGAATTTGATAGGAAAATAATTCACTAGAACAACTAACAAGCAAACTAGAACAATAACGAAAACTCACTCAATATTCAACAACTTTTTTTAATACGATTTTTTTTTTAAACCTTAAATAACCAGGTTCTTTGTTCCCTTGAATTAATCAATTATGCCTAGAATTGCAATTTGGGAAGATAAAACTCCTCGGCCAAAATTGATAGCAATAATTGATAGAAATATAGATTGGCCAATGGGATGACAAATGTGACAGTAAACAATTAAGTTTAGGAATTGGCCAATGTAAAACAAAAGCAACAGCAGAAAAGTAAACAATGGAATTGACGAACCAAATTTCTACTAACGAAATTTTTTTTTTTAAAACTTTGACAAAGAATTCACACAATCAATTACAAATAAAATTTGAACAAGGATAGAAATTACCTGATTCAATGAATTTGGCTCTTATACCAAATGATGCAAACCCTAAATATTGATCTAAGACCCAACGATCAATAGAGGATTCAAAACCCAAGAATCGAAATTGAATCAAGTATTGTGCGTAACTCGACCCTAATCGAACCCACCAATTAGAACCTAAGCTATCAAGATCGATTTCTCCAAACATTTAAGATGAAGAAACCTAAGATAGTTCTATTGCTAGAACCAAAGGAAGAGAGAATTCTCTCAAATGATTTTCATTTAACATCTGATAAAAAATGACCTTTCAAATGTCCCCAAAGGAGTTTATAATGGTCATAAATTATAAGCTGGATGTGACCTTTCAAATGTCTGACCAAGGAGCTTATGATGGTCATAAATTATATGCTGGATGTGACCTTTCAAATGTCTTACCAAGGAGTTTATGATGGTCATAAATTATAAGCTAGCGGCTTAAATACATCTAGGGCCGACTTTGAAATGAAAAGACAGAAACAACGTTAAGGTCGTCTATCCATTGCCGATGTCCTCTACTTCGTCCCCACTTTGATATTTGTTATTTATGAGCTTAGGATTTGTGTTAGAGTTGTGTCGAATCACCTCTTGCTCTTGAAGTTCCATAATCAATCCTTGCAATGCCTCCTTCATTCGCTTGGTCCGTGAACGTGTCATAGGACCCCCGATACCTTGTAAAGGATCATTAGCTTTGACTAGCTCCCGAATGTTGAATGCGTCCTGATCTCTATCACTTTCTTGCACAAATCCTTTCTCCATTAGCCCATCAACTTGTCTCTAAATTTCTTTGGCCTCCTCAAGATTAGTTCTATATGTTGGTTAGTTAGGAATGGAAGCACCTGGCATGAAGTCAATCTAGTGCTCTATCCCTCGTAGAGAGAGCCTTGCGGCACTTCTTCAGGGAACAAGTCTTCGTATTCCTACAATAAAGACACAACAACACTAGGCAAAACAGAATTAAGGTCAACATTAGTAAAATATAAATCCTTGTACATAAGTATAAGTAATTGTTGCTTGGTTAACATTGCACTCTTGACCTCACTCTTTCTCGCCATGCTCTCTACTCTCTGTGTTTGAGTATCTTTTTCCTCTTTACTCACCAATGTTTGCTTTTCACTCTTCTTTTTCTCATCACTCTTCTCTCATGCACTCAAGTGTTTCTCTCTAAATTCTTTTACAATCCTTACACGCTTTCTATAGTTTTTGTGGCTTGAGAACCACTTTCCTTTTGTTTAGTACAAAGGAATATTGGTTCTTGTGCCCATCATATGTAATCTTCCTATCAAATTGCCAGGGTCACCCTAATAATAAGTGACTAGCCTGTATGGGTACCACTTATCTTTGTAGTTCCCTATGGAAAATGCTATAAGAACCTGCTTGGTCACCTTTACCTCCCCACATTTGTTCAACCACTGTAATCAATATGGTCTCGGATGTTTCATAGCTTTCAACTACATCTTATCTACTAGTAAAGTGCTACCAACATTAATGCAGCTGCCACTATCGATTATGAGACTACACACTTTATGTTGCACATGACACCATGTATGAAATATATGCTCACGTTAGATCTCCTCACCATCCTCCTGGGGTTGTACACTAAGTACTCTCCTCGTGACATATAACTCACCACTCACGGATTCCTCCAAGTCAATATCCTCATATTCTTATGATGGTGACTCCCCATCCTCCTCAAAGCTTACGTTCTCTATATCCCCATTGTTACAGATAATCATAGCTCTTTGATTTAGACATTAAGATGCAATGTGTTTAAATCCCTAACATCTAAAATATTTGATATCTTTAGTTCTGGAAGGGGGTTTAATGTCAGTTTTTCCCTTAAATACAGTAGCTGGATTCTTAGCCTTCACGTCCTCTTTAGGCTTAAAATCCGTGGAATTTCTTTTCCAATTAGACTTCTATGGAGATTTGGAAGTCGACTTAGACCTTTGATCACTCATATATTTTAATTGTTGCTCCACCTTGATTGCTCTATGTAACAATTCTTCCATGTCTACGTAATGGTGTAAATCTACCACATCAGCAATTTCTCAATTCAAGCCATTAATAAATCTAGCTATAGTGGCCTCATCATCCTCTTCCACTCTAGCCCTAACCATGGCTATCTCCAACTCTTTATAGTAGTCCTTTACACTTTTGGTTCCCTATGTCAATCTCTAGACTTTCTTGAATAAATCCCCATGGTAGTGACTAGGAATAAACCATTTTTGCATTATGGTCTTCATCTACTCCCAAGTACTAATAGGCCACTCTCCATACTTGCGCCTATTACGCACTAATTGATCCCACCATACACTAGCATAATCTGTGAACTCTACTACAACCAATTTTATCTTCTTTTCCTCAATATAGTTATGGCATTCAAACACATGATCCATTTTCCTCTCCCATTTTAGGTACAACTCCAAATCATTCTTCCCCTAAAACATTGGGATTTTCATCTTAATGCTACCCAGGTTACTATCACACCTCTGTGTGTTCCCTCTCTCCCTTATGTTTTGACATTTACAAGAGTCAGAATCCTTACCTTCTTCTATCCTAACTCCTCCCTTTAATCGATCTACCTACTCCTTGCCTAACAGTGGTACTACTAGACAATTCCCTACTCCTCTCCATCTTGTCCATTCTTTCATGGATCTGTTCAAGCTCACCCGACAAAATCTTTTTCATCTCTCCTATCAACGCCTCAAACATCACCCTATTCTCACCTTCATTTGTGTTTTCCCCCAACATATTTCTATAGATAACAATAAATTAAGTTCGTAGGTAAAAATATGTTCCTCACACTCACTCGTGTATTATTCTCAATTAGTAATATGCTCACAATTCACTCATGTATGTCTCTTACAATTATGTCCTCACAATCCACTTTTACAATCCTTTACTAGGAACTCAGATTGGAAACTTCTCAACATAATTCACTAAGTCAACACCTAATTGATTCCCTCTTTTTTTTTTTTTTTGAATTACCGTGACAATTGAGAATTAGAAGTATTCTTCAATAACTAAGACAAACTATGAACTCGGGAAAAAACCAAACAATTCCTTTACATGCAATTTAAAAGGATAACAATTTTGCACCGAAAATAATAGTGATTATGGAATGTAATTTCGGATACACAATTCAGAAAGCATAAGATGTAAATTGCGCTTAGAATTGGAAAGTGTATTTGGCAATTGAATTATAACTTGCTAAAACTATATTTTCTTTTAGAGATTTCAGTTCTTAGATCTCTTTACAACCGAATTGGTTTTTTTTTTACATTTTTCTTTCAAGAGGAATTAAAAATTGAAGCACAATTGAATTCCAATGGCTAAGCTCAACTTGTGTGTTGTCTGTCTCTAATGGTTTTTGTGACCGAAACAAGAATATATATATATATATATATATATGAATTTTTGATATAAACAAGAGTATGGAAATTGAATAACAAATAACAAAAGGATAGAGATTACTTGATTCAAGAAGCCGAAGCTCTGATACCAAATGATGCGTGAACTCTAAGTATGTTAAACTTAGAACCCAATGTACGCTATTTGAATCAATTCCCCGAGGATCATCTCGAACAAGTAGCATGGAACTAGAATCCAATCACACATGTCGATTGAAACCTAAGTTATCAATTAAGGGTTTCCTATAGTAATTCAGTTGAGGAATTCTTAAAGGAGAGTTATTTTGCAAAGAATAAAAGAGGGCTTCGTGAGTGTTTATAAAATCTCTATTCAATGATAAGTATCCCATGTGTCGACCCTTACACGGTTTATATAGTGTATACATGTAACAATATAAAAACCTAAGTTTCCTAATCTAATTTGCTTCCTTATCCTCACATGAACCAAGTAAGTAACTAATTATTATAAATTTTAAACCAAAAGCAAATACTAAAAACATAACAATAAAAACCGTAAGTCTTTTTCCTTTTCGGTTCAACACACAACATTTGTTCTAGGACTTCAATTCCTTACATTCTTCCATGGAAATGTGAATCACATTAATAGGTGTTAGTTCTCCTTTCATGTAATTTGATTCCTTAGCTTATAGGTCCATGATTAGTCCTTGTAGAGCATCATTCATCCTCTTTGCTCTAGCTCGGGTCATTGGGCCTCCAATTCCATACAAAGGATCATGAGTTCTTGGTTCTGTCTTCTTAGGTGCTAGATGATCCTCATCAATTCTTCTTAAACAAGATCCCTTTCTTAGATTCCCTTTTAAATAATGCAATACTATAGGCAACTTTAAGGTGAGTTTTCTTGGATCATGCACGGATTGACTGTAAACACCCCATTTTTGCCCTAATGATCAATAATAATCAACAATAATTAATTTTCAATTTTTTCCAATTTTTTTCTCTAATTTAGAAAAAATAGGAAAAATATTCAAAAAATAAAATAAATAGGAAAAATACATCAATTTTAGAAAATAATTGCAGAAATGGCAATAAAAAGAGTTAAATAATTTTTACAAATTTTTGAAATTTCAAAAAATACAAAAAAATAAAAAAAATCGCATTGCATATATGCAAATTGTGAAAATAATAAAATCACGAAAGTGGGCTAGCCTAACTGGTCCGAACTAAGGTCAGGTGCACGTAGGAGTGGGCTTGGTCAGGGGTTTGAAATGTGGGGGAAGCAGAATCCGCTTTTGAAAATTTTTTCTCTGCTTGGGACACGTGTCAGTAGCCGATTGGCTGGGGCGAACGCACGCGCCAGGCACGTGATCGTCTTCAACCTCTGTTCGAGATCGCCGGCGAAGAGAAAAATTCGAATTTCAGCGGTTTTGATTCGATTTTTTTTGCATAAATCCAACAAATCTTCAATAGAAATAAGATAAACATCATCCAACTGGAATCAAATCACAACAAATCGTTGGATTTGCACGAATTGGAGATGGGTTTTTAACTGCAAATCCGATTTACTTCAATCAGTGCAAATCCGAGCTTATCCAGCTCGATTTCCTACGCCTATAAATAGAGGATGAAGTGGAGAGGCAGAAGCACAGATCAAAAGTGAGAAAAAGAGAGAATCGAAACCTCGCCGGAGTTCTTCAACCCACAATCACTGATCAAGCATCGAGCAGCCACCAGGAGGCATTTCTAAAGCAAACCACTGCCATAGTTGAGTTCTTCACTCCCAAAAACCTAGGAACCGACACCTCAATCGCTTCGGAAGGCCATCGGAATGCCATCAACGAGCATCCCCAACTGTCGCATCCAATCGACCCAACCCGACCCACTTCGACCCAATCCAACCCGACCGACCCGACTCACGCACCGACCCGGATCCAAGTAAGTCGGATTTTCCGATTTTTTGTATTTATTTTATTTATTTAGTTATTTTATTTATTTCGAATTTATTTATTTACTTCTTTGTTATTTATAATTCAAAAAATAGAAAAAATGTTAGAAATTAGATTATTTTTTTAGGATTTAATTTAAGATGAATGATAAAAATAAAAATAATAATTATAATAATAAATAATAAAAATGTAGAAAATTTATAAAGAAAATAATAAAAATATTAGAAAAAAATAATAATTTAGATTTTAGAATAGGATAGATGAAAAATCTAGGAGAAATTTTTCAATAAAAATTGTGAAAATTATAAAAATTATAGAAAATTATAAAAAATTAATAAAAAATTATAATCATAAAAATGAGTCGAAAAATAGAAAAATGAAATTTTTTATCACTTAGAAAAATCATTTTCTTAAATAAATCCAAAATTGGTTTTTCCTTAAAATTATTATTTAAAAAAAATCAAATTATTAAGCTTAAGATTAGATTTTTTTAGAAAAATCCTAAAATGGTAAAAACATAAATCAAAAGAAATTTCATAATTAAAAATCATCAACACATTTAAATTTTTCAAGAAAAGCGAACTACGACATGTTTGATCCTAAATAGCAGGTAAATAGGCACCCATTTGGGGCAACCCTAAAAAAGGAAAAAAAAACATTTTCTTAGAATAGGTTTTTTGAGAATAAAATAAATAAAAGACATTTCAGAAAAGGTTTAGATTTTTAGGAGATTCAGGTGGTAACCTTATGGTTTTAATAAGTTAGCCTTCGAACTTAGAAACTCTGGTTTTCCCCTTTCCTCTTTTCACAAAAAACGAGAAGAGGAAATTGCAACGACTAGTGGTCCAAATTAGGATTAATATGCTCAATTAGTCCTAATTCAATTTTTCCCAACCACAGTTGGGTGGCGACTCCAAAACAAAACGAAATTCCTAACTCAAGTCGAGGATCTACATTAGATGAGCATAGGGTCTAGTATAGATCGGATTAGGAATGGGAAATAAAAAATTAGACTCGACAGGATGGCGACTTCGCTGGGGACCATATTCTCTAGTAGGTTAGTGATGAGAGCCATGATGGGAGCCAAGCTAGAAGATGGAATGTGGATCCTCTTGAAGTGCCACCTAGACCGATCACAAGAAATCGAGCGAAACGATTCAAGGAAGCACTTAACGGGTTGATAAAGGATGTCCACGAAGCCGAAAAGGATTGGAGAAATCATGAAGTTGGAAAGGATTGGAACAACCATGGGAATGCCCTTACTATTGTGCAAGTCATAATGGATACGAGTTGAAGAGGGCGTGTCTTTACGAGGCACGGCTGTGTAGGAGTTTGGAGGTTAAACAAAATCATACACGGTCGTATACACGGTTTAAAGGCACGACCGTGTATGGTGTCAAGAATTTCCACAGAAAGATACACGTCTAGAAGGCACGGCCGTATATATGCTTTACGCTGGCTCCAATGCCGCCGGCCTTCACTCCTACGCTACCGCCCTTTACGTCCCTGTTTTGTTATTTTTACATAACTTAATGATGTTATGTCGTTTTAGGCCTTTATTGTTACGAATTGTAAACCCTACTATAAAGCTCCTAGGGTTTAGAACAGCTGCAGCATAGAACATACAACATACAAGTTTTTAAAAAACTTTTGAGAGAATTCTTCTCTTGGTTCTTTAAAGAACTAATCTAGAACTTATCAGATTTTATTCCGTGGCGTTCATCCCGACTTATCAATCGGTTTTTCATCCCGATTGTGGTGTCTACATAATATACCAAGGTTCTTGCCTCACTTATAGGCAACGGATCACGGTTTTCACTCGATTGTTTGGCATCTTGGGTAGCAATTCCGAATGTATTGGTATTGGGTTTCGTCACATGTTGGCGTGGTTCATATCAGTTTGGTATCAAAGCCTAGGTTTGTTAAAACATCAGTTCGGTTTGAGGAAGGTAACATTAAAACCCTAACTCCAATCGTTCATATCAATTGTTTGTATTAAATTTCATAGTGTTAATTGTCTATTGAAAAGTGTAGTACCTACTATTCAATTTTGTTACAAAAAAAAGGAAGAATTACGACAAAAAAAAAGGAACGTGATCAAGAGCAACAAACAAAGATTAAAAAAAAAAATCGGAAAGAAAAAGAGGAAAATTTCGAGCCCTAGAGTTGTTTTGAAATTCTACGGAAGGGAATTGGTGTAGTTTGGGTTAGTTCCAAGAGAATTGAGAAGAGGAATTGGTGAGTTGATATCATCATTGCTTGTGAGAATACACGAGTGACTGTGTGATATCATCCTTTGAGCGAAACACGTATGGGAGTGTATCGTGAGGCTTAATCATATATATATTTGTGTTCGTGCTGACCTTTTTCTATAGGAACTATGTCGAGGCAACATTCTCTTGAAAGTGAGAGGGGAAGGTTTGATGCTAGGTTAGTGATTGAGGCATTGAGGGGTTAGATGAAGAGGATGCTTCAAGAGGGGATGGAACAAATTCATGAGACGGTAGAGCAAAGACTAGAGCAATCTAAAAAAGTCTTCCAAGGGCGTAAGAGGGAGAGTTGTTCTAAGAGAGTACAAAGGGGTGGAGATTAAATGTTTGATGATGAATTTGATGAACCGTCTGTCGGGAGTTATAGAGGATATAGTGGTAGGAATAGAGAAACTAGGGATTGGGAAGATAGAGGAGATAGGAATAGAGAGGATAATCAATTGAGTAGTATAAAGATGAAGATTCCTCCTTTCCAAGGGAAGAATGATCCCAAGGCGTACTTAGAGTGGGAGAAGAAGGTAGAGATGGTGTTTGATTGTCACAACTATAGTGGGAGAAAGAAAGTGAAACTTGCTGCCATTGAATTTTCGGATTATGCCATAGTGTGGTGGGATCAACTAATGTTGAATAGAAGAAGGAATGGCGAACCACCTATTGAGTCTTGGGAAGAGATGAAGAGGGTGATGAAGAAGCGGTTTGTGCCTACGTATTGCTATCATGAATTGCACAACAAATTGCAAACTCTTAGGCAGGGAAGCCGAAGTGTGGATGAGTATTTCAAGGAGATGGAAGTTACGATGATCAGGGCGAATGTAGAGGAGGATAGAGAAGCTACCATGGCTAGGTTTCTTGTTGGATTGAATAGAGAAATTCAAAATGTCGTAGAATTGTAGCATTATGTAGAATTGGAAGATATGGTTCATATGGCTATAAAGGTTGAGAACCAACACAGGAGGAAAGGTAGTAGTACTGTACGGTTTCAACAGAGTGCTGGTCCATCCACTTGGAAGACTAACCAATGGAAGAAGGAAGAAAAGCCTTTACCCACCAAACTGAAAGGAGAGCAGAGGTAAGCGGGTTCTACTCCTGATAACCAAGGTAAACCTGATTCTTCTACTCCTAGAAATCGTGACATTAGATGTTTTAAATGCCAAGGTAGAGGCCATACTGCTAGTCAATGTCCAAATAGGCGTGTTATGATTCTATGTGATGATGGTGAGTATGAGACTGAGGGGGATAGTGAAGAGGATGATATGCCTCCATTAGAGGACGCTAGTGATGACGAGGAGCCTGCAATAGGGAAGTTAGTGGCAGTAGTGAAGCGAGCTTTGAATGTGCAGGTGAAGGAAGAAGAGGAGGTGCAAAGAGAGAATATCTTTCATACTAGATGTTATCTAGGTGATCACTCTATGTATTGTCACTATAAATGTCCATGTCGTTACTCAAACAAAGTAGCTGCAATTACCACTACAGCAAATGTTGTCGTTGCTAATATTGTCACTAAAAACATTGTAACCACAAATATCATTGCGACAGTTGTCACCGCAATTATTTTTATTTCAAACATAGCTGCTACAAATATCGTCGCTACAAATGTTTTCAACATTGTTGCTACCATCCTGATGAAAATATCATCGCCACAATTGTAATCACTCTATGTATTGTCACTATAAACGTCCATGTCATTACTCAAACAAAGTAACTGCAATTGCCACTACAACAAATGTTGTCGTTGCAAATATTGTCACTACAGACATTGTAACAACTAATGTCATTGCAGCAGTTGTCACCGCAAATATTTTTGCGGTAAACATAGCTGCAACAAATATCATCGCTACAAATGTTGCCAACATTGTTGCTACCATCGTGATGAAAATATCAAGGCCACAATTGTAATCACTCTATGTATTGTCACTATAAATGTCCATGTCGTTACTCAAACAAAGTAACTGCAATTGCCACTACAACAAATGTTGTCGTTGCAAATATTGTCACTACAAACATTGTAACAACTAATATCATTGCAGCAGTTGTCACTATAAATATTGTCGCTGCAAACATAGCTGCAACAAATATCATCGCTACAAATGTTGTCAACATTGTTGCTACCATCGCGATGAAAATATCAAGGCCACAATTGTAATCACTCTATGTATTGTCACTATAAATGTCCATGTCGTTACTCAAACAAAGTAACTGCAATTGCCACTACAACAAATGTTGTCGTT